>CM068368.1:686236229-686738033 GCA_034769895.1 Magicicada septendecula | reverse complement strand
TCCCCGGTAGTACAACCTATCACATTTTCCAAACACAAATAACCGCCTCAGTGGTGCGACCCGACTCGCAAGTTCTACAACCTACAACTAGCCTACACGGGCATATACCTAAGAAAACAATGTCACAACAATCGCCTTAATATTTCCGAGTTTGCAAGCCCCATCACACACCAGGACCCAAGGGTTCAATCCTAGAATTAACCACGCTCACTGCTACCATTTGCAGTATCAGACTTTATAAACCACGCTCTGCGGTACCATTTGTAACCCCTCTTTCCTTTTATGTCTTTTATATGTATAAAACAAACTTCTTTTTATTTAACTTTTTTTGGAAAGAGAAGCCACAAGTCAATTAGAACTAGGCCGGAGCCTAGAGAAGCCAAAATTGTGCTGGGTCCAGTATGACGGGACTTGCAATGAAACTCGGCTGTAATATAACAATAACAGTTTTTTATTGTATCCCATCATTCGCTACATGTAGATGAAACTTTATCACATAATTATCACAAATAAATCACAAATATATCATCAATAAATAAGCCCCATGTTGTAATAGTGTGAAAAGACAAGCTCTGTATATCAGTATCAAGTATTTATATATATATATATATATATATATATATATATAAGTGTATAGAATAATGTTCAGTATATGTATAATTCTCCCCCCCCTTCATGACTAGCTTAACATAGACGGAACATAACAACACAAACAGAAACATAAAGGCACATATACTCACAATTATGCACAAATATTCTAAACACAAATGACCCTGGAATGCACCTGCCTTGCAGGCAGTATTACTACCTTGCCCAGAAACCAGCAGTGATAAATGTTCGCCCATCAGTCACCGTCATCCATCAGTTTCTATTAATTTAAATAAATGCGAAAAACCCCAGAAAGGATGATGATCACTCATAACCCATAAGCAAGACCGGACCGCCCATATGTACGGAATTCCACAGATAATTGCCCCATCATGAGCATATGAAACTTTAAGTTCCTTCAACAGCATTAAATAAAAATTAAAAAGAAACTACATCACCTGATTTTAAGTAATTGTTATACGGTTCTAAAATGTTAATTTGTTTTACAAATTCAGAAGGATTCAATTAATCAGTATATACTTTACAAGTAGGAAAATTAATCCGTAGATGCTTTACAAATTTAAAAAAAAAATTAAACAGTATATGTTTTTTTAAGTAGAAAAATTAATCAGTAGATGCTTTACAAGTAAAAAAAAATTAATCAGTATATGTTCTTTGTAAGGTACAAAATTAATTAGTATATGCCCAGAAAAAATGTGCAAATTCTTTTCTGTTAAAAGCCGACTGGCTATATATATATAAATGAATTTACAATAAGAACGGTTGTGCCCTAGCAGCTGTGGGAGCGCGCCAGCATGTGGTTAACAAAGTTTGACAGGAATCTAACCTGCCTCAGGCTGCACCAACATGTGCCAGGCAAAAACTATGTCCCTTTTTATACCCCAGAAAACAGCCAAAAAGAAAACAAAAAACACCCCAGCCCTTAAATGTTAAACCCAAGGTGATTTTAATATCAACTCCATTCTGTTCCCGCCGGAACAGAATTCCTAACATGTCATATAAATTTTGTAAAGAGTAAGATGATGACTATATGCAATCTGTGAAAATGTCTAAGTGTACAAATATCTCTGGCACGCTTCCCCAGTGCAGCACACAATTACAAGCATTGTACTTAGGGTTAGGTAATACAGTTATTAAAGTGTTCCTTGAAATTAACTCATAATGTTCAGAATGATGTATAGCAGACTGTCTGGCCACGTGGGCACATGGATTCAAAAGATTTTTACGGTAAAACAGGTGCACTGCCGGCCCGGCCCCAAAAGGAAAGATAAAGAGTGCATATCACCTTAATTGTGCTGACTCAGTGTTACATCTCGATCTGGTCACCGACTCCTTCTCCGAACAGGATCGCTTCTAATGGTCCATGGCTGATGCGGATGGAAGTCAATCAGCAAGGCCAAATCTCCGACTTAATCGAGAACCCTGTTAATTCATAAAAATTAGAAAGATGTTCACAAAAAATGTACACCCAAGTTCAGGTAATTAACCTCAGAACGGGCCTTCAACCAACTCAAGATAAATGCACAAAGTTTCAGTAATAAAGTCCTTGCAACCTGTTTAAAGAGTAGAAAAAGTCTGCCATGGAATAATTAATTCCAACAATAAAAGATTTTATCAAGGGCGTAGAGTTAAAGACATTCGCACACTTTCAACATGCATCAACAGAAATCAACAGGTTAACTAGCCACGTGGTGACACGATAATTGCTATTTGTCCAAAAAAAGATTAACTTCAAAGCACTCACCGTATTAATAATGTTTTAATATTAATAATGTTTCCTCTACGGATGTTCTCACAAGTAATTTCTTTACTGCAAAGTTAATTAAAGAGCACACCGACAATCTGATGCATGAATGAGCATAGTTCATTACCTAACTACGCACTAACTTTTAGCCTCGAATTTATATAACATTCTATACATTTATCATGACAATGACAATTACAGTACCTCTTACACTATTATAGTAATAATAAAAGGAACATGGGCTATATACTGAACATTAAGTAAATTTTCTTTTAATATGGAAAGTGTCGGATCGCACTCACATGCATACGTCTTTTCATACGGTAGCATACATTTTGTTATTAATTATTTAATTAATTTTAATTATTTTGAACGCATACAATAATGTAATATCTTACCGGGAGTCTCGTAAGCTTCAGCCAGCCATAATAGTTGAAGAAAACTACGCAGTAAACTATTCGGAGACCGGAGTCGATGTATCTCGGAGCCGGACGTGAATTGAATGTAGCTGTTACGGTCTGAGTAAGCCGACCCTTTCTACGAGTTGCGCGCGCAACCGTACACCCTCCTGTACACTTACGTAGCCGTACAAGGGTCATTCTGAATAACTGGCGTAGTTTTACAATTAAATATTCTCCAATTTTCAACGGCCGGAATAATACCGGCACACCCCCACCCCGAAAGGGCAAACCGGTTGCCCCACTCTGAAACTCGGGAGAGTACCCTGCAGTGTACCCCCTTCCCAAACAAGCTGGTGGACTTCATGGATATGGTGGCCCGGCGGCACTTGCTCTCAGGATAACAGAAAAACCTCACAACAGCGTCCATTCCCCATGCGACCCTCTCTGCCATGCCAACCCCACGGGACCGCCCCAACACGTCACCCTCTCCGGTGACCATCACCTACTCCCACCGGTCCCACTCACATACTTGTCCTAAGACCAAACAAGGTATCTCCCACCTTGGTATGTGAGCGACTGTACTACCTCTCGTCCATCTCTCGGACCGACCAGCCACATGCACCCACAAGGCATGTCCATCCTTGCCATATGGCTGGCCCACTTCCCTACACAAGGGCAGACGGCCCCGCTTAGCCAGACAGAGAGGACCGCGCCAAGGGCACACGAACATCAATCTCAACTCTTACTTCACCAAAAACACTATAACTAGCAAGGGGGTTTCACTTCTCCACCGACGTCGATACACAATAAATACCATTCTCTCTCTCTCAACAAAAACAACCGGAGAATGCGGCATGGCTCGACCTCTACACTAAACAAATTCAAAATCAACCACTAATCAGAAACAACAGCACGCTATCACTCTCCATCATAACCAAAACAGGGGAACTTACAATCTCCAAGACCACGACACTCTGAGGGAACATTCTCTAACTCCTAACTTTCTCCATGATGACCTTCCACATCCAAATGATAATCCAGGACCACAATCTAAATGTGCACTCTCGGCAAGTCTCTCTCCTTATTGATAGGGGTTTTTTTTTTTTACTAAGGGGAGGGGTAGGAAAATCGGGAAGATGAAACGGGGCAAGGATCATTAAAGGGTCAATATCTAGGACTAAGGGTAAGGACCTGGTTCCCTCCGAAAATAAGGATGAATGGAGGAAACCAAGGCTCGCGTGGGCAGGGGCGCAACCCTGAAATAGATGAACACCACTGGGAGTGTGGGGAACATCTACCCGCTATCCGTTAACCTCTTCTTCTTACCTTTCTATGACGCACTTTAGGTATTCGCTCCTTTCGGACACCACTCTCTAAGAAATTATCTCGTATTGAGCTGTACTGACTGGTTTCTTCGGAATCAGAATCAAGTCAACTTACCTCACTACTTTCACTCCGCTTTGGATTATGCTCGTCGTCTAACTCCTCTGCTACAATTTCTTCCTTTTCTACAATTTCCCCTTCTTCGTCCACATAATCCAAATCAACCTCCTGACACTGCACCTCCTCAGCATCTTCCCGTTCCTCCTCTGATCCATCTTCATCCTCCTCTTCCCTCAGCTCCTCACCAATTTCTTCATCACACGCATCGCCAGCTCCTTCACAAACTTCTTGACTAACCTCTTCTCCGATCTCATTTTCATCAACACGTTCATCACCAACGTCATCGCCATCACTTCCCCTACCACCATCTGAACACTGCACATCCTCGTCCTCCTCTAGTTGCTCACCTGGTCCACCTGAAACTTCTTCCCGTTCCTCGGAATCCTCAACACTACTTACAGAAGGCGTCTGCACATCTTCACACACCACATCATGCTCACTTGCACACTCCACAACGCTGCCACCAAATTTCTCCTCAACTTCTACCTCATCTACTTCTACTACACTTGCGGCATGAACATCCCCTTGTCCATCCACAACCTCAGAAACACTTGCAGCCCGGACATCCCTGTGTCCATCTGCAACTTCAGACTCTACAGTCTCCCTAACACCTACAACTATACCTTCCTGTGCAGCATCCGCAGACCGCTCTTCTGCCTCTTCTGTCGATTCCACTCCTTGACCACTCTCAGCAACTGCAACGTCCTCAACATTTTCCACCCTGGAATCCAGCTGTCCAGGTTCATGTGCAATGACTAGATTAATTTCTACTGGCGATGGTGATATTACCGGATCTGGATCCCTCACGAACCGAGATGGAAATACCGGAACAAATTCTGCGGCCTCTGGATTCAACCATGACATCCTCTTTGAGTCCGGTAATTCAGTATCAACAGATGTCTTCTTGTCGTCTTGTATTGATCCCACGAAGTAATTCCGCTCCTCCACTTCTGCTTCACCTTCTTCATCCACTACTCTCTTAGGCACTTGTACTTCATCTGGAACTTTTAAACTCTCACTTTTCTGCAAATAAGAATAACACCTAACTACAGGCTCCCTACTTGCCGCTGTTTGTTCCCTAACATAATTTCTTCTTCCCCTGTTAAATTCATATTTCTTTGTTTTCCGTGCTGTAGCTGTTGTTACCGTCTTCTCACTTGCCACCCCCTTGTAGCCTCCGTCACTTCCGGAATATTCAGGCTTTCGGACAGTCTCTTGCGTTCTCCTCCAACCACCATGTTTGTCCCGTTTGGCTCTTCCTGATGAACCACTGGAGTATTGGACATCTGTGGCATCTCTTCCCCGGGACTCGTCAACATTCCTGGACCGTTCTTGAAAGCACACACAGCCATTCAAGGTCCGCAAAACAACGTGGACGGTCCGCGAATACTAAACGAGATCTCTCTTGGGGATGCAGTCCTTCCAGAATCGCTTGTATAATTTCTGTCTCGGGCAACCCCAATCTTAACACCCGGGCAGCTTTCCGTATATCGCGCACGAAGTCCCCTAACGCCTCTCCGTTGGCCTGTAGGTGATAGAATTTTTCAAACTTAAGCTGGGCACGTCGTCGAATGGGTAGGAAGAAGTTCAACACCTCCCCATGGAAAGCATCAACACTGTCACTCCGACGCAGAGTTTTGGTGACCAGCTCAGCCAACGTACCCCGGCAATACGGGTATATAAGAGACAAGACCTCCCCATCGGACACCCCCGGGAAATCTGCCAACTGCAGAACAAGATCTAAGAAAACTAGCAACTGCTCCTCATCAAATCCATTCACCACCGGAAATTTCTGGAGAACGCCTGAAAAAGGGTGGGGCAACTCCTGATAGCATACCGCCGCCAGAATTGCACAATTCAAAACAAACAATCATAAAACAAATCCCCACTAAACACCTAACACAAACATAACCTACAAAAGCATATTTACAAGAATCAGAAAAACCCAAGTACTGTCCTTCCTTTGAGTGAACCCCCGGGTTCTCTAGTGCTGCGGAGACCTGGCCTATTCTGAACCATCTACGCACACCACAGAAGGAGACAAGTGACAACCAACAATACTGAACACACATAACATCAAACATCAATTCGACACATACGTCTTACCAACACATAACTCACAAAAAAAACAACCAACAATCAAAATTCCTAATTCGGTAATTTAGTCGGTGATGGTACCGACTTCCGATCGGGCCATACTGCATCCCGCTAATGTCACACGCTAAACTCCGACCCTGAATCAACATTCCATCATCCAGGCCACCCTTGAGACTCCCCGGTAGTACAACCTATCACATTTTCCAAACACAAATAACCGCCTCAGTGGTGCGACCCGACTCGCAAGTTCTACAACCTACAACTAGCCTACACGGGCATATACCTAAGAAAACAATGTCACAACAATCGCCTTAATATTTCCGAGTTTGCAAGCCCCATCACACACCAGGACCCAAGGGTTCAATCCTAGAATTAACCACGCTCACTGCTACCATTTGCAGTATCAGACTTTATAAACCACGCTCTGCGGTACCATTTGTAACCCCTCTTTCCTTTTATGTCTTTTATATGTATAAAACAAACTTCTTTTTATTTAACTTTTTTTGGAAAGAGAAGCCACAAGTCAATTAGAACTAGGCCGGAGCCTAGAGAAGCCAAAATTGTGCTGGGTCCAGTATGACGGGACTTGCAATGAAACTCGGCTGTAATATAACAATAACAGTTTTTTATTGTATCCCATCATTCGCTACATGTAGATGAAACTTTATCACATAATTATCACAAATAAATCACAAATATATCATCAATAAATAAGCCCCATGTTGTAATAGTGTGAAAAGACAAGCTCTGTATATCAGTATCAAGTATTTATATATATATATATATATATATATATATATATAAGTGTATAGAATAATGTTCAGTATATGTATAATTCTCCCCCCCCTTCATGACTAGCTTAACATAGACGGAACATAACAACACAAACAGAAACATAAAGGCACATATACTCACAATTATGCACAAATATTCTAAACACAAATGACCCTGGAATGCACCTGCCTTGCAGGCAGTATTACTACCTTGCCCAGAAACCAGCAGTGATAAATGTTCGCCCATCAGTCACCGTCATCCATCAGTTTCTATTAATTTAAATAAATGCGAAAAACCCCAGAAAGGATGATGATCACTCATAACCCATAAGCAAGACCGGACCGCCCATATGTACGGAATTCCACAGATAATTGCCCCATCATGAGCATATGAAACTTTAAGTTCCTTCAACAGCATTAAATAAAAATTAAAAAGAAACTACATCACCTGATTTTAAGTAATTGTTATACGGTTCTAAAATGTTAATTTGTTTTACAAATTCAGAAGGATTCAATTAATCAGTATATACTTTACAAGTAGGAAAATTAATCCGTAGATGCTTTACAAATTTAAAAAAAAAATTAAACAGTATATGTTTTTTTAAGTAGAAAAATTAATCAGTAGATGCTTTACAAGTAAAAAAAAATTAATCAGTATATGTTCTTTGTAAGGTACAAAATTAATTAGTATATGCCCAGAAAAAATGTGCAAATTCTTTTCTGTTAAAAGCCGACTGGCTATATATATATAAATGAATTTACAATAAGAACGGTTGTGCCCTAGCAGCTGTGGGAGCGCGCCAGCATGTGGTTAACAAAGTTTGACAGGAATCTAACCTGCCTCAGGCTGCACCAACATGTGCCAGGCAAAAACTATGTCCCTTTTTATACCCCAGAAAACAGCCAAAAAGAAAACAAAAAACACCCCAGCCCTTAAATGTTAAACCCAAGGTGATTTTAATATCAACTCCATTCTGTTCCCGCCGGAACAGAATTCCTAACATGTCATATAAATTTTGTAAAGAGTAAGATGATGACTATATGCAATCTGTGAAAATGTCTAAGTGTACAAATATCTCTGGCACGCTTCCCCAGTGCAGCACACAATTACAAGCATTGTACTTAGGGTTAGGTAATACAGTTATTAAAGTGTTCCTTGAAATTAACTCATAATGTTCAGAATGATGTATAGCAGACTGTCTGGCCACGTGGGCACATGGATTCAAAAGATTTTTACGGTAAAACAGGTGCACTGCCGGCCCGGCCCCAAAAGGAAAGATAAAGAGTGCATATCACCTTAATTGTGCTGACTCAGTGTTACATCTCGATCTGGTCACCGACTCCTTCTCCGAACAGGATCGCTTCTAATGGTCCATGGCTGATGCGGATGGAAGTCAATCAGCAAGGCCAAATCTCCGACTTAATCGAGAACCCTGTTAATTCATAAAAATTAGAAAGATGTTCACAAAAAATGTACACCCAAGTTCAGGTAATTAACCTCAGAACGGGCCTTCAACCAACTCAAGATAAATGCACAAAGTTTCAGTAATAAAGTCCTTGCAACCTGTTTAAAGAGTAGAAAAAGTCTGCCATGGAATAATTAATTCCAACAATAAAAGATTTTATCAAGGGCGTAGAGTTAAAGACATTCGCACACTTTCAACATGCATCAACAGAAATCAACAGGTTAACTAGCCACGTGGTGACACGATAATTGCTATTTGTCCAAAAAAAGATTAACTTCAAAGCACTCACCGTATTAATAATGTTTTAATATTAATAATGTTTCCTCTACGGATGTTCTCACAAGTAATTTCTTTACTGCAAAGTTAATTAAAGAGCACACCGACAATCTGATGCATGAATGAGCATAGTTCATTACCTAACTACGCACTAACTTTTAGCCTCGAATTTATATAACATTCTATACATTTATCATGACAATGACAATTACAGTACCTCTTACACTATTATAGTAATAATAAAAGGAACATGGGCTATATACTGAACATTAAGTAAATTTTCTTTTAATATGGAAAGTGTCGGATCGCACTCACATGCATACGTCTTTTCATACGGTAGCATACATTTTGTTATTAATTATTTAATTAATTTTAATTATTTTGAACGCATACAATAATGTAATATCTTACCGGGAGTCTCGTAAGCTTCAGCCAGCCATAATAGTTGAAGAAAACTACGCAGTAAACTATTCGGAGACCGGAGTCGATGTATCTCGGAGCCGGACGTGAATTGAATGTAGCTGTTACGGTCTGAGTAAGCCGACCCTTTCTACGAGTTGCGCGCGCAACCGTACACCCTCCTGTACACTTACGTAGCCGTACAAGGGTCATTCTGAATAACTGGCGTAGTTTTACAATTAAATATTCTCCAATTTTCAACGGCCGGAATAATACTGGCACACCCCCACCCCGAAAGGGCAAACCGGTTGCCCCACTCTGAAACTCGGGAGAGTACCCTGCAGTGTACCCCCTTCCCAAACAAGCTGGTGGACTTCATGGATATGGTGGCCCGGCGGCACTTGCTCTCAGGATAACAGAAAAACCTCACAACAGCGTCCATTCCCCATGCGACCCTCTCCGCCATGCCAACCCCACGGGACCGCCCCAACACGTCACCCTCTCCGGTGACCATCACCTACTCCCACCGGTCCCACTCACATACTTGTCCTAAGACCAAACAAGGTATCTCCCACCTTGGTATGTGAGCGACTGTACTACCTCTCGTCCATCTCTCGGACCGACCAGCCACATGCACCCACAAGGCATGTCCATCCTTGCCATATGGCTGGCCCACTTCCCTACACAAGGGCAGACGGCCCCGCTTAGCCAGACAGAGAGGACCGCGCCAAGGGCACACGGACATCAATCTCAACTCTTACTTCACCAAAAACACTATAACTAGCAAGGGGGTTTCACTTCTCCACCGACGTCGATACACAATAAATACCATTCTCTCTCTCTCAACAAAAACAACCGGAGAATGCGGCATGGCTCGACCTCTACACTAAACAAATTCAAAATCAACCACTAATCAGAAACAACAGCACGCTATCACTCTCCATCATAACCAAAACAGGGGAACTTACAATCTCCAAGACCACGACACTCTGAGGGAACATTCTCTAACTCCTAACTTTCTCCATGATGACCTTCCACATCCAAATGATAATCCAGGACCACAATCTAAATGTGCACTCTCGGCAAGTCTCTCTCCTTATTGATAGGGGTTTTTTTTTTTACTAAGGGGAGGGGTAGGAAAATCGGGAAGATGAAACGGGGCAAGGATCATTAAAGGGTCAATATCTAGGACTAAGGGTAAGGACCTGGTTCCCTCCGAAAATAAGGATGAATGGAGGAAACCAAGGCTCGCGTGGGCAGGGGCGCAACCCTGAAATAGATGAACACCACTGGGAGTGTGGGGAACATCTACCCGCTATCCGTTAACCTCTTCTTCTTACCTTTCTATGACGCACTTTAGGTATTCGCTCCTTTCGGACACCACTCTCTAAGAAATTATCTCGTATTGAGCTGTACTGACTGGTTTCTTCGGAATCAGAATCAAGTCAACTTACCTCACTACTTTCACTCCGCTTTGGATTATGCTCGTCGTCTAACTCCTCTGCTACAATTTCTTCCTTTTCTACAATTTCCCCTTCTTCGTCCACATAATCCAAATCAACCTCCTGACACTGCACCTCCTCAGCATCTTCCCGTTCCTCCTCTGATCCATCTTCATCCTCCTCTTCCCTCAGCTCCTCACCAATTTCTTCATCACACGCATCGCCAGCTCCTTCACAAACTTCTTGACTAACCTCTTCTCCGATCTCATTTTCATCAACACGTTCATCACCAACGTCATCGCCATCACTTCCCCTACCACCATCTGAACACTGCACATCCTCGTCCTCCTCTAGTTGCTCACCTGGTCCACCTGAAACTTCTTCCCGTTCCTCGGAATCCTCAACACTACTTACAGAAGGCGTCTGCACATCTTCACACACCACATCATGCTCACTTGCACACTCCACAACGCTGCCACCAAATTTCTCCTCAACTTCTACCTCATCTACTTCTACTACACTTGCGGCATGAACATCCCCTTGTCCATCCACAACCTCAGAAACACTTGCAGCCCGGACATCCCTGTGTCCATCTGCAACTTCAGACTCTACAGTCTCCCTAACACCTACAACTATACCTTCCTGTGCAGCATCCGCAGACCGCTCTTCTGCCTCTTCTGTCGATTCCACTCCTTGACCACTCTCAGCAACTGCAACGTCCTCAACATTTTCCACCCTGGAATCCAGCTGTCCAGGTTCATGTGCAATGACTAGATTAATTTCTACTGGCGATGGTGATATTACCGGATCTGGATCCCTCACGAACCGAGATGGAAATACCGGAACAAATTCTGCGGCCTCTGGATTCAACCATGACATCCTCTTTGAGTCCGGTAATTCAGTATCAACAGATGTCTTCTTGTCGTCTTGTATTGATCCCACGAAGTAATTCCGCTCCTCCACTTCTGCTTCACCTTCTTCATCCACTACTCTCTTAGGCACTTGTACTTCATCTGGAACTTTTAAACTCTCACTTTTCTGCAAATAAGAATAACACCTAACTACAGGCTCCCTACTTGCCGCTGTTTGTTCCCTAACATAATTTCTTCTTCCCCTGTTAAATTCATATTTCTTTGTTTTCCGTGCTGTAGCTGTTGTTACCGTCTTCTCACTTGCCACCCCCTTGTAGCCTCCGTCACTTCCGGAATATTCAGGCTTTCGGACAGTCTCTTGCGTTCTCCTCCAACCACCATGTTTGTCCCGTTTGGCTCTTCCTGATGAACCACTGGAGTATTGGACATCTGTGGCATCTCTTCCCCGGGACTCGTCAACATTCCTGGACCGTTCTTGAAAGCACACACAGCCATTCAAGGTCCGCAAAACAACGTGGACGGTCCGCGAATACTAAACGAGATCTCTCTTGGGGATGCAGTCCTTCCAGAATCGCTTGTATAATTTCTGTCTCGGGCAACCCCAATCTTAACACCCGGGCAGCTTTCCGTATATCGCGCACGAAGTCCCCTAACGCCTCTCCGTTGGCCTGTAGGTGATAGAATTTTTCAAACTTAAGCTGGGCACGTCGTCGAATGGGTAGGAAGAAGTTCAACACCTCCCCATGGAAAGCATCAACACTGTCACTCCGACGCAGAGTTTTGGTGACCAGCTCAGCCAACGTACCCCGGCAATACGGGTATATAAGAGACAAGACCTCCCCATCGGACACCCCCGGGAAATCTGCCAACTGCAGAACAAGATCTAAGAAAACTAGCAACTGCTCCTCATCAAATCCATTCACCACCGGAAATTTCTGGAGAACGCCTGAAAAAGGGTGGGGCAACTCCTGATAGCATACCGCCGCCAGAATTGCACAATTCAAAACAAACAATCATAAAACAAATCCCCACTAAACACCTAACACAAACATAACCTACAAAAGCATATTTACAAGAATCAGAAAAACCCAAGTACTGTCCTTCCTTTGAGTGAACCCCCGGGTTCTCTAGTGCTGCGGAGACCTGGCCTATTCTGAACCATCTACGCACACCACAGAAGGAGACAAGTGACAACCAACAATACTGAACACACATAACATCAAACATCAATTCGACACATACGTCTTACCAACACATAACTCACAAAAAAAACAACCAACAATCAAAATTCCTAATTCGGTAATTTAGTCGGTGATGGTACCGACTTCCGATCGGGCCATACTGCATCCCGCTAATGTCACACGCTAAACTCCGACCCTGAATCAACATTCCATCATCCAGGCCACCCTTGAGACTCCCCGGTAGTACAACCTATCACATTTTCCAAACACAAATAACCGCCTCAGTGGTGCGACCCGACTCGCAAGTTCTACAACCTACAACTAGCCTACACGGGCATATACCTAAGAAAACAATGTCACAACAATCGCCTTAATATTTCCGAGTTTGCAAGCCCCATCACACACCAGGACCCAAGGGTTCAATCCTAGAATTAACCACGCTCACTGCTACCATTTGCAGTATCAGACTTTATAAACCACGCTCTGCGGTACCATTTGTAACCCCTCTTTCCTTTTATGTCTTTTATATGTATAAAACAAACTTCTTTTTATTTAACTTTTTTTGGAAAGAGAAGCCACAAGTCAATTAGAACTAGGCCGGAGCCTAGAGAAGCCAAAATTGTGCTGGGTCCAGTATGACGGGACTTGCAATGAAACTCGGCTGTAATATAACAATAACAGTTTTTTATTGTATCCCATCATTCGCTACATGTAGATGAAACTTTATCACATAATTATCACAAATAAATCACAAATATATCATCAATAAATAAGCCCCATGTTGTAATAGTGTGAAAAGACAAGCTCTGTATATCAGTATCAAGTATTTATATATATATATATATATATATATATATAAGTGTATAGAATAATGTTCAGTATATGTATAATTCTCCCCCCCCTTCATGACTAGCTTAACATAGACGGAACATAACAACACAAACAGAAACATAAAGGCACATATACTCACAATTATGCACAAATATTCTAAACACAAATGACCCTGGAATGCACCTGCCTTGCAGGCAGTATTACTACCTTGCCCAGAAACCAGCAGTGATAAATGTTCGCCCATCAGTCACCGTCATCCATCAGTTTCTATTAATTTAAATAAATGCGAAAAACCCCAGAAAGGATGATGATCACTCATAACCCATAAGCAAGACCGGACCGCCCATATGTACGGAATTCCACAGATAATTGCCCCATCATGAGCATATGAAACTTTAAGTTCCTTCAACAGCATTAAATAAAAATTAAAAAGAAACTACATCACCTGATTTTAAGTAATTGTTATACGGTTCTAAAATGTTAATTTGTTTTACAAATTCAGAAGGATTCAATTAATCAGTATATACTTTACAAGTAGGAAAATTAATCCGTAGATGCTTTACAAATTTAAAAAAAAAATTAAACAGTATATGTTTTTTTAAGTAGAAAAATTAATCAGTAGATGCTTTACAAGTAAAAAAAAATTAATCAGTATATGTTCTTTGTAAGGTACAAAATTAATTAGTATATGCCCAGAAAAAATGTGCAAATTCTTTTCTGTTAAAAGCCGACTGGCTATATATATATAAATGAATTTACAATAAGAACGGTTGTGCCCTAGCAGCTGTGGGAGCGCGCCAGCATGTGGTTAACAAAGTTTGACAGGAATCTAACCTGCCTCAGGCTGCACCAACATGTGCCAGGCAAAAACTATGTCCCTTTTTATACCCCAGAAAACAGCCAAAAAGAAAACAAAAAACACCCCAGCCCTTAAATGTTAAACCCAAGGTGATTTTAATATCAACTCCATTCTGTTCCCGCCGGAACAGAATTCCTAACATGTCATATAAATTTTGTAAAGAGTAAGATGATGACTATATGCAATCTGTGAAAATGTCTAAGTGTACAAATATCTCTGGCACGCTTCCCCAGTGCAGCACACAATTACAAGCATTGTACTTAGGGTTAGGTAATACAGTTATTAAAGTGTTCCTTGAAATTAACTCATAATGTTCAGAATGATGTATAGCAGACTGTCTGGCCACGTGGGCACATGGATTCAAAAGATTTTTACGGTAAAACAGGTGCACTGCCGGCCCGGCCCCAAAAGGAAAGATAAAGAGTGCATATCACCTTAATTGTGCTGACTCAGTGTTACATCTCGATCTGGTCACCGACTCCTTCTCCGAACAGGATCGCTTCTAATGGTCCATGGCTGATGCGGATGGAAGTCAATCAGCAAGGCCAAATCTCCGACTTAATCGAGAACCCTGTTAATTCATAAAAATTAGAAAGATGTTCACAAAAAATGTACACCCAAGTTCAGGTAATTAACCTCAGAACGGGCCTTCAACCAACTCAAGATAAATGCACAAAGTTTCAGTAATAAAGTCCTTGCAACCTGTTTAAAGAGTAGAAAAAGTCTGCCATGGAATAATTAATTCCAACAATAAAAGATTTTATCAAGGGCGTAGAGTTAAAGACATTCGCACACTTTCAACATGCATCAACAGAAATCAACAGGTTAACTAGCCACGTGGTGACACGATAATTGCTATTTGTCCAAAAAAAGATTAACTTCAAAGCACTCACCGTATTAATAATGTTTTAATATTAATAATGTTTCCTCTACGGATGTTCTCACAAGTAATTTCTTTACTGCAAAGTTAATTAAAGAGCACACCGACAATCTGATGCATGAATGAGCATAGTTCATTACCTAACTACGCACTAACTTTTAGCCTCGAATTTATATAACATTCTATACATTTATCATGACAATGACAATTACAGTACCTCTTACACTATTATAGTAATAATAAAAGGAACATGGGCTATATACTGAACATTAAGTAAATTTTCTTTTAATATGGAAAGTGTCGGATCGCACTCACATGCATACGTCTTTTCATACGGTAGCATACATTTTGTTATTAATTATTTAATTAATTTTAATTATTTTGAACGCATACAATAATGTAATATCTTACCGGGAGTCTCGTAAGCTTCAGCCAGCCATAATAGTTGAAGAAAACTACGCAGTAAACTATTCGGAGACCGGAGTCGATGTATCTCGGAGCCGGACGTGAATTGAATGTAGCTGTTACGGTCTGAGTAAGCCGACCCTTTCTACGAGTTGCGCGCGCAACCGTACACCCTCCTGTACACTTACGTAGCCGTACAAGGGTCATTCTGAATAACTGGCGTAGTTTTACAATTAAATATTCTCCAATTTTCAACGGCCGGAATAATACCGGCACACCCCCACCCCGAAAGGGCAAACCGGTTGCCCCACTCTGAAACTCGGGAGAGTACCCTGCAGTGTACCCCCTTCCCAAACAAGCTGGTGGACTTCATGGATATGGTGGCCCGGCGGCACTTGCTCTCAGGATAACAGAAAAACCTCACAACAGCGTCCATTCCCCATGCGACCCTCTCTGCCATGCCAACCCCACGGGACCGCCCCAACACGTCACCCTCTCCGGTGACCATCACCTACTCCCACCGGTCCCACTCACATACTTGTCCTAAGACCAAACAAGGTATCTCCCACCTTGGTATGTGAGCGACTGTACTACCTCTCGTCCATCTCTCGGACCGACCAGCCACATGCACCCACAAGGCATGTCCATCCTTGCCATATGGCTGGCCCACTTCCCTACACAAGGGCAGACGGCCCCGCTTAGCCAGACAGAGAGGACCGCGCCAAGGGCACACGAACATCAATCTCAACTCTTACTTCACCAAAAACACTATAACTAGCAAGGGGGTTTCACTTCTCCACCGACGTCGATACACAATAAATACCATTCTCTCTCTCTCAACAAAAACAACCGGAGAATGCGGCATGGCTCGACCTCTACACTAAACAAATTCAAAATCAACCACTAATCAGAAACAACAGCACGCTATCACTCTCCATCATAACCAAAACAGGGGAACTTACAATCTCCAAGACCACGACACTCTGAGGGAACATTCTCTAACTCCTAACTTTCTCCATGATGACCTTCCACATCCAAATGATAATCCAGGACCACAATCTAAATGTGCACTCTCGGCAAGTCTCTCTCCTTATTGATAGGGGTTTTTTTTTTTACTAAGGGGAGGGGTAGGAAAATCGGGAAGATGAAACGGGGCAAGGATCATTAAAGGGTCAATATCTAGGACTAAGGGTAAGGACCTGGTTCCCTCCGAAAATAAGGATGAATGGAGGAAACCAAGGCTCGCGTGGGCAGGGGCGCAACCCTGAAATAGATGAACACCACTGGGAGTGTGGGGAACATCTACCCGCTATCCGTTAACCTCTTCTTCTTACCTTTCTATGACGCACTTTAGGTATTCGCTCCTTTCGGACACCACTCTCTAAGAAATTATCTCGTATTGAGCTGTACTGACTGGTTTCTTCGGAATCAGAATCAAGTCAACTTACCTCACTACTTTCACTCCGCTTTGGATTATGCTCGTCGTCTAACTCCTCTGCTACAATTTCTTCCTTTTCTACAATTTCCCCTTCTTCGTCCACATAATCCAAATCAACCTCCTGACACTGCACCTCCTCAGCATCTTCCCGTTCCTCCTCTGATCCATCTTCATCCTCCTCTTCCCTCAGCTCCTCACCAATTTCTTCATCACACGCATCGCCAGCTCCTTCACAAACTTCTTGACTAACCTCTTCTCCGATCTCATTTTCATCAACACGTTCATCACCAACGTCATCGCCATCACTTCCCCTACCACCATCTGAACACTGCACATCCTCGTCCTCCTCTAGTTGCTCACCTGGTCCACCTGAAACTTCTTCCCGTTCCTCGGAATCCTCAACACTACTTACAGAAGGCGTCTGCACATCTTCACACACCACATCATGCTCACTTGCACACTCCACAACGCTGCCACCAAATTTCTCCTCAACTTCTACCTCATCTACTTCTACTACACTTGCGGCATGAACATCCCCTTGTCCATCCACAACCTCAGAAACACTTGCAGCCCGGACATCCCTGTGTCCATCTGCAACTTCAGACTCTACAGTCTCCCTAACACCTACAACTATACCTTCCTGTGCAGCATCCGCAGACCGCTCTTCTGCCTCTTCTGTCGATTCCACTCCTTGACCACTCTCAGCAACTGCAACGTCCTCAACATTTTCCACCCTGGAATCCAGCTGTCCAGGTTCATGTGCAATGACTAGATTAATTTCTACTGGCGATGGTGATATTACCGGATCTGGATCCCTCACGAACCGAGATGGAAATACCGGAACAAATTCTGCGGCCTCTGGATTCAACCATGACATCCTCTTTGAGTCCGGTAATTCAGTATCAACAGATGTCTTCTTGTCGTCTTGTATTGATCCCACGAAGTAATTCCGCTCCTCCACTTCTGCTTCACCTTCTTCATCCACTACTCTCTTAGGCACTTGTACTTCATCTGGAACTTTTAAACTCTCACTTTTCTGCAAATAAGAATAACACCTAACTACAGGCTCCCTACTTGCCGCTGTTTGTTCCCTAACATAATTTCTTCTTCCCCTGTTAAATTCATATTTCTTTGTTTTCCGTGCTGTAGCTGTTGTTACCGTCTTCTCACTTGCCACCCCCTTGTAGCCTCCGTCACTTCCGGAATATTCAGGCTTTCGGACAGTCTCTTGCGTTCTCCTCCAACCACCATGTTTGTCCCGTTTGGCTCTTCCTGATGAACCACTGGAGTATTGGACATCTGTGGCATCTCTTCCCCGGGACTCGTCAACATTCCTGGACCGTTCTTGAAAGCACACACAGCCATTCAAGGTCCGCAAAACAACGTGGACGGTCCGCGAATACTAAACGAGATCTCTCTTGGGGATGCAGTCCTTCCAGAATCGCTTGTATAATTTCTGTCTCGGGCAACCCCAATCTTAACACCCGGGCAGCTTTCCGTATATCGCGCACGAAGTCCCCTAACGCCTCTCCGTTGGCCTGTAGGTGATAGAATTTTTCAAACTTAAGCTGGGCACGTCGTCGAATGGGTAGGAAGAAGTTCAACACCTCCCCATGGAAAGCATCAACACTGTCACTCCGACGCAGAGTTTTGGTGACCAGCTCAGCCAACGTACCCCGGCAATACGGGTATATAAGAGACAAGACCTCCCCATCGGACACCCCCGGGAAATCTGCCAACTGCAGAACAAGATCTAAGAAAACTAGCAACTGCTCCTCATCAAATCCATTCACCACCGGAAATTTCTGGAGAACGCCTGAAAAAGGGTGGGGCAACTCCTGATAGCATACCGCCGCCAGAATTGCACAATTCAAAACAAACAATCATAAAACAAATCCCCACTAAACACCTAACACAAACATAACCTACAAAAGCATATTTACAAGAATCAGAAAAACCCAAGTACTGTCCTTCCTTTGAGTGAACCCCCGGGTTCTCTAGTGCTGCGGAGACCTGGCCTATTCTGAACCATCTACGCACACCACAGAAGGAGACAAGTGACAACCAACAATACTGAACACACATAACATCAAACATCAATTCGACACATACGTCTTACCAACACATAACTCACAAAAAAAACAACCAACAATCAAAATTCCTAATTCGGTAATTTAGTCGGTGATGGTACCGACTTCCGATCGGGCCATACTGCATCCCGCTAATGTCACACGCTAAACTCCGACCCTGAATCAACATTCCATCATCCAGGCCACCCTTGAGACTCCCCGGTAGTACAACCTATCACATTTTCCAAACACAAATAACCGCCTCAGTGGTGCGACCCGACTCGCAAGTTCTACAACCTACAACTAGCCTACACGGGCATATACCTAAGAAAACAATGTCACAACAATCGCCTTAATATTTCCGAGTTTGCAAGCCCCATCACACACCAGGACCCAAGGGTTCAATCCTAGAATTAACCACGCTCACTGCTACCATTTGCAGTATCAGACTTTATAAACCACGCTCTGCGGTACCATTTGTAACCCCTCTTTCCTTTTATGTCTTTTATATGTATAAAACAAACTTCTTTTTATTTAACTTTTTTTGGAAAGAGAAGCCACAAGTCAATTAGAACTAGGCCGGAGCCTAGAGAAGCCAAAATTGTGCTGGGTCCAGTATGACGGGACTTGCAATGAAACTCGGCTGTAATATAACAATAACAGTTTTTTATTGTATCCCATCATTCGCTACATGTAGATGAAACTTTATCACATAATTATCACAAATAAATCACAAATATATCATCAATAAATAAGCCCCATGTTGTAATAGTGTGAAAAGACAAGCTCTGTATATCAGTATCAAGTATTTATATATATATATATATATATAAGTGTATAGAATAATGTTCAGTATATGTATAATTCTCCCCCCCCTTCATGACTAGCTTAACATAGACGGAACATAACAACACAAACAGAAACATAAAGGCACATATACTCACAATTATGCACAAATATTCTAAACACAAATGACCCTGGAATGCACCTGCCTTGCAGGCAGTATTACTACCTTGCCCAGAAACCAGCAGTGATAAATGTTCGCCCATCAGTCACCGTCATCCATCAGTTTCTATTAATTTAAATAAATGCGAAAAACCCCAGAAAGGATGATGATCACTCATAACCCATAAGCAAGACCGGACCGCCCATATGTACGGAATTCCACAGATAATTGCCCCATCATGAGCATATGAAACTTTAAGTTCCTTCAACAGCATTAAATAAAAATTAAAAAGAAACTACATCACCTGATTTTAAGTAATTGTTATACGGTTCTAAAATGTTAATTTGTTTTACAAATTCAGAAGGATTCAATTAATCAGTATATACTTTACAAGTAGGAAAATTAATCCGTAGATGCTTTACAAATTTAAAAAAAAAATTAAACAGTATATGTTTTTTTAAGTAGAAAAATTAATCAGTAGATGCTTTACAAGTAAAAAAAAATTAATCAGTATATGTTCTTTGTAAGGTACAAAATTAATTAGTATATGCCCAGAAAAAATGTGCAAATTCTTTTCTGTTAAAAGCCGACTGGCTATATATATATAAATGAATTTACAATAAGAACGGTTGTGCCCTAGCAGCTGTGGGAGCGCGCCAGCATGTGGTTAACAAAGTTTGACAGGAATCTAACCTGCCTCAGGCTGCACCAACATGTGCCAGGCAAAAACTATGTCCCTTTTTATACCCCAGAAAACAGCCAAAAAGAAAACAAAAAACACCCCAGCCCTTAAATGTTAAACCCAAGGTGATTTTAATATCAACTCCATTCTGTTCCCGCCGGAACAGAATTCCTAACATGTCATATAAATTTTGTAAAGAGTAAGATGATGACTATATGCAATCTGTGAAAATGTCTAAGTGTACAAATATCTCTGGCACGCTTCCCCAGTGCAGCACACAATTACAAGCATTGTACTTAGGGTTAGGTAATACAGTTATTAAAGTGTTCCTTGAAATTAACTCATAATGTTCAGAATGATGTATAGCAGACTGTCTGGCCACGTGGGCACATGGATTCAAAAGATTTTTACGGTAAAACAGGTGCACTGCCGGCCCGGCCCCAAAAGGAAAGATAAAGAGTGCATATCACCTTAATTGTGCTGACTCAGTGTTACATCTCGATCTGGTCACCGACTCCTTCTCCGAACAGGATCGCTTCTAATGGTCCATGGCTGATGCGGATGGAAGTCAATCAGCAAGGCCAAATCTCCGACTTAATCGAGAACCCTGTTAATTCATAAAAATTAGAAAGATGTTCACAAAAAATGTACACCCAAGTTCAGGTAATTAACCTCAGAACGGGCCTTCAACCAACTCAAGATAAATGCACAAAGTTTCAGTAATAAAGTCCTTGCAACCTGTTTAAAGAGTAGAAAAAGTCTGCCATGGAATAATTAATTCCAACAATAAAAGATTTTATCAAGGGCGTAGAGTTAAAGACATTCGCACACTTTCAACATGCATCAACAGAAATCAACAGGTTAACTAGCCACGTGGTGACACGATAATTGCTATTTGTCCAAAAAAAGATTAACTTCAAAGCACTCACCGTATTAATAATGTTTTAATATTAATAATGTTTCCTCTACGGATGTTCTCACAAGTAATTTCTTTACTGCAAAGTTAATTAAAGAGCACACCGACAATCTGATGCATGAATGAGCATAGTTCATTACCTAACTACGCACTAACTTTTAGCCTCGAATTTATATAACATTCTATACATTTATCATGACAATGACAATTACAGTACCTCTTACACTATTATAGTAATAATAAAAGGAACATGGGCTATATACTGAACATTAAGTAAATTTTCTTTTAATATGGAAAGTGTCGGATCGCACTCACATGCATACGTCTTTTCATACGGTAGCATACATTTTGTTATTAATTATTTAATTAATTTTAATTATTTTGAACGCATACAATAATGTAATATCTTACCGGGAGTCTCGTAAGCTTCAGCCAGCCATAATAGTTGAAGAAAACTACGCAGTAAACTATTCGGAGACCGGAGTCGATGTATCTCGGAGCCGGACGTGAATTGAATGTAGCTGTTACGGTCTGAGTAAGCCGACCCTTTCTACGAGTTGCGCGCGCAACCGTACACCCTCCTGTACACTTACGTAGCCGTACAAGGGTCATTCTGAATAACTGGCGTAGTTTTACAATTAAATATTCTCCAATTTTCAACGGCCGGAATAATACCGGCACACCCCCACCCCGAAAGGGCAAACCGGTTGCCCCACTCTGAAACTCGGGAGAGTACCCTGCAGTGTACCCCCTTCCCAAACAAGCTGGTGGACTTCATGGATATGGTGGCCCGGCGGCACTTGCTCTCAGGATAACAGAAAAACCTCACAACAGCGTCCATTCCCCATGCGACCCTCTCCGCCATGCCAACCCCACGGGACCGCCCCAACACGTCACCCTCTCCGGTGACCATCACCTACTCCCACCGGTCCCACTCACATACTTGTCCTAAGACCAAACAAGGTATCTCCCACCTTGGTATGTGAGCGACTGTACTACCTCTCGTCCATCTCTCGGACCGACCAGCCACATGCACCCACAAGGCATGTCCATCCTTGCCATATGGCTGGCCCACTTCCCTACACAAGGGCAGACGGCCCCGCTTAGCCAGACAGAGAGGACCGCGCCAAGGGCACACGAACATCAATCTCAACTCTTACTTCACCAAAAACACTATAACTAGCAAGGGGGTTTCACTTCTCCACCGACGTCGATACACAATAAATACCATTCTCTCTCTCTCAACAAAAACAACCGGAGAATGCGGCATGGCTCGACCTCTACACTAAACAAATTCAAAATCAACCACTAATCAGAAACAACAGCACGCTATCACTCTCCATCATAACCAAAACAGGGGAACTTACAATCTCCAAGACCACGACACTCTGAGGGAACATTCTCTAACTCCTAACTTTCTCCATGATGACCTTCCACATCCAAATGATAATCCAGGACCACAATCTAAATGTGCACTCTCGGCAAGTCTCTCTCCTTATTGATAGGGGTTTTTTTTTTTACTAAGGGGAGGGGTAGGAAAATCGGGAAGATGAAACGGGGCAAGGATCATTAAAGGGTCAATATCTAGGACTAAGGGTAAGGACCTGGTTCCCTCCGAAAATAAGGATGAATGGAGGAAACCAAGGCTCGCGTGGGCAGGGGCGCAACCCTGAAATAGATGAACACCACTGGGAGTGTGGGGAACATCTACCCGCTATCCGTTAACCTCTTCTTCTTACCTTTCTATGACGCACTTTAGGTATTCGCTCCTTTCGGACACCACTCTCTAAGAAATTATCTCGTATTGAGCTGTACTGACTGGTTTCTTCGGAATCAGAATCAAGTCAACTTACCTCACTACTTTCACTCCGCTTTGGATTATGCTCGTCGTCTAACTCCTCTGCTACAATTTCTTCCTTTTCTACAATTTCCCCTTCTTCGTCCACATAATCCAAATCAACCTCCTGACACTGCACCTCCTCAGCATCTTCCCGTTCCTCCTCTGATCCATCTTCATCCTCCTCTTCCCTCAGCTCCTCACCAATTTCTTCATCACACGCATCGCCAGCTCCTTCACAAACTTCTTGACTAACCTCTTCTCCGATCTCATTTTCATCAACACGTTCATCACCAACGTCATCGCCATCACTTCCCCTACCACCATCTGAACACTGCACATCCTCGTCCTCCTCTAGTTGCTCACCTGGTCCACCTGAAACTTCTTCCCGTTCCTCGGAATCCTCAACACTACTTACAGAAGGCGTCTGCACATCTTCACACACCACATCATGCTCACTTGCACACTCCACAACGCTGCCACCAAATTTCTCCTCAACTTCTACCTCATCTACTTCTACTACACTTGCGGCATGAACATCCCCTTGTCCATCCACAACCTCAGAAACACTTGCAGCCCGGACATCCCTGTGTCCATCTGCAACTTCAGACTCTACAGTCTCCCTAACACCTACAACTATACCTTCCTGTGCAGCATCCGCAGACCGCTCTTCTGCCTCTTCTGTCGATTCCACTCCTTGACCACTCTCAGCAACTGCAACGTCCTCAACATTTTCCACCCTGGAATCCAGCTGTCCAGGTTCATGTGCAATGACTAGATTAATTTCTACTGGCGATGGTGATATTACCGGATCTGGATCCCTCACGAACCGAGATGGAAATACCGGAACAAATTCTGCGGCCTCTGGATTCAACCATGACATCCTCTTTGAGTCCGGTAATTCAGTATCAACAGATGTCTTCTTGTCGTCTTGTATTGATCCCACAAAGTAATTCCGCTCCTCCACTTCTGCTTCACCTTCTTCATCCACTACTCTCTTAGGCACTTGTACTTCATCTGGAACTTTTAAACTCTCACTTTTCTGCAAATAAGAATAACACCTAACTACAGGCTCCCTACTTGCCGCTGTTTGTTCCCTAACATAATTTCTTCTTCCCCTGTTAAATTCATATTTCTTTGTTTTCCGTGCTGTAGCTGTTGTTACCGTCTTCTCACTTGCCACCCCCTTGTAGCCTCCGTCACTTCCGGAATATTCAGGCTTTCGGACAGTCTCTTGCGTTCTCCTCCAACCACCATGTTTGTCCCGTTTGGCTCTTCCTGATGAACCACTGGAGTATTGGACATCTGTGGCATCTCTTCCCCGGGACTCGTCAACATTCCTGGACCGTTCTTGAAAGCACACACAGCCATTCAAGGTCCGCAAAACAACGTGGACGGTCCGCGAATACTAAACGAGATCTCTCTTGGGGATGCAGTCCTTCCAGAATCGCTTGTATAATTTCTGTCTCGGGCAACCCCAATCTTAACACCCGGGCAGCTTTCCGTATATCGCGCACGAAGTCCCCTAACGCCTCTCCGTTGGCCTGTAGGTGATAGAATTTTTCAAACTTAAGCTGGGCACGTCGTCGAATGGGTAGGAAGAAGTTCAACACCTCCCCATGGAAAGCATCAACACTGTCACTCCGACGCAGAGTTTTGGTGACCAGCTCAGCCAACGTACCCCGGCAATACGGGTATATAAGAGACAAGACCTCCCCATCGGACACCCCCGGGAAATCTGCCAACTGCAGAACAAGATCTAAGAAAACTAGCAACTGCTCCTCATCAAATCCATTCACCACCGGAAATTTCTGGAGAACGCCTGAAAAAGGGTGGGGCAACTCCTGATAGCATACCGCCGCCAGAATTGCACAATTCAAAACAAACAATCATAAAACAAATCCCCACTAAACACCTAACACAAACATAACCTACAAAAGCATATTTACAAGAATCAGAAAAACCCAAGTACTGTCCTTCCTTTGAGTGAACCCCCGGGTTCTCTAGTGCTGCGGAGGCCTGGCCTATTCTGAACCATCTACGCACACCACAGAAGGAGACAAGTGACAACCAACAATACTGAACACACATAACATCAAACATCAATTCGACACATACGTCTTACCAACACATAACTCACAAAAAAAACAACCAACAATCAAAATTCCTAATTCGGTAATTTAGTCGGTGATGGTACCGACTTCCGATCGGGCCATACTGCATCCCGCTAATGTCACACGCTAAACTCCGACCCTGAATCAACATTCCATCATCCAGGCCACCCTTGAGACTCCCCGGTAGTACAACCTATCACATTTTCCAAACACAAATAACCGCCTCAGTGGTGCGACCCGACTCGCAAGTTCTACAACCTACAACTAGCCTACACGGGCATATACCTAAGAAAACAATGTCACAACAATCGCCTTAATATTTCCGAGTTTGCAAGCCCCATCACACACCAGGACCCAAGGGTTCAATCCTAGAATTAACCACGCTCACTGCTACCATTTGCAGTATCAGACTTTATAAACCACGCTCTGCGGTACCATTTGTAACCCCTCTTTCCTTTTATGTCTTTTATATGTATAAAACAAACTTCTTTTTATTTAATTTTTTTTGGAAAGAGAAGCCACAAGTCAATTAGAACTAGGCCGGAGCCTAGAGAAGCCAAAATTGTGCTGGGTCCAGTATGACGGGACTTGCAATGAAACTCGGCTGTAATATAACAATAACAGTTTTTTATTGTATCCCATCATTCGCTACATGTAGATGAAACTTTATCACATAATTATCACAAATAAATCACAAATATATCATCAATAAATAAGCCCCATGTTGTAATAGTGTGAAAAGACAAGCTCTGTATATCAGTATCAAGTATTTATATATATATATATATATATATATATAAGTGTATAGAATAATGTTCAGTATATGTATAATTCTCCCCCCCCTTCATGACTAGCTTAACATAGACGGAACATAACAACACAAACAGAAACATAAAGGCACATATACTCACAATTATGCACAAATATTCTAAACACAAATGACCCTGGAATGCACCTGCCTTGCAGGCAGTATTACTACCTTGCCCAGAAACCAGCAGTGATAAATGTTCGCCCATCAGTCACCGTCATCCATCAGTTTCTATTAATTTAAATAAATGCGAAAAACCCCAGAAAGGATGATGATCACTCATAACCCATAAGCAAGACCGGACCGCCCATATGTACGGAATTCCACAGATAATTGCCCCATCATGAGCATATGAAACTTTAAGTTCCTTCAACAGCATTAAATAAAAATTAAAAAGAAACTACATCACCTGATTTTAAGTAATTGTTATACGGTTCTAAAATGTTAATTTGTTTTACAAATTCAGAAGGATTCAATTAATCAGTATATACTTTACAAGTAGGAAAATTAATCCGTAGATGCTTTACAAATTTAAAAAAAAAATTAAACAGTATATGTTTTTTTAAGTAGAAAAATTAATCAGTAGATGCTTTACAAGTAAAAAAAAATTAATCAGTATATGTTCTTTGTAAGGTACAAAATTAATTAGTATATGCCCAGAAAAAATGTGCAAATTCTTTTCTGTTAAAAGCCGACTGGCTATATATATATAAATGAATTTACAATAAGAACGGTTGTGCCCTAGCAGCTGTGGGAGCGCGCCAGCATGTGGTTAACAAAGTTTGACAGGAATCTAACCTGCCTCAGGCTGCACCAACATGTGCCAGGCAAAAACTATGTCCCTTTTTATACCCCAGAAAACAGCCAAAAAGAAAACAAAAAACACCCCAGCCCTTAAATGTTAAACCCAAGGTGATTTTAATATCAACTCCATTCTGTTCCCGCCGGAACAGAATTCCTAACATGTCATATAAATTTTGTAAAGAGTAAGATGATGACTATATGCAATCTGTGAAAATGTCTAAGTGTACAAATATCTCTGGCACGCTTCCCCAGTGCAGCACACAATTACAAGCATTGTACTTAGGGTTAGGTAATACAGTTATTAAAGTGTTCCTTGAAATTAACTCATAATGTTCAGAATGATGTATAGCAGACTGTCTGGCCACGTGGGCACATGGATTCAAAAGATTTTTACGGTAAAACAGGTGCACTGCCGGCCCGGCCCCAAAAGGAAAGATAAAGAGTGCATATCACCTTAATTGTGCTGACTCAGTGTTACATCTCGATCTGGTCACCGACTCCTTCTCCGAACAGGATCGCTTCTAATGGTCCATGGCTGATGCGGATGGAAGTCAATCAGCAAGGCCAAATCTCCGACTTAATCGAGAACCCTGTTAATTCATAAAAATTAGAAAGATGTTCACAAAAAATGTACACCCAAGTTCAGGTAATTAACCTCAGAACGGGCCTTCAACCAACTCAAGATAAATGCACAAAGTTTCAGTAATAAAGTCCTTGCAACCTGCTTAAAGAGTAGAAAAAGTCTGCCATGGAATAATTAATTCCAACAATAAAAGATTTTATCAAGGGCGTAGAGTTAAAGACATTCGCACACTTTCAACATGCATCAACAGAAATCAACAGGTTAACTAGCCACGTGGTGACACGATAATTGCTATTTGTCCAAAAAAAGATTAACTTCAAAGCACTCACCGTATTAATAATGTTTTAATATTAATAATGTTTCCTCTACGGATGTTCTCACAAGTAATTTCTTTACTGCAAAGTTAATTAAAGAGCACACCGACAATCTGATGCATGAATGAGCATAGTTCATTACCTAACTACGCACTAACTTTTAGCCTCGAATTTATATAACATTCTATACATTTATCATGACAATGACAATTACAGTACCTCTTACACTATTATAGTAATAATAAAAGGAACATGGGCTATATACTGAACATTAAGTAAATTTTCTTTTAATATGGAAAGTGTCGGATCGCAATCACATGCATACGTCTTTTCATACGGTAGCATACATTTTGTTATTAATTATTTAATTAATTTTAATTATTTTGAACGCATACAATAATGTAATATCTTACCGGGAGTCTCGTAAGCTTCAGCCAGCCATAATAGTTGAAGAAAACTACGCAGTAAACTATTCGGAGACCGGAGTCGATGTATCTCGGAGCCGGACGTGAATTGAATGTAGCTGTTACGGTCTGAGTAAGCCGACCCTTTCTACGAGTTGCGCGCGCAACCGTACACCCTCCTGTACACTTACGTAGCCGTACAAGGGTCATTCTGAATAACTGGCGTAGTTTTACAATTAGATATTCTCCAATTTTCAACGGCCGGAATAATACCGGCACACCCCCACCCCGAAAGGGCAAACCGGTTGCCCCACTCTGAAACTCGGGAGAGTACCCTGCAGTGTACCCCCTTCCCAAACAAGCTGGTGGACTTCATGGATATGGTGGCCCGGCGGCACTTGCTCTCAGGATAACAGAAAAACCTCACAACAGCGTCCATTCCCCATGCGACCCTCTCCGCCATGCCAACCCCACGGGACCGCCCCAACACGTCACCCTCTCCGGTGACCATCACCTACTCCCACCGGTCCCACTCACATACTTGTCCTAAGACCAAACAAGGTATCTCCCACCTTGGTATGTGAGCGACTGTACTACCTCTCGTCCATCTCTCGGACCGACCAGCCACATGCACCCACAAGGCATGTCCATCCTTGCCATATGGCTGGCCCACTTCCCTACACAAGGGCAGACGGCCCCGCTTAGCCAGACAGAGAGGACCGCGCCAAGGGCACACGAACATCAATCTCAACTCTTACTTCACCAAAAACACTATAACTAGCAAGGGGGTTTCACTTCTCCACCGACGTCGATACACAATAAATACCATTCTCTCTCTCTCAACAAAAACAACCGGAGAATGCGGCATGGCTCGACCTCTACACTAAACAAATTCAAAATCAACCACTAATCAGAAACAACAGCACGCTATCACTCTCCATCATAACCAAAACAGGGGAACTTACAATCTCCAAGACCACGACACTCTGAGGGAACATTCTCTAACTCCTAACTTTCTCCATGATGACCTTCCACATCCAAATGATAATCCAGGACCACAATCTAAATGTGCACTCTCGGCAAGTCTCTCTCCTTATTGATAGGGGTTTTTTTTTTACTAAGGGGAGGGGTAGGAAAATCGGGAAGATGAAACGGGGCAAGGATCATTAAAGGGTCAATATCTAGGACTAAGGGTAAGGACCTGGTTCCCTCCGAAAATAAGGATGAATGGAGGAAACCAAGGCTCGCGTGGGCAGGGGCGCAACCCTGAAATAGATGAACACCACTGGGAGTGTGGGGAACATCTACCCGCTATCCGTTAACCTCTTCTTCTTACCTTTCTATGACGCACTTTAGGTATTCGCTCCTTTCGGACACCACTCTCTAAGAAATTATCTCGTATTGAGCTGTACTGACTGGTTTCTTCGGAATCAGAATCAAGTCAACTTACCTCACTACTTTCACTCCGCTTTGGATTATGCTCGTCGTCTAACTCCTCTGCTACAATTTCTTCCTTTTCTACAATTTCCCCTTCTTCGTCCACATAATCCAAATCAACCTCCTGACACTGCACCTCCTCAGCATCTTCCCGTTCCTCCTCTGATCCATCTTCATCCTCCTCTTCCCTCAGCTCCTCACCAATTTCTTCATCACACGCATCGCCAGCTCCTTCACAAACTTCTTGACTAACCTCTTCTCCGATCTCATTTTCATCAACACGTTCATCACCAACGTCATCGCCATCACTTCCCCTACCACCATCTGAACACTGCACATCCTCGTCCTCCTCTAGTTGCTCACCTGGTCCACCTGAAACTTCTTCCCGTTCCTCGGAATCCTCAACACTACTTACAGAAGGCGTCTGCACATCTTCACACACCACATCATGCTCACTTGCACACTCCACAACGCTGCCACCAAATTTCTCCTCAACTTCTACCTCATCTACTTCTACTACACTTGCGGCATGAACATCCCCTTGTCCATCCACAACCTCAGAAACACTTGCAGCCCGGACATCCCTGTGTCCATCTGCAACTTCAGACTCTACAGTCTCCCTAACACCTACAACTATACCTTCCTGTGCAGCATCCGCAGACCGCTCTTCTGCCTCTTCTGTCGATTCCACTCCTTGACCACTCTCAGCAACTGCAACGTCCTCAACATTTTCCACCCTGGAATCCAGCTGTCCAGGTTCATGTGCAATGACTAGATTAATTTCTACTGGCGATGGTGATATTACCGGATCTGGATCCCTCACGAACCGAGATGGAAATACCGGAACAAATTCTGCGGCCTCTGGATTCAACCATGACATCCTCTTTGAGTCCGGTAATTCAGTATCAACAGATGTCTTCTTGTCGTCTTGTATTGATCCCACGAAGTAATTCCGCTCCTCCACTTCTGCTTCACCTTCTTCATCCACTACTCTCTTAGGCACTTGTACTTCATCTGGAACTTTTAAACTCTCACTTTTCTGCAAATAAGAATAACACCTAACTACAGGCTCCCTACTTGCCGCTGTTTGTTCCCTAACATAATTTCTTCTTCCCCTGTTAAATTCATATTTCTTTGTTTTCCGTGCTGTAGCTGTTGTTACCGTCTTCTCACTTGCCACCCCCTTGTAGCCTCCGTCACTTCCGGAATATTCAGGCTTTCGGACAGTCTCTTGCGTTCTCCTCCAACCACCATGTTTGTCCCGTTTGGCTCTTCCTGATGAACCACTGGAGTATTGGACATCTGTGGCATCTCTTCCCCGGGACTCGTCAACATTCCTGGACCGTTCTTGAAAGCACACACAGCCATTCAAGGTCCGCAAAACAACGTGGACGGTCCGCGAATACTAAACGAGATCTCTCTTGGGGATGCAGTCCTTCCAGAATCGCTTGTATAATTTCTGTCTCGGGCAACCCCAATCTTAACACCCGGGCAGCTTTCCGTATATCGCGCACGAAGTCCCCTAACGCCTCTCCGTTGGCCTGTAGGTGATAGAATTTTTCAAACTTAAGCTGGGCACGTCGTCGAATGGGTAGGAAGAAGTTCAACACCTCCCCATGGAAAGCATCAACACTGTCACTCCGACGCAGAGTTTTGGTGACCAGCTCAGCCAACGTACCCCGGCAATACGGGTATATAAGAGACAAGACCTCCCCATCGGACACCCCCGGGAAATCTGCCAACTGCAGAACAAGATCTAAGAAAACTAGCAACTGCTCCTCATCAAATCCATTCACCACCGGAAATTTCTGGAGAACGCCTGAAAAAGGGTGGGGCAACTCCTGATAGCATACCGCCGCCAGAATTGCACAATTCAAAACAAACAATCATAAAACAAATCCCCACTAAACACCTAACACAAACATAACCTACAAAAGCATATTTACAAGAATCAGAAAAACCCAAGTACTGTCCTTCCTTTGAGTGAACCCCCGGGTTCTCTAGTGCTGCGGAGACCTGGCCTATTCTGAACCATCTACGCACACCACAGAAGGAGACAAGTGACAACCAACAATACTGAACACACATAACATCAAACATCAATTCGACACATACGTCTTACCAACACATAACTCACAAAAAAAAAACCAACAATCAAAATTCCTAATTCGGTAATTTAGTCGGTGATGGTACCGACTTCCGATCGGGCCATACTGCATCCCGCTAATGTCACACGCTAAACTCCGACCCTGAATCAACATTCCATCATCCAGGCCACCCTTGAGACTCCCCGGTAGTACAACCTATCACATTTTCCAAACACAAATAACCGCCTCAGTGGTGCGACCCGACTCGCAAGTTCTACAACCTACAACTAGCCTACACGGGCATATACCTAAGAAAACAATGTCACAACAATCGCCTTAATATTTCCGAGTTTGCAAGCCCCATCACACACCAGGACCCAAGGGTTCAATCCTAGAATTAACCACGCTCACTGCTACCATTTGCAGTATCAGACTTTATAAACCACGCTCTGCGGTACCATTTGTAACCCCTCTTTCCTTTTATGTCTTTTATATGTATAAAACAAACTTCTTTTTATTTAATTTTTTTTGGAAAGAGAAGCCACAAGTCAATTAGAACTAGGCCGGAGCCTAGAGAAGCCAAAATTGTGCTGGGTCCAGTATGACGGGACTTGCAATGAAACTCGGCTGTAATATAACAATAACAGTTTTTTATTGTATCCCATCATTCGCTACATGTAGATGAAACTTTATCACATAATTATCACAAATAAATCACAAATATATCATCAATAAATAAGCCCCATGTTGTAATAGTGTGAAAAGACAAGCTCTGTATATCAGTATCAAGTATTTATATATATATATATATATATATATATATATATATATATAAGTGTATAGAATAATGTTCAGTATATGTATAATTCTCCCCCCCCTTCATGACTAGCTTAACATAGACGGAACATAACAACACAAACAGAAACATAAAGGCACATATACTCACAATTATGCACAAATATTCTAAACACAAATGACCCTGGAATGCACCTGCCTTGCAGGCAGTATTACTACCTTGCCCAGAAACCAGCAGTGATAAATGTTCGCCCATCAGTCACCGTCATCCATCAGTTTCTATTAATTTAAATAAATGCGAAAAACCCCAGAAAGGATGATGATCACTCATAACCCATAAGCAAGACCGGACCGCCCATATGTACGGAATTCCACAGATAATTGCCCCATCATGAGCATATGAAACTTTAAGTTCCTTCAACAGCATTAAATAAAAATTAAAAAGAAACTACATCACCTGATTTTAAGTAATTGTTATACGGTTCTAAAATGTTAATTTGTTTTACAAATTCAGAAGGATTCAATTAATCAGTATATACTTTACAAGTAGGAAAATTAATCCGTAGATGCTTTACAAATTTAAAAAAAAAATTAAACAGTATATGTTTTTTTAAGTAGAAAAATTAATCAGTAGATGCTTTACAAGTAAAAAAAAATTAATCAGTATATGTTCTTTGTAAGGTACAAAATTAATTAGTATATGCCCAGAAAAAATGTGCAAATTCTTTTCTGTTAAAAGCCGACTGGCTATATATATATAAATGAATTTACAATAAGAACGGTTGTGCCCTAGCAGCTGTGGGAGCGCGCCAGCATGTGGTTAACAAAGTTTGACAGGAATCTAACCTGCCTCAGGCTGCACCAACATGTGCCAGGCAAAAACTATGTCCCTTTTTATACCCCAGAAAACAGCCAAAAAGAAAACAAAAAACACCCCAGCCCTTAAATGTTAAACCCAAGGTGATTTTAATATCAACTCCATTCTGTTCCCGCCGGAACAGAATTCCTAACATGTCATATAAATTTTGTAAAGAGTAAGATGATGACTATATGCAATCTGTGAAAATGTCTAAGTGTACAAATATCTCTGGCACGCTTCCCCAGTGCAGCACACAATTACAAGCATTGTACTTAGGGTTAGGTAATACAGTTATTAAAGTGTTCCTTGAAATTAACTCATAATGTTCAGAATGATGTATAGCAGACTGTCTGGCCACGTGGGCACATGGATTCAAAAGATTTTTACGGTAAAACAGGTGCACTGCCGGCCCGGCCCCAAAAGGAAAGATAAAGAGTGCATATCACCTTAATTGTGCTGACTCAGTGTTACATCTCGATCTGGTCACCGACTCCTTCTCCGAACAGGATCGCTTCTAATGGTCCATGGCTGATGCGGATGGAAGTCAATCAGCAAGGCCAAATCTCCGACTTAATCGAGAACCCTGTTAATTCATAAAAATTAGAAAGATGTTCACAAAAAATGTACACCCAAGTTCAGGTAATTAACCTCAGAACGGGCCTTCAACCAACTCAAGATAAATGCACAAAGTTTCAGTAATAAAGTCCTTGCAACCTGCTTAAAGAGTAGAAAAAGTCTGCCATGGAATAATTAATTCCAACAATAAAAGATTTTATCAAGGGCGTAGAGTTAAAGACATTCGCACACTTTCAACATGCATCAACAGAAATCAACAGGTTAACTAGCCACGTGGTGACATGATAATTGCTATTTGTCCAAAAAAAGATTAACTTCAAAGCACTCACCGTATTAATAATGTTTTAATATTAATAATGTTTCCTCTACGGATGTTCTCACAAGTAATTTCTTTACTGCAAAGTTAATTAAAGAGCACACCGACAATCTGATGCATGAATGAGCATAGTTCATTACCTAACTACGCACTAACTTTTAGCCTCGAATTTATATAACATTCTATACATTTATCATGACAATGACAATTACAGTACCTCTTACACTATTATAGTAATAATAAAAGGAACATGGGCTATATACTGAACATTAAGTAAATTTTCTTTTAATATGGAAAGTGTCGGATCGCAATCACATGCATACGTCTTTTCATACGGTAGCATACATTTTGTTATTAATTATTTAATTAATTTTAATTATTTTGAACGCATACAATAATGTAATATCTTACCGGGAGTCTCGTAAGCTTCAGCCAGCCATAATAGTTGAAGAAAACTACGCAGTAAACTATTCGGAGACCGGAGTCGATGTATCTCGGAGCCGGACGTGAATTGAATGTAGCTGTTACGGTCTGAGTAAGCCGACCCTTTCTACGAGTTGCGCGCACAACCATACACCCTCCTGTACACTTACGTAGCCGTACAAGGGTCATTCTGAATAACTGGCGTTTTACAATTAAATATTCTCCAATTTTCAACGGCCGGAATAATACCGGCACAACAGACTTAATCACCTAATGTTGTTAAGTATCGAGCATGAACTCGCAGACAGACTGTCTTTTGAAAAAGTAATCAATGACTTTGCTGCAATGAAGGCTAGGAAAAAGATTGTTTAATTTACTGGCATGTGCAACCTTAAGTGAGTGTGTGTGTGTGTGTGTGTTTTACTTTTCTTGCTTTTAAATTCAGTTTTATAACGAAATATAAAATGTTGAACGTATTATAACAGGTAAGTGTTTTAAGAGCAGCGCTATTGAGTTAGGCCATTATTATTCACTTCAAATAACTATCAAATTACAATTTAAACATTATTGTTTTGGTTTGAAACAGTTTCTTCTTTTAAATACTGTATTTGTGGTATTAAAATTTGTTTTTAAACTTTTATCATGTTTTTAAATTTATCCTAAAACAGCAAGCTTCATTATTCCATTAGTCAAAACTAAGTAAAGGGTTAATGAATAGACCCCTTGATAGTCAATACTGGGAGGACCACAAGGCCCGAACAGTCCCTTCGAAGAGACTTGGATAATGGACTGACTAAAGTGGTCCTATGCGGTCAAAAAAGTGAAAAAATATATATATTGTAACGTTACATAACCCATGCCCAAAAATGATAACACAATCACCATCGTTAAAACCAGTAATCACCCCATTCTAAAAGTCAGAAATGGGTATTATGTACCAAGCTATAAAAAACTTTGTACTACAAAACACTGTAAACAATAACAAAGTGAAATATAGTGTACTTGGTGAGAGTGTAAACTTTTAAAAAGAGCATCTCACAGATTGGTACTGGAGATGAAAAACTATTAATATTGTAGCAGTGGACTATATTGCTGCTGACAATTTTTGTATTCTGTGTAATTTTGTATTGTGTAGGCCACAAAGGTCTTGTACCTAGGAATAATCTTTGTGTTTAAAATAATGATTTTGTTTAAATATAAGATAACCCAGGGTTGAATATAAAATAATAATTATATAAAATAATACTATGTTAGCAAGATGGCATAGGAAAAATAGTTTAGAGTAAGGATACATTAAGTAAATAATACATCATAAATGAATCAAATTAAAGGGAATTAAAATATAAAATACCAATGTACAAGCTTAAGGAAAAATATAAAGAAAAACCTTAAATAAATTAAATTCGATTATAAATAAAATCTAAAAAGGATTATTTTTCTAAAAAGAAATAAATTTATAATAATTAATAATAGCCTATATACTAAAAAGTATATAGATTCACCAATAAAAAACCATAAAAAAATTCTTGGTTACTATGAGTAACCAACTAACAAGATTGAATTTAATTGTTAAAATGATTTGGAGTGAACGTTTGAAAAAGTGTAATACCTATAAAATTTTGAGAAATTAACGAGTAGCATTTGGAGTAAGTAGTGCTAAATTAATAAAATTGACGAGTGATGTCCACTGCATATTAGAACTCCTTCGAGTAGAACCATTCACGCCCTTAATTTGATGAAACTTTGAAAAATCAAACTACGAGATCCAGGCCTAGTCTACAGAACGTCGATATTTGGGTGAGATCGTTACCAAGTAAATTTAACTAAATTACATCTCAACTATAACTTCATAACACTAGAAACATCACCATATCTTTAAACACTTCAGGAAAAGAGGTGAAAACAAACTTTATTATTTTTGTTAACCAAAAAACCAGCAGACCGGATTCCTGTGAATTTCTTACCGCCATTAAATAAATTTCGTGTTTTCAGTGAAGACGTGATCTGCTATCTAGCGGTAATCCAAGCAACTACATAACATAAATAATACAAATTATAAAACTGTATTTTTGTAAAGCTTCGTATTAAAATATTCATTTCTAACCTTCTCATAGTACAAAGAACTCTACAATAATCCTGGGAAATTAATAAATTATTTCTTTATTGTTTTTTTTTTTAAATAAAAAATAAAAATATTTGTTATACGTTATATGTTTAAAAAATAAGATCGAACTAATGTTGTGTTGTCAGTAAGAATCGATTATACATTTCTGTTTTGTGAGAAGATAAAACAAAAATTTACTAAATAAATCCAATGAATACTTTGTTATTTGAATAAAAATGTGTATTATTTTCAGTAGATGGTAGTTGGTTACAGATTGTCTGGAGACAGAGAAGAGAACAGACAACCAGAAAATATTACATACCATTCGGGGTTAATTTAACCTCAAATGTGTTTGTAAATGTCACAATCAGCTGGTCCCATGAGCGGAGAAATTTAAATTAATTAATTGTATGCCAAGAGAGTAATTCTCTTTGCACTCTCTCTTCTAACTACTGTCAAACAACTTTAGTGAATTCACCCAAATAAAATCTAAGGGAAATATCGGCATAATCACACACACTCGATTTTTGGAAACATTGAACATAAATTATAACAAATTCTGTGGCTCTCATTAAAGCGAGATTTTTGAAGAGCATAAATAGACGATAAGAAACATTTTTAGGAAAAGTACGTCTATAAGACTCGGAGAGATTACCCGCGAGACATTACAAGATGGCGCCCAACGTGGGGCAAATAAAACGTAATTATTTTATTAAATAATTACAGTGACGATCGCAAGGGAGATGATAAGAAACTTTTTTTTAGGAAACGTATATTTATTGACTCGGAGAGATTACTTGCAAGACGTTACAAGATGGCGCTCAACTTAAAAGGGCTTTAATTAGGAAAAAAATTTTGAGATATACTGTAACGTACCAAATTGGCAGTTACATAAAATAACTATCTATTACGTCAAGTAAAGGGAGATCATGAGAATATTTCAAAGTACATAAAAGAAGGAACAGGAGAATATAGACAAAGTGTGTATATACGAACGAATATTATTGAAACAACCCAACAAAGAAGAAGAAAGAGTAATAAGGATATCATCGAGTACAAAAGAGAGAGAAAATGACAACGAGCCAATATAATATGTTAGAATCCAGGCCCAATAAGTCCAAAATAGTGAGGGGAAATGACAAAAATAATCATTAAAATGAAGAGGAGACAATAGGTCCAAAATAGTGAGGGACATGACAAAAATAATGATTAAAATGAAGAGGAGACAATGGGTCCAAAATAGTGAGGGGACATGACAAAAATAATCATTAAAATGAAAAGGAGACAATAGGTCCAAAATAGTGAGGGACATGACGGAAATAATGATTAAAATGAAAAGGATACGAATCAAGTACAACCACAATGATGATAAAACAAACAAATTTGTTTATTAGTATAAAATACTATGGAACAATGACTACCACGAATAAAAATATTGAAGAATATGACAAGACTAAGGGAACATTGATTATCACAAATAATGTATAACCCAGGAGAACACCGATAGTGAGCAACAATTAACCAGAAGAAGAAGAAGAAGAGGAAAGAAAACATACCACGAAGAATGAAGATAATGTATGGACAGTACAAGAAATCAACATTCACAAGGTATACAAGGAACTAAAATTAATATAGTGACCGGAAGAAGTGTAATGATTATTCGAAGATCAACTACAAAGAAACCAGTGTTTACCATCATTGAGTGACCACAAACAATAACAGTGAAAACTTAATATGAGTGTGACAACCTGTGATATGATAACCACTTTTACCCCAAATAAACACCACAGACAATAGAAGTGAAAGTGTTTATAACAGAGGAAAATGATTAACCATTATAAGTGAAAGAATCCAAGATTAACTAGTTAAAATGCACAGACAATTAGTGTGACAAGTTTAATCAAGATTGTAATATCATATAAATAATCATTAAGACCACAAAAAGAAATATGAGACAGAACAGTAAAATAATTGTTCATAGGGACTAATAATAAAAGTGATGTAAGCCTTGAAATGAAATGTGCCTGAATGCCATAGCAAGACAGGACAAAATATAAATGAATTCCAGAACAAACAGTAGCAAATAAGCTAGTTTGTTAGGTATAAAACAATCAATGTACCAAAAACTAGGTGCAACACACCAAGAAATGTAATATTATTAGACTAAGAATACCTGTGTTATTGTTTCAACAAATAGTGTAAACATGTGTATAACTTAATAATTAAACCATTGTAGTAGAATGCCATAACGAAATGGTAATAGTAGAGTCAAATACTGCATAAGAATATGTTGCACATTGTTGTCAGACAACTGACACATAACCTCATAGAAAGGGAACCTATAACATAAAATCATGTATATTAGTTAGACCAAGCAACTATCCACAATTGTTTCAAACAAAGACTAATTATGAATAATAATGCAAACCATTAAAATACCATGTGTACTGAAATACACAGCAAATGAATCAGATTGAATATGATATCATAAAGACAAATGAACAGAACCCCAATGTGACAAGATAGTTAGGCAAAATGCAATATCAAAACTTATCAAAAGATTATGAAGAATGTTATCAGTAGTTAGAGAAATGTCTGATACTGCTATGAGAACACATCTCAAATGTAATAGTAGTAGTTTTATAATTGAAATATTATAAACTAACTAACTGCACTTGTAAAACCAGATGTAAATAAACACTATACTATGAATTGAAAAGCTTTCAGATAACGAAAGGTTAATAAATACATTAAACCAACAAGGTACAACAATTGTACACTATTTTAATTAATAACATTATATACCTTGTGTGATAAAATAATTAAAAAGTGACAAATTAGAGAAATGAGAACAGAAGGTATTTTTGATAATACTATAAGTATATAAAAATAACATTTTTGCAAAATAAAATGTGAACACATGTAAATAAATGTACATATTAGTGTTAGGATGTCAAACATATGTAATAAGATAAGGAATAATAGCGTTACATGTAATTATAAACAATCGAACATGGTCGATATGGACGCCATTACAAGATATTGTTTAAATTGTAATTATGACTATTTTATGTGCTAAAATGAAAGAGAAATGGACTCGAGACGTTTAGTTGTAAGTATTACAGTATAATTGTAACAAAATATGGTGAAACAAACTTATTTATATTAAGAATCACCATATGAGTTTTTGAGTTGGCTAAGTGAATTAATAATGAACGGATTTAGTGCTTGTTTAGACTTAAAATAAAGCCACAAGTGTCCGCGATTTAATGCCACTACCCAATCGACGATACGACAAAAGATAAGAAAGTTATGACAATTATAAACTTTTCAATCATTTTGAGTATCCATGCATACGTCACTCATAGCCTCGAACCCACACTAAGAATTGTAAAAATTTAAAAGTTTTATTTGACCAAAGTGTTTTGGGGTTGAGAGTTTGACCTTTTGAACCAATCAAATAGCTTAAAATGACCAGACGAGAAGGAGACGCTTCGGCGAAGGAATCATTCGTTCTGCATCACTCACGACGGACGGTCCGCACAAGAAGTCGGCAAGATTATTTCAAAATGTGCGCATCACACAGTAATACGTTAACATACGCTAACCTATACACCACAATATATTATCGAGTGTCTAGTGTATTAAGTGTACAGTGATACAACACGACCAGTGTACAATAAAGGTCATGTTTTGTGTTTTAAATCAGGGAGTACTATATTTTAATTACTTTAAAAGAAATTAATGAAAAATAATAACTTTCGTTAATAAACGACAGATATTGTTTTGGACTGCACTAGTCAAAAATACTCAAGTGCTTAAACTATGATGAAAAATTATCAGTACCTAACACATGAATAGTAGCACAATGATTAATTTAAAAATAAATATTTTACAATTGAATAATAATTTTGAAAGTCGGAATTAATTTAAATACCGACCATCAGTAAATAGTATATAGTCGCTTACTTGACTAAACTTTTTGAATTAACAAATAATTGTTTTATTGTGCAAATATTTTAAATAACTGATAATTATATGTCAAATGACTTATAAATAGAATGTTTATGTTCATATCATTAAGAATTTAATAAGTAATATACTTATTTTAAATAATGACTTACGCATACTAGGTCAACTAGCCTAGAACTGATGATTATAATTTTGTCACCAAGAAATAATTCTGTTCTTAAATAATTTTACTTAAATGAAAGCTATAACAAGAGTTTTTTATTCTAGATTTTTTCTCTTGCCAATACATGATTTTACTAATTAATGAATAAATAATAATAATAATATTTTTAACAGTGCAAAGCTCAGAGCACGCTGTTGACCACAAAGGCTATATACGTTAACCTAGCGTACGATAGTACGATATATCGGTTATGGTACCGAGTTTTATAATTTTTAATTTTGTTCTTTTTTATAGTAGTATATAATTAAATATTGTTAATTAACGTCACATCTTGTAATCTGGTATCATGTATCTTCAAAGAACTCACTAATTTGGTAATATAACTGAATAAATTGAACATAACCTCGTTCACCAAAAACCTAGTACCATACATCAGTGTTACCAGCCTTGAGGTACAGAGATCTCAGGATTTGTTTAAATTATTATTGTTTGTAAAGATATTATTGATTGTTTTTAAAAGAGTTCATTGAATTTCATAATTGTGAATAAATCCCCAGTTTATTTACCAGTGGAACAGAGTTTTGATTTTTATATAATAGAAAAGTAGTTTAATTTTTTCATGAACAGTTCTCTCATAAGGTGGCGGAAATATTTGAATGACTAATACCATTCGAATTGCAATTGAACTTTTAATTTATTTTTATAGTGTATGTGCATTCTTTATGATATTCCAACAGAATATCTATGTATGTATATCCAGTGTTTTTACAGTAGAAGAAGTCACCATTGGGAACTTTGAAGACATCCACGTATGGTAAGAGGGGAGGTTGACACTGTAGAGTGATAAATACTCTTTTAAACAACAAACTTTAAACGTGAACACCCACACTAATTTTATTAATAATCACATTCTAATTATAATAATTTTAAAGTCGTTGTAAGTTCTGTTACAATACGAAAGATAATATCACAAAAAACCTAATTTTCGTCGGCAACTATGAGAAAACAAGAAATGCATAATACCAGAGGCAGATCGAAGAAGAGGGCAGAAGAAAAGGAGAAGGAAGAAGGTGGACAGGAACAAGAAATAGAAGTAGTCACGGACTGTGAAATGGAACAACAAACGGGCAATAAAGAAGAAACTGAAGGAATTATGGACACGGAAAATGAAATAGTTGAAGAGGATGCCCAAGGGGACCAACCAGATAAAGCGGAAGCCAGAATAGAACCAGATTGGCAAGAAATGATGAGGCTAATGATGGAGAAAATAGATGAAAATTTTAAGGAAAATAAGGAAAACTCAAGGAAACAAATGAAACCTTGAGCGAAAAATTTGATAAAATAGATGAAAGTTTTAGGAAACAGGAGGAAACTTCAAAGAAACAAAACAAAACTGTGAAGGAACAAAACAAACAAACCAATGATAAAATAGATGAAAATTTTAGGAAACAGGAGGAAAATAACAAGCAAACAATAAGAAAATAGATGGTATTCAGGAAGGTTTAGTGAAACAACTAAACGAAAAAATTGAGACCATTCGTGGAGTTATCAGAGAAACCATGAATGAACAAAACCATAAAATGGAGAAGTTCAATAAGGAGATAAGGGAAACTTTCGGGAGGAAGTTTTAAAAATGTTAACACACTTAGCCAAAGAGTAGATGAATACAACGAGGAGACAAATAAGCAAATGGACAGTGGTTTCAAGAATTTGAATGAAACACAAGACAGCACTTCCGAAGGTCTTAAAGTAAGTCCGAATACAGAAGAGAGCAGGAAGGAAATAGAAATTAGAGAATACCAAGGTGTAATATTCTCTGAAAATAAAAATAACCACAACAGAGAGGCTATTCAAACCGTGGAAAAGAAGACCAAGAAAATAAGGAAAATATGTAGAAAGAAAATATTAAATATAAAAGAAGTATTGGAGATGAGGAAGGGTGGATTAATTAAGGTATTTAACCTTCCAATTAATGAACAGAGGGAGTTAATTAAGTTTAGATCTCGGTTAAATATGTCAACGATTGAAGTGCATCAGAAGATATTAGTCATATCATCAAGACGGAATATATCATTAAAAAATTTGTTAAATAATCCAGAGGAAAAAGGGAATGGAATGATATTAAAAATGAGTGAATATGTTATGTCAGAGGAGGTATAATACCTGTTAGTTAAAAAGGAACGAACAATGACGGAAGACCAGTACTTAAGTGAAGGTTTCATAGCAGCAAAGTGGGAGAGCCAGATGGTAAGGAGATTATCAAGGAGAGAATTAATTCCGAATACCCCAGTAATCCGAGGAAAGGGAGTACCTGAGTTAATGGACCATGGTTAAACTAAACAATAACCAACCAGAAAAAAGGGGCCTGATTTTCTGATACCGACCAACAAACGGGCCTGTTGTTTTAATTATGGGGTTTGAGGATGTTACATAATATTTTATTGTATTCATGTATAGAAAGAATGGTTAGGTCCATTTTCCCTATGTCTGCACAAACAACGCAGTTTTCGTCGATACGATTTACTTCAAGGCCGAAGGCGTACGTGTGAAGGAAAACACAGACAATGGCGATGCTGATCGACACTGACAAAATAATATTACGAATGTTGACACACGTCACAACAATGACGAGGAACTATGCCGTCAGCTGATGCGGACGAATCGTGGATCACAATTGATCCCCTCCACCTGTTGAAAGTTCGACACAATGTCTGCCCAGTCTGCAGAACATCATCATGGTGATAACATGTTAAAATTTCGCTGGCCTAAAATAGTCAGCTAAAGTGTTTTATTTGAATCAACAAAATGTAATCACAAGTAAATAGTGTTAACAAGTAATTATAACCATCATGTAAATTCAGTGCAAAGGACAGACGAAAGCTAGAGAGTACATCGTCCAACTAAGTATACCAACCATCGGCCCTACCATGGAGAACGTCTGAGTTGCAACTTTACAACATTTCAGGGAAGTCAGAATTCATATTAATATCCAATTATAGAAAATCGAGCTCGAAAGTATAACACTCAAAATTAAATGTATCAAATTGAAATATGTAACGAAAGTATGTGATAGAGAGAGTGAAAGCGAATGCCGGTAGTAATCAAACTAGACATTGGTTTGTGTGTGTAAAAAGGGGTATATGAAACTAAATGAGTAACTAAAATCACAACTGCAGTCTAAAATGTTTTGTTTTTGTTATGTTCAATTGCATAACGTAGAGAAACAATGAAAATAAATAATGACGAATAGCGGAACTGCAGAGCCGCCATTTTGTTAATATGTGTTCAATGTAATTTAATCCTTTCTTTGTTTTTTGTAACTGAGTAACTAGAACGGTAATTAAAAGTGTGCTGTATTCAAATCTATGTGTGAGAGACATTATTTCTATACTGCTTATTTCCGTACTGCTTCTACCTCTCGTTTAACGACACCTTGGCACCCTTAGGTATAATAAATAGATTCAGTGTAAACGAAGTGAGCACGTGGCATGGTATTTCATCCGATACAATGCAAATGAGTCACATAACTATGGTAAGTACTGCTAATTCTAAAGTGATAAATATTAGAAAGAGATGAATAGTGACAGTATGTAAGTACAACTTACTTAAGATATTTCACAACAATTTGATTTGATAAAAAGTATGCAAGTACAACTTACAAAATATTTCAAAACAATTTGATAAAATAAAAAGACAAAACGCCAAGAAAATGTAAGAACAGATTATTAAATAATATTTATAAATAACAGATTTAAACTGAAATAATAGAAAAAAATAATATTTTGATGGTAACAAACAGAAGAAAAAATAAATAAAAACAATTGATGGTAATGTGCTCAGATAAGAAGGTAAAATAGGAAGAATAATGAATAATTTAATGACTACAATGAAGCTAAAGAATGATGATAATTAATACAACTACAATTTAGAATTTCTTGGAGTGGAAAATGATATAGGAAGAAATGATACGGAGAAAATATGTCACAAGAAGGAAAGTCAAAAGGATTTTAAAATGATGCCTATCAATAATGTTATATGCTATTAGTTAATGAAAAAGAAGAAGGAATCAAGAAGAAAAAGAAATATATAATTAAATGCAAACAGCTACAACGTGAAGCATCCCAAAAGTGTTTAGTATTAGTCGCTAATCGACTACTTGTAAGTTTTTTATTATAATGAATTGACTAGAAATGTTCCAGCAATCATTTAACTGAGCAGGGATGATGTTCCCCTGATCTCAGAAGGTGTAAGGATGGACAGCGGAGTAATGGACCCAACGTGGCCACCCAAACTGAACCACCGCACAGGATAGGAAAAAATGTTAGGGAAATTGAATATTTAAGGGATGATAAAATAGCTGAAAAGAGTGATATTAGATTCCAGAAGTATGAATGAAGAAAACAGAAGGAAGATAGCAGACAGAAGCTTAATTGAGAAAGCAAATTTATAGAAGCAAATAGAAATATGAGTGTTAAAACAAAATTTTTATGATTAGTGTGACCAGCCCTTATCAAGTAATATGTGAAAGACCACTACCCAGAGAAATTAAATCATTAATGAATTTGCCTCCAAGAGAGAGAGAGAGAGAGTTGAGTATAAAATCAAGCCTATTACCATTTAACCGAATAACAGGTGTATAACCAATCAGAAAGGAAGGAATATTATGAAGATTAATGGAAGAATCCGAAGATTGAAGAGTTCAACAATTTATTTAAAAAAAAAAAAAAACAAGTAGATAAAAATAAATCTGTTCTAGTGGGGGGGCTTTATGTAACGTTATAACGTTACATAACCCATGCCCAAAAATGATAACACAATCACCATCGTTAAAACCAGTAATCACCCCATTCTAAAAGTCAGAAATGGGTATTATGTACCAAGCTATAAAAAACTTTGTACTACAAAACACTGTAAACAATAACAAAGTGAAATATAGTGTACAAAGTGAAATATAGTGTACTTGGTGAGAGTGTAAACTTTTAAAAAGAGCATCTCACAGATTTGTACTGCAGATGAAAAACTATTAATATTGTAGCAGTGGACTATATTGCTGCTGACAATTTTTGTATTTTTTGTATTCTGTGTAATTTTGTATTGTGTAGGCCACAAAGGTCTTGTACCTAGGAATAATCTTTGTGTTTAAAATAATGATTTTGTTTAAATATAAGATAACCCAGGGTTAAAAATAAAATAATAATTATATAAAATAATACTATGTTAGCAAGATGGCATAGGAAAAATAGTTTAGAGTAAGGATACGTTAAGTAAATAATAAATCATAAATGAATCAAATTAAAGGGAATTAAAATATAAAATACCACTGTACAAGCTTAAGGAAGAATATAAAGAAAAACTTTAAATAAATTAATTTTGATTATAAATAAAATCTAAAAAGGATTATTTTTCTAAAAAGAAGAAATAAATTTATAATAATTAATAATAGCCTATATACTAAAAAGTATATAGATTCACCAATAAAAAACCATAAAAAAATTCTTGGTTACTATGAGTAACCAACTAACAAGATTGAATTTAATTGTTAAAACGATTTGGAAGTGAACGTTTGAAAAAGTGTAATGCCTATAAAAATTTGAGAAATTAACGAATACCATTTGGAATAAGTAGTGCTAAATTAATAAAATTGACGAGTGATGTCCACTGCATATTAGAACGCCTTCGAGTAGAACCTTCACACCCTTAATTTGATGAAACTTTGAAAAAATCAAACTACAAGATCCAGGCCTAGTCTACAGAATGTCGATATTTGGGTGAGATCGTTACCAAGTAAATTTAACTAAATTACATCTCAACTATAACTTCATAACACTAGAAACAGCACCATATCTTTAACACTTCAGGAAAAGAGGTGAAAACAAACTTTATTATTTTTGTTAACCAAAAAACCAGCAGACCGGATTCCTGTGAATTTCTTGCCGCCATTAAATAAATTTCGTGTTTTCAGTGAAGACGTGATCTGCTATCTAGCGGTAAACCAAGCAACTACATAACATAAATAATACAAATTATAAAACTGTATTTTTGTAAAGCTTGGTATTAAAATATTCATTTCTGACCTTCTCATAGTACAAAGAACTCTACAATAACCCTGGGAAATTAATAAATTATTTCTTTATTGTTTTTTTTAAATAAAAAATAAAAATAATTTTTATACATTATATGTTTAAAAAATAAGATCGAACTAATGTTGTGTTGTCAGTAAGAATCGATTATACATTTCTGTTTTGGGAGAAGATAAAACAAAAATTTACTAAATAAATCCAATGAATACTTTGTTATTTGAATAAAAATGTGTATTATTTTCAGTAGATGGTAGTTGGTTACAGATTGTCTGGAGACAGAGAAGAGAACAGACAACCAGAAAATATTACATACCATTCAGGGTTAATTTAACCTCAAATGTGTTTGTAAATGTCACAATCAGCTGGTCCCATGAGCGGAGAAATTTAAATTAATTAATTGTATGCCAAGAGAGTAATTCTCTTTGCACTCTCTCTTCTAACTACTGTCAAACAACTTTAGTGAATTCACCCAAATAAAATCTAAGGGAAATATCGGCATAATCACACACACTCGATTTTTGGAAACATTGAACATAAATTATAACAAATTCTGTGGCTCTCATTAAAGCGAGATTTTTGAAGAGCATAAATAGACGATAAGAAACATTTTTAGGAAAAGTACGTCTATAAGACTCGGAGAGATTACCCGCGAGACATTACAAGATGGCGCCCAACGTGGGGCAAATAAAACGTAATTATTTTATTAAATAATTACAGTGACGATCGCAAGGGAGATGATAAGAAACTTTTTTTTAGGAAACGTATATTTATTGACTCGGAGAGATTACTTGCAAGACGTTACAAGATGGCGCTCAACTTAAAAGGGCTTTAATTAGGAAAAAAATTTTGAGATATACTGTAACGTACCAAATTGGCAGTTACATAAAATAACTATCTATTACGTCAAGTAAAGGGAGATCATGAGAATATTTCAAAGTACATAAAAGAAGGAACAGGAGAATATAGACAAAGTGTGTATATACGAACGAATATTATTGAAACAACCCAACAAAGAAGAAGAAAGAGTAATAAGGATATCATCGAGTACAAAAGAGAGAGAAAATGACAACGAGCCAATATAATATGTTAGAATCCAGGCCCAATAGGTCCAAAATAGTGAAGGGAAATGACAAAAATAATCATTAAAATGAAGAGGAGACAATAGGTCCAAAATAGTGAGGGACATGACAAAAATAATGATTAAAATGAAGAGGAGACAATGGGTCCAAAATAGTGAGGGGACATGACAAAAATAATCATTAAAATGAAAAGGAGACAATAGGTCCAAAATAGTGAGGGACATGACGGAAATAATGATTAAAATGAAAAGGATACGAATCAAGTACAACCACAATGATGATAAAACAAACAAATTTGTTTATTAGTATAAAATACTATGGAACAATGACTACCACGAATAAAAATATTGAAGAATATGACAAGACTAAGGGAACATTGATTATCACAAATAATGTATAACCCAGGAGAACACCGATAGTGAGCAACAATTAACCAGAAGAAGAAGAAGAGGAAAGAAAACATACCACGAAGAATGAAGATAATGTATGGACAGTACAAGAAATCAACATTCACAAGGTATACAAGGAACTAAAATTAATATAGTGACCGGAAGAAGTGTAATGATTATTCGAAGATCAACTACAAAGAAACCAGTGTTTACCATCATTGAGTGACCACAAACAATAACAGTGAAAACTTAATATGAGTGTGACAACCTGTGATATGATAACCATTTTTACCCCAAATAAACACCACAGACAATAGAAGTGAAAGTGTTTATAACAGAGGAAAATGATTAACCATTATAAGTGAAAGAATCCAAGATTAACTAGTTAAAATGCACAGACAATTAGTGTGACAAGTTTAATCAAGATTGTAATATCATATAAATAATCATTAAGACCACAAAAAGAAATATGAGACAGAACAGTAAAATAATTGTTCATAGGGACTAATAATAAAAGTGATGTAAGCCTTGAAATGAAATGTGCCTGAATGCCATAGCAAGACAGGACAAAATATAAATGAATTCCAGAACAAACAGTAGCAAATAAGCTAGTTTGTTAGGTATAAAACAATCAATGTACCAAAAACTAGGTGCAACACACCAAGAAATGTAATATTATTAGACTAAGAATACCTGTGCTATTGTTTCAACAAATAGTGTAAACATGTGTATAACTTAATAATTAAACCATTGTATGTGATATTTCGTTTTATTGATATTAATAACTAAATATAATGTGATTTCGAATTTGTCAAAATTGTACTATCTACTTTGTCGGGCGCCATCTTGCCAACTGCAAGAAAATAATTTACCAAGGTTCGTATCAGCGAACTAGGAAATGCAGAACAGGTTATTTAAGAAAATACAATTGGCTTGCCATCACAACTATTTTAATTCATTTTCATATTAAAATATGGTTTTATAAAAGAAAACATGAAAATATAGCACGTAACCTAATTGCAAATGTTATATAGAAAAATGTTCCCCTTCCCTTCTACTTTTGCGATCTTATAGAAAAAAAAACAATAACATTTATTATGCATGATTAGAAATAAACCCATATTGTAACCTTAGAATTAGTTTTGAAATAAACGGAAACCAGCACTTCATAATATTTGATAATATAATTAAACTAAAACCCCCACACTCGTTCACATACTACCCCAGAATTACATTATATCTTTTTTTTTTCAACTTTATAAGGTATGAAAAAGCCGGCATTTTAATTATTATTAATATTTTAAATGTCTACTTTCCTTTTAATGCCTAGAAGTCCGACACCTGGGTGTCTCCTCATGGCGTACACTAGTTGCTGTTTTATAGGTCGCACTTTGATTTTTTACGGCCGAACTGTCAATTTACTGCAATTACGTTAATTATGGATGATTATTGGCCAAAAAAAAACTGTTTGTATTTTACATTTTGTGGTTCTGCGGGCCCGCACTTACTGCCGAAACTTTTGATAGCTACCACTCGCGATTGGTGATGAGATGTTACTGGGAAGATTTACAGGCGCTACTTTTTGAAGCGGCTGTTGTTCGTTCAATTCTTATTGGTTTACAGTTTGTATCCTTGCGCCAGTGGACTGTTTTGGGCTTGTTGACAAAACTGGTGACACACATCGTTATATAATTTGCTGACGCAACACATCGCCTGACACGATTATGTCATTTGTTGTTACATAACGTGTTTACGTTTTCCGGGTTCGTCATTGTCCTTGAACTGATTTTGGTACAGTTATTAAACTGTCCACACAATATCATTAAATAATTGTCACAGTCAATGCTGCCACGTTGCGATCGCTTCCACAATAACAAATTTACCTCTCGGTCACAAAATTTTCCTATCACTCAAGTTATTTATTATATATAAAAAAAAAAAATACAAATTCTGTTATTACCCCAGGTATGCCCAAAAATGCCCCGCTACAATACCCCCTCAATGAGATATTTTATGCCGAAGCATAAAAAATCTCATTGACACATTCATACTTGCTAGAGGGATCAGCCAGGATATGTCGCCACAACCCCCTGTATGGTTTACACAAAAGAATAATCAACTCACCCTTGGTCCGGTGACTGTGACCGCATCTGCATGACAATACTGGACTTCTCTCTCGAGATCCCAACACCGTAGAGTCAGACAGATACTCCACGCCCCTGCTCTGACGCGCAGGCCAGCTCAGGTCCGCCGCCACAGCACCACCAAACACTGAAACAACAAATCAAAATATTAAATAGTGGCCTTATACAACACCATATCCCCAACTGATCTGTTTCCCCCTAGCGGTGCTGGTTTGCGCTAAGAAGCACTGGTTTTGTTTTTCATTTATCGCTAACATGTATATATCATAACATATTTACCAACAATATATATCTACCCCTCTTAAAATTCCATCTACTTACCCTTATCAACTTTACCCCAAAATTCAAAATCATTGCCCTGATTTCCATCAGAATTTAAGCAAACAGACGACTGACTTATTAACATTTCCCATTACCATATTACATTTCTCTCATCCCCAATTTAAAAATGCATTTAAAATAGTTAACTTCATAAAATTCTCTTAAACTAACAAACACAATATAACATAAGAAAATATAATACACTTCTAATTCACATTAAAATAAACAATTGGTATTTAAAATGTTACACACATTAAGTTGGCATATAAAATCAGAAAATTACTTTTAAACTTGATTTACTCTTATTAATTCGTTTCTCAAAATTACAAAAATTATTTTATTTATTTATTTATTTTTTTTTTCAATTATGGCCATCATTATTCCATTTCATTACTTTGAGTGATTCTACGTTATTCATCATAATTTACTTTATCCACTTGGCATTTACTCATAATCTTACCCCTTTTATTACTCTAACGTTCTCTTACAAAATCTCTAACTAGTATGACACCCCACTATCAAAATTTTACTAACCCTTCTCTACCTCTAACTACTTACTACTTTAACTCCAATCACCACCTTCTACTCTTATATAAAAAAAAATACTCTCTAACCCTTTGTACATAGGATACGTGTTTCCTTCCCAAAACTCATTCCCTTATGGTGGTCCCTGGACTCCCCCTAGGTAACCCTTTCCGGCGCCAATCGGTCCCTATCCCGTCCCAACCCTTATGTTGCGGACTCCCACATTACACTACCACTACTACAAAATTGCCATCCCCAAAAAATCTCACTCTCATAACTTCACTACAACTACAACAAATTAACATCAACAAATAAACAACAATATATCACTCAAATCTCTACATAAATTCTCCATAACTACTGTGTCTCCACTTATACTTCTCAAAATTCTATAACATATACTAACTCAAAACAACATTGCATTATTTTCATCTCTCATTCTCTTTAACTTTTACTTCAATTTGGACAGATCTATATGTCCCACAAAATTCAACTTGGACTGACTCAAACATTTTATTCAAACAATTACTATCACCCACTTCTATCTTTTACAACCATTGAAAATTTTACCTATCACAACTATTTTTCATTTTATTTTAAAATCTATAAACACATTGAAAACATATTATCATATTTTTATAATTCTTATACCTAACACACTAATGCAATTAACATACTAAGACATAATGACATAATATAGGAAGTAATTCGTGCATCTATTTTTTAAATTCAAACAAAATTATTGAGTAGCAAATCATCATTATTAATTAAAATATATCAAATTTTTAATACGTTATCCCCTTGGATAACCTCCCAGCCACACACACTTGTACAATACATTACATAACATAATACACAAATATACATTGAACAAACAATTCTCTTTTCACTAATTTAGATAAAATTTATAAACATTATTATTTAAAATTTTTCATTAACTCTTTTTATTTATCATCATTATTTATTTATCCTGTGTTGCAATCAAATTTCCAAAAATTCTAAATTTATTATTAACACATATTTTTAATCATTATGTTCCACAAAATAGACCAGTTAACATTTATTTATTAATTATTATTAAATTAGAATCTCATCACATAATTTACATTCATTATAAAATTCAAACACATAATATTCAATCACAATATCTAAACATCTCAAATTATTTACTTCAATTGATTATTAAAATTAAATATTCATTTGATTATTAAAATAACATATTTCAATTATTATCAACATTCTATAAATCATTAACTATTGTCTTCATAATTATCTTATTATTTAATTAGAGTGCTAAAATATTAATAATATTATTATTATTAACACAACATTTTCCAAAACATATACACATTACTTATCTAACATTTCACAATACACACAAATGAATTCAATATTATTTACAAAATATGCGTCAAAACTGTTCAAGTGTATCTCACTTCAGATGTCCAAATCAGCAAGGTCATTAACAAAAATTTACAATATTTAAAAATGTCCCAACACTGATCTTTTAGCTCATCCTCCATCGTCATATATATATCTAGTGTATTTGTAACATTCATCATTTTTATCAACACACAAATTATGATAATCATTACTATCATAATAATCTATCAACTCTATTTCATCCATTGTACCACTATAAATCTTGTTACCATAGGTTAGGATTGTCCAGTCTATATCAGTGTTATTTGTTAACGTCAGGTAAATTATTTTCTCATTTTTGTATTCCTCAACTACTACGTCAGGTAAATCATTATAGTCAGGTAAGATATTATCAAGATTATTCTCTGTCTCTCTTTCAACAGTTACGTATTTCACATGATTCATCGTCACCCCTTCTAGTAATTTTCTCAATTCATCATACTTTCTTTCTAACTTATATATTTCTATTTCATTCTCAACATATAACTCTCTTTCTTCATAGCACCACATCACACTCTCACAATTATTACGGACAGAGGGTACAACATTATACAACATTAATTCATTTAACAATAAGGGTCTCTTGCCCTGAAAAAACAACATTAAATCATCATCATCATTATAAACAATAAGGGGAAAATTTGCCCTCTGTCCCCATTCAATTACTACATTATTCTTCCACTCTCTCTCTATTTCATAAACACTCATTAACATTTCATTATCGCATTCTAAAACTTCATCAGTACTCTTTGTTATTATATTTTCATCATTTGCTTCTACATTATTCTTCACCCCCACTATACTCTCAAAATTGTCTACTATTTCGTCATTTTTACATTTTGTCTTACTTAAAACATTGTCACCTAATTTCTCGAACTTCTGTTCTAACTTATTTAAACTGTTTCTTATTATTTCATTAGTGCTTTCTAAATGTTTATTCATTTCTTGTATTTCATGTTTCAACTCTTTATTCTGATTTTTTAATAACTCTTCAAAACTATTCTTTTGGATATCAAACTTCTCATTGATACTACTTTTGAACTCTTGCATATCGTTTTTCTGTTCATTAAAAAGCAATCTCATCATCTTGATCATATCATTTTCTTGTATCTCAGCCATTTTAAAAGATTTTATTATAATACCTTTTATATAATATAATTCATCTCATACACACTAATTACCCTCACAATACTCATAAACACATAAACAAATAATGCACTACATACATAACCCTATCAAAACATAACCCCATACTTGCGTCTATTTTACGTATGCAAAAAAAAATTTATTTTACCTTAAACAACCATTCTGCTTCTCCCCGTAGGCCGTATTTTATATAAATTTATTGATATAAAATTGTCCCTGTTCGGGCGCCAAATGTGATATTTCGTTTTATTGATATTAATAACTAAATATAATGTGATTTCGAATTTGTCAAAATTGTACTATCTACTTTGTCGGGCGCCATCTTGCCAACTGCAAGAAAATAATTTACCAAGGTTCGTATCAGCGAACTAGGAAATGCAGAACAGGTTATTTAAGAAAATACAATTGGCTTGCCATCACAACTATTTTAATTCATTTTCATATTAAAATATGGTTTTATAAAAGAAAACATGAAAATATAGCACGTAACCTAATTGCAAATGTTATATAGAAAAATGTTCCCCTTCCCTTCTACTTTTGCGATCTTATAGAAAAAAAAACAATAACATTTATTATGCATGATTAGAAATAAACCCATATTGTAACCTTAGAATTAGTTTTGAAATAAACGGAAACCAGCACTTCATAATATTTGATAATATAATTAAACTAAAACCCCCACACTCGCTCACATACTACCCCAGAATTACATTATATCTTTTTTTTTTCAACTTTATAAGGTATGAAAAAGCCGGCATTTTAATTATTATTAATATTTTAAATGTCTACTTTCCTTTTAATGCCTAGAAGTCCGACACCTGGGTGTCTCCTCATGGCGTACACTAGTTGCTGTTTTATAGGTCGCACTTTGATTTTTTACGGCCGAACTGTCAATTTACTGCAATTACGTTAATTATGGATGATTATTGGCCAAAAAAAAACTGTTTGTATTTTACATTTTGTGGTTCTGCGGGCCCGCACTTACTGCCGAAACTTTTGATAGCTACCACTCGCGATTGGTGATGAGATGTTACTGGGAAGATTTACAGGCGCTACTTTTTGAAGCGGCTGTTGTTCGTTCAATTCTTATTGGTTTACAGTTTGTATCCTTGCGCCAGTGGACTGTTTTGGGCTTGTTGACAAAACTGGTGACACACATCGTTATATAATTTGCTGACGCAACACATCGCCTGACACGATTATGTCATTTGTTGTTACATAACGTGTTTACGTTTTCCGGGTTCGTCATTGTCCTTGAACTGATTTTGGTACAGTTATTAAACTGTCCACACAATATCATTAAATAATTGTCACAGTCAATACTGCCACGTTGCGATCGCTTCCACAATAACAAATTTACCTCTCGGTCACAAAATTTTCCTATCACTCAACAAGTTATTTATTATATATAAAAAAAAAAAATACAAATTCTGTTATTACCCCAGGTATGCCCAAAAATGCCCCGCTACATGTAGTAGAATGCCATAACGAAATGGTAATAGTAGAGTCAAATACTGCATAAGAATATGTTGCACATTGTTGTCAGACAACTGACACATAACCTCATAGAAAGGGAACCTATAACATAAAATCATGTATATTAGTTAGACCAAGCAACTATCCACAATTGTTTCAAACAAAGACTAATTATGAATAATAATGCAAACCATTAAAATACCATGTGTACTGAAATACACAGCAAATGAATCAGATTGAATATGATATCATAAAGACAAATGAACAGAACCCCAATGTGACAAGATAGTTAGGCAAAATGCAATATCAAAACTTATCAAAAGATTATGAAGAATGTTATCAGTAGTTAGAGAAATGTCTGATACTGCTATGAGAACACATCTCAAATGTAATAGTAGTAGTTTTATAATTGAAATATTATAAACTAACTAACTGCACTTGTAAAACCAGATGTAAATAAACACTATACTATGAATTGAAAAGCTTTCAGATAACGAAAGGTTAATAAATACATTAAACCAACAAGGTACAACAATTGTACACTATTTTAATTAATAACATTATATACCTTGTGTGATAAAATAATTAAATAAGTGACAAATTAGAGAAATGAGAACAGAAGGTATTTTTGATAATACTATAAGTATATAAAAAATAACATTTTTGCAAAATAAAATGTGAACAAATGTAAATAAATGTACATATTAGTGTTAGGATGTCAAACATATGTAATAAGATAAGGAATAATAGCGTTACATGTAATTATAAACAATCGAACATGGTCGATATGGACGCCATTACAAGATATTGTTTAAATTGTAATTATGACTATTTTATGTGCTAAAATGAAAGAGAAATGGACTCGAGACATTTAGTTGTAAGTATTACAGTATAATTGTAACAAAATATGGTGAAACAAACTTATTTATATTAAGAATCACCATATGAGTTTTTGAGATGGCTAAGTGAATTAATAATGAACGGATTTAGTGCTTGTTTAGACTTAAAATAAAGCCACAAGTGTCCGCGATTTAATGCCACTACCCAATCGACGATACGACAAAAGATAAGAAAGTTATGACGATTATAAACTTTTCAATCATTTTGAGTATCCATGCATACGTCACTCATAGCCTCGAACCACGCTAAGAATTGTAAAAAATTAAAAGTTTTATTTGACCAAAGTGTTTTGGGGTTGAGAGTTTGACCTTTTGAACCAATCAAATAGCTTAAAATGACCAGACGAGAAGGAGACGCTTCGGCGAAGGAATCATTCGTTCTGCATCACTCACGACGGACGGTCCGCACAAGAAGTCGGCAAGATTATTTCAAAATGTGCGCATCACACAGTAATACGTTAACATACGCTAACCTATACACCACAATATATTATCGAGTGTCTAGTGTATTAAGTGTACAGTGATACAACACGACCAGTGTACAATAAAGGTCATGTTTTGTGTTTTAAATCAGGGAGTACTATATTTTAATTACTTTAAAAGAAATTAATGAAAAATAATAACTTTCGTTAATAAACGACAGATATTGTTTTGGACTGCACTAGTCAAAAATACTCAAGTGCTTAAACTATGATGAAAAATTATCAGTACCTAACACATGAATAGTAGCACAATGATTAATTTAAAAATAAATATTTTACAATTGAATAATAATTTTGAAAGTCGGAATTAATTTAAATACCGACCATCAGTAAATAGTATATAGTCGCTTACTTGACTAAACTTTTTGAATTAACAAATAATTGTTTTATTGTGCAAATATTTTAAATAACTGATAATTATATGTCAAATGACTTATAAATAGAATGTTTATGTTCATATCATTAAGAATTTAATAAGTAATATATTTATTTTAAATAATGACTTACGCATACTAGGTCAATTAGCCTAGAACTGATGATTATAATTTTGTCACCAAGAAATAATTCTGTTCTTAAATAATTTTACTTAAATGAAAGCTATAACAAGAGTTTTTATTCTAGATTTTTTCTCTTGCCAATACATGATTTTACTAATTAATGAATAAATAATAATAATATTTTTAACAGTGCAAAGTTCAGTGCACGCTGTTGACCACAAAGGCTATATACGTTAACCTAGCGTACGATAGTACGATATATCGGTTATGGTACCGAGTTTTATAATTTTTAATTTTGTTCTTTTTTATAGTAGTATATAATTAAATATTGTTAATTAACGTCACATCTTGTAATCTGGTATCATGTATCTTCAAAGAACTCACTAATTTGGTAATATAACTGAATAAAGTGAACATAACCTCGTTCACCAAAAACCTAGTACCATACATCAGTGTTACCAGCCTTGAGGTACAGAGATCTCAGGATTTGTTTAAATTATTATTGTTTGTAAAGATATTATTGATTGTTTTTAAAAGAGTTCATTGAATTTCATAATTGTGAATAAATCCCCAGTTTATTTACCAGTGGAACAGAGTTTTGATTTTTATATAATAGAAAAGTAGTTTAATTTTTTCATGAACAGTTCTCTCATAAGGTGGCGGAAATATTTGAATGACTAATACCATTCGAATTGCAATTGAACTTTTAATTTATTTTTATAGTGTATGTGCATTCTTTATGATATTCCAACAGAATATCTATGTATGTATATCCAGTGTTTTTACAGTAGAAGAAGTCACCATTGGGAACTTTGAAGACATCCACGTATGGTAAGTGGGGAGGTTGACACCGTAGAGTGATAAATACTCTTTTAAACAACAAACTTTAAACGTGAACACCCACACTAATTTTATTAATAATCACATTCTAATTATAATAATTTTAAAGTCGTTGTAAGTTCTGTTACAATACGAAAGATAATATCACAAAAAACCTAATTTTCGTCGGCAACTATGAGAAAACAAGAAATGCATAATACCAGAGGCAGATCGAAAAAGAGGGCAGAAGAAAAGGAGAAGGAAGAAGGTGGACAGGAACAAGAAATAGAAGTAGTCACGGACTGTGAAATGGAACAACAAACGGGCAATAAAGAAGAAACTGAAGCAATTATGGACACGGAAAATGAAATAGTTGAAGAGGATGCCCAAGGGGACCAACCAGATAAAGCGGAAGCCAGAATAGAACCAGATTGGCAAGAAATGATGAGGCTAATGATGGAGAAAATAGATGAAATTTTTAAGGAAAATAAGGAAAACTCAAGGAAACAAAATGAAACCTTGAGCGAAAAATTTGATAAAATAGATGAAAGTTTTAGGAAACAGGAGGAAACTTCAAAGAAACAAAACGAAACTTTGAAGGAACAAAACAAACAAACCAATGATAAAATAGATGAAAATTTTAGGAAACAGGAGGAAAATAACAAGCAAACCAATAAGAAAATAGATGGTATTCAGGAAGGTTTAGTGAAACAACTAAACGAAAAAATTGAGACCATTCGTGGAGTTATCAGAGAAACCATGAATGAACAAAACCATAAAATGGAGAAGTTCAATAAGGAGATAAGGGAAACTTTCGGGAGGAAGTTTGAAAATGTTAACACACTTAGCCAAAGAGTAGATGAATACAACGAGGAGACAAATAAGCAAATGGACAGTGGTTTCAAGAATTTGAATGAAACACAAGACAGCACTTCCGAAGGTCTTAAAGTAAGTCCGAATACAGAAGAGAGCAGGAAGGAAATAGAAATTAGAGAATACCAAGGTGTAATATTCTCTGAAAATAAAAATAACCACAACAGAGAGGCTATTCAAACCGTGGAAAAGAAGACCAAGAAAATAAGGAAAATATGTAGAAAGAAAATATTAAATATAAAAGAAGTATTGGAGATGAGGAAGGGTGGATTAATTAAGGTATTTAACCTTCCAATTAATGAACAGAGGGAGTTAATTAAGTTTAGATCTCGGTTAAATATGTCAACGATTGAAGTGCATCAGAAGATATTAGTCATATCATCAAGACGGAATATATCATTAAAAAATTTGTTAAATAATCCAGAGGAAAAAGGGAATGGAATGATATTAAAAATGAGTGAATATGTTATGTCAGAGGAGGTATAATACCTGTTAGTTAAAAAGGAACGAACAATGACGGAAGACCAGTACTTAAGTGAAGGTTTCATAGCAGCAAAGTGGGAGAGCCAGATGGTAAGGAGATTATCAAGGAGAGAATTAATTCCGAATACCCCAGTAATCCGAGGAAAGGGAGTACCTGAGTTAATGGACCATGGTTAAACTAAACAATAACCAACCAGAAAAAAGGGGCCTGATTTTCTGATACCGACCAACAAACGGGCCTGTTGTTTTAATTATGGGGTTTGAGGATGTTACATAATATTTTATTGTATTCATGTATAGAAAGAATGGTTAGGTCCATTTTCCCTATGTCTGCACAAACAACGCAGTTTTCGTCGATACGATTTACTTCAAGGCCGAAGGCGTACGTGTGAAGGAAAACACAGACAATGGCGATGCTGATCGACACTGACAAAATAATATTACGAATGTTGACACACGTCACAACAATGACGAGGAACTATGCCGTCAGCTGATGCGGACGAATCGTGGATCACAATTGATCCCCTCCACCTGTCGAAAGTTCGACACAATGTCTGCCCAGTCTGCAGAACATCATCATGGTGATAACATGTTAAAATTTCGCTGGCCTAAAATAGTCAGCTAAAGTGTTTTATTTGAATCAACAAAATGTAATCACAAGTAAATAGTGTTAACAAGTAATTATAACCATCATGTAAATTCAGTGCAAAGGACAGACGAAAGCTAGAGAGTACATCGTCCAACTAAGTATACCAACCATCGGCCCTACCATGGAGAATGTCTGAGTTGCAACTTTACAACATTTCAGGGAAGTCAGAATTCATATTAATATCCAATTATAGAAAATCGAGCTCGAAAGTATAACACTCAAAATTAAATGTATCAAATTGAAATATGTAACGAAAGTATGTGATAGAGAGAGTGAAAGCGAATGCCGGTAGTAATCAAACTAGACATTGGTTTGTGTGTGTAAAAAGGGGTATATGAAACTAAATGAGTAACTAAAATCACAACTGCAGTCTAAAATGTTTTGTTTTTGTTATGTTCAATTGCATAACGTAGAGAAACAATGAAAATAAATAATGACGAATAGCGGAACTGCAGAGCCGCCATTTTGTTAATATGTGTTTAATGTAATTTAACCCTTTCTTTGTTTTTTGTAACTGAGTAACTAGAATGGTAATTAAAAGTGTGCTGTATTCAAATCTATGTGTGAGAGACATTATTTCTATACTGCTTATTTCCGTACTGCTTCTACCTCTCGTTTAACGACACCTTGGCACCCTTAGGTATAATAAATAGATTCAGTGTAAACGAAGTGAGCACGTGGCATGGTATTTCATCCGATACAATGCAAATGAGTCACATAACTATGGTAAGTACTGATAATTCTAAAGTGATAAATATTAGAAAGAGATGAATAGTGACAGTATGTAAGTACAACTTACTTAAGATATTTCACAACAATTTGATTTGATAAAAAGTATGCAAGTACAACTTACAAAATATTTCAAAACAATTTGATAAAATAAAAAGACAAAACGCCAAGAAAATGTAAGAACAGATTATTAAATAATATTTATAAATAACAGATTTAAACTGAAATAATAGAAAAAATAATATTTTGATGGTAACAAACAGAAGAAAAAATAAATAAAAACAATTGATGGTAATGTGCTCAGATAAGAAGGTAAAATAAGAAGAATAATGAATAATTTAATGACTACAATGAAGCTAAAGAATGATGATAATTAATACAACTACAATTTAGAATTTCTTAGAGTGGAAAATGATATAGGAAGAAATGATACGGAGAAAATATGTCACAAGAAGGAAAGTCAAAAGGATTTTAAAATGATGCCTATCAATAATGTTATATGCTATTAGTTAATGAAAAAGAAGAAGGAATCAAGAAGAAAAAGAAATATATAATTAAATGCAAACAGCTACAACATGAAGCATCCCAAAAGTGTTTAGTATTAGTCGCTAATCGACTACTTGTAAGTTTTTTATTATAATGAATTGACTAGAAATGTTCCAGCAATCATTTAACTGAGCAGGGATGATGTTCCCCTGATCTCAGAAGGTGTAAGGATGGACAGCGGAGTAATGGACCCAACGTGGCCACCCAAACTGAACCACCGCACAGGATAGGAAAAAATGTTAGGGAAATTGAATATTTAAGGGATGATAAAATAGCTGAAAAGAGTGATATTAGATTCCAGAAGTATGAATGAAGAAAACAGAAGGAAGATAGCAGACAGAAGCTTAATTGAGAAAGCAAATTTATAGAAGCAAATAGAAATATGAGTGTTAAAACAAAATTTTTATGATTAGTGTGACCAGCCCTTATCAAGTAATATGTGAAAGACCACTACCCAGAGAAATTAAATCATTAATGAATTTGCCTCCAAGAGAGAGAGAGAGAGAGAGTTGAGTATAAAATCAAGCCTATTACCATTTAACCGAATAACAGGTGTATAACCAATCAGAAAGGAAGGAATATTATGAAGATTAATGGAAGAATCCGAAGATTGAAGAGTTCAACAATTTATTTAAAAAAAAAAAAAAAACAAGTAGATAAAAATAAATCTGTTCTAGTGGGGGGGCTTTATGTAACGTTATAACGTTACATAACCCATGCCCAAAAATGATAACAAAATCACCATCGTTAAAACCAGTAATCACCCCATTCTAAAAGTCAGAAATGGGTATTATGTACCAAGCTATAAAAAACTTTGTACTACAAAACACTGTAAACAATAACAAAGTGAAATATAGTGTACAAAGTGAAATATAGTGTACTTGGTGAGAGTGTAAACTTTTAAAAAGAGCATCTCACAGATTTGTACTGCAGATGAAAAACTATTAATATTGTAGCAGTGGACTATATTGCTGCTGACAATTTTTGTATTTTGTGTAATTTTGTATTGTGTAGGCCACAAAGGTCTTGTACCTAGGAATAATCTTTGTGTTTAAAATAATGATTTTGTTTAAATATAAGATAACCCAGGGTTAAATATAAAATAATAATTATATAAAATAATACTATGTTAGCAAGATGGCATAGGAAAAATAGTTTAGAGTAAGGATACGTTAAGTAAATAATAAATCATAAATGAATAAAATTAAAGGGAATTAAAATATAAAATACCACTGTACAAGCTTAAGGAAAAATATAAAGAAAAACCTTAAATAAATTAAATTTGATTATAAATAAAATCTAAAAAGGATTATTTTTCTAAAAAGAAGAAATAAATTTATAATAATTAATAATAGCCTATATACTAAAAAGTATATAGATTCACCAATAAAAAACCATAAAAAAATTCTTGGTTACTATGAGTAACCAACTAACAAGATTGAATTTAATTGTTAAAACGATTTGGAAGTGAACGTTTGAAAAAGTGTAATGCCTATAAAAATTTGAGAAATTAACGAATACCATTTGGAATAAGTAGTGCTAAATTAATAAAATTGACGAGTGATGTCCACTGCATATTAGAACTCCTTCAAGTAGAACCATTCACGCCCTTAATTTGATGAAACTTTGAAAAAATCAAACTACAAGATCCAGGCCTAGTCTACAGAACGTCGATATTTGGGTGAGATCGTTACCAAGTAAATTTAACTAAATTACATCTCAACTATAACTTCATAACACTAGAAACAGCACCATATCTTTAAACACTTCAGGAAAAGAGGTGAAAACAAACTTTATTATTTTTGTTAACCAAAAAACCAGCAGACCGGATTCCTGTGAATTTCTTGCCACCATTAAATAAATTTCGTGTTTTCAGTGAAGACGTGATCTGCTATCTAGCGGTAAACCAAGCAACTACATAACATAAATAATACAAATTATAAAACTGTATTTTTGTAAAGCTTGGTATTAAAATATTCATTTCTGACCTTCTCATAGTACAAAGAACTCTACAATAACCCTGGGAAATTAATAAATTATTTCTTTATTGTTTTTTTTTTAAATAAAAAATAAAAATATTTGTTATACATTATATGTTTAAAAAATAAGATCGAACTAATGTTGTGTTGTCAGTAAGAATCGATTATACATTTCTGTTTTGGGAGAAGATAAAACAAAAATTTACTAAATAAATCCAATGAATACTTTGTTATTTGAATAAAAATGTGTATTATTTTCAGTAGATGGTAGTTGGTTACAGATTGTCTGGAGACAGAGAAGAGAACAGACAACCAGAAAATATTACATACCATTCGGGGTTAATTTAACCTCAAATGTGTTTGTAAATGTCACAATCAGCTGGTCCCATGAGCGGAGAAATTTAAATTAATTAATTGTATGCCAAGAGAGTAATTCTCTTTGCACTCTCTCTTCTAACTACTGTCAAACAACTTTAGTGAATTCACCCAAATAAAATCTAAGGGAAATATCGGCATAATCACACACACTCGATTTTTGGAAACATTGAACATAAATTATAACAAATTCTGTGGCTCTCATTAAAGCGAGATTTTCAAGGAGCATAAATAGACGATAAGAAACATTTTTAGGAAAAGTACGTCTATAAGACTCGGAGAGATTACCCGCGAGATGTTACAATATATATATATATATATATATATATATATATATATATATAAGTCATTGTAAAGGAGAGGGCCACAAATCCAAACTTTGCCCCGGGCCACCAAACGTCTCTGGGCGGCCCTGATAACACTTTGAACTTACCTTTTAAACTGCCCAGGTCGCCACGATATTTTATGGTTTAATATCGAAACCTTTACACTTTTTCCCTTATAAAAACTTTCTGACCACCCTTAAACTCAGAAAATTCCCCAGAACGTTAGACGAGGTTTTCAGCACAGAATAGGAAATGGTTATGACATAATAACTTACTCTAACACATGTTTTATATTAAACCAAATCTTATTTTATTCACAATGCAATATTCCCTTCTTTCTCTTTTACTCTTTCTTAACAATTAGAAACAAACTTATTTAACCAAAATTCTTTTAACTACTTTTAGCTAGAAACCAGTACTTTAATTATTGCTCCCCTTTTCCCTCGCATACACTCTCACTCTTTACAATTACTACATATACTTTTTACCCCCTTTTACTAAGCGCTTTACTGTTTTAAAATTCAAAACTTGCTGGCCAATGCATTCACTGTACTTAATTTTTCTCGCTATTCCACTTGTTCTGCCATCTTCCCATGCACTTTGCTTAAACCACACTTACCCTGTTCTAATTACTTTAATTTAAGAATTCATCTTATATCACACTCACTGTTTCTTTATAGTATTCTTCATTGATGTTTCAATACGTTTCGGTAGGTCTAGGCTACCCTTTCCGCTTCGACCTACAGAAATTTCCGAGGCCACTGTTATAAACTTTATTCACTATGATGAGTTGATTTGAACTGTTTGATGACTGCTCTCCAACTGATGATATTAGCTTGTGTCAATTAAGTGTGTTACTGTAATTCACAGAGAGACTGAGTTGCAAGTGGTTACGTAATACGACTACCCAGGCTGTCTCCAGGCATAAACACAGACGTGTGTTGTAATAACATTGTATGTGTAGTTGGTTAACACGAGGTACCCCACCGGTGGACACTGACTGCTTTGAATTAAAATCTTTTTAGCACACAATTTCGTACCGTTACAAATGTTTTATTTTTGTCCAACACAATTCAATTGGATTCAAATCACACACATATGGTGGAAGTCTCACAACAGTATGATCCAAAGAAGAAATGTATATATTGACTGTAAACATTTTTTTTTCCTTTTGGTCAGTGTAATTCAAGCAAATTAATAATTTGTTCTTTTCTCATTGTCTTATCACAGTGAACCCCATTCTCTCTCAGAATTTTTTGTGCTAAAACTGAATGGTAAGAGTTATCCATTGCAATTACAGAATGTGGGATAATGTTTAGTAGAAACATTTCTTTCAACCACTTTTCAAAGTTTCCATGTTTCATTTTTTCATACAATAATGTTGTTCCAGTTACAAATCCGAAGGTATAAATACAGGAGGTCCTCAACTTTTGAACACTTACCTTTCACATATTTCACTCTTTCGGACATTCAAAATTGATACCATTATTCAAGTTTCGCACTCCATCTTCAGACTTTCGAACACTTACAGCGGTGTGAGGAAGTGATTAAGTGTTAACACAAGTGCACGTATTCATTTTTATTCTTGCTACTATGGTTTTTCAGTATTAATGTTAGTCTATTAACATAAAGAACTGTAAAATTGATTAATTTTTTTCATATAATAAGACCGTGCTGTAGGCTGTTTAACATACACTGCTTATAAACTATACTAATGTACGAAAATAATTAATTTAGCATGTTACTGATTTAAATATATATATTTTGTAGTAAAAGTGGTCATATCATGTAAGTGAGCAAATCAACTGAGAATAATACCTTATTTCACTACAGTACAGTGTATTACAGTAAATACAACCTACTGTACAGTACTTACCTTTCAGACAATTCGAGTTTTGAACATGTTTTTGGGAACACATTATGTGTGAAAGTCGAGGCCTCCTATACTGGATTTGAAGTGGTTCAGTTCAGTTATAGGTGGCGATTTATTCATTGCAGATCAAGGAATTGTTGTGGATTAGGGGAAAGTGATTTTTATGTTAATTATTGCAAAAGTGTAGAAGCTGACATTTATTGTTGTGTGCTGGACGATTTAACTTTAATTATTGTATGAGAGTGCCATTGTTGATTTCTAACTGTTGTTTGTGTCAAATTAAAATTTGTAACTAGTGACTTCATTGGTGTCAGTTATTCTGTTTCTACTGATCAACACGACAATCAGTGTCGTGTAATAAGTTTCTTTCTTCTTAAACAACCATAAACAACACAATTATGGTATTGTTTGCTCCATATCACAGCTCCCAAATTAAGGAGGAGTATTGTTGCCTACTGTTTACACAAAAATGCAGCAAACTAATATTAAACAATTTATGATAATTTAATCCATATGCTAAATGTTCTCATAGTATGTGTTTGTGCAAATGTGTGCTCTATTTAAAGGGCACTGTGTTGGGTAACTATAATGAGCTATCATATGATAAACAGCAGAGGATATATGTTACTGCATTTAAGAATAAAATTTAATGTTAGTGTAGTTAATTTTTTTTATAATGATGTGTAACAATTGTGGAGTACACCTTGATCATAGGATCATGATAGAAAGTGATAGGAAATTTGTAGATTTACAAAACCTTATTTGTAAACTAAACAAAAGTAATATGAAATTGTTGAAGATGAAGTATCTGAAAGTGATGAGAGATTTTATTCAAAATGCATCCAACTGTACCAATGGGTAAAATAAGAAGCAAGTGATATTTTCTTTGACATAAATGATTAGTAACTAGTAAGTGTCTTAAGTTTGTCATCAGGAATAAGGATAAAGAAATATGTACGTAAGGTATTCATTAACTACTAACATACAAATTCATCAGCAGCGGCTCATGACTTAGAGATGAGAATTGATGAAGCACAATTAGGAGAGTTCAGGCCCCCTTCTTCAATAAAAGTTGTGTAAACATGTTTTCCCTATTTTTTAAGCACAGATAGTATATGGAGATGAAATGAAATTAATAATAATAAGTTAATAAGTACTGATGCCAGAGGCGGCTCTACCAGGGGGTGCAACGGGTGTGTACCGCACCCGGGCGCCGGGTCCAGGGGGTGCCAAAGTCCTTAGTAGGCAATGTACTCTAATTAATATAGGCTATTTTTTTGTAGGTACAACATAATTCAGTTTCACTCAACTAATTGTTATTTGGGTGTAGGTAGGTACAGCAGATCAGGTGTGACGTTTTATTTCAAAATCAACATTACGAAGTGTGTTAAAAAAAAAGACGAACTTTCTTTTTGAATAACATGTCAAACCACACAAACAATGTGCTGCAACTTTGAGCACACCTAGCAATAGTTTTTGACAAGAAACTGCCATTTAGTCTGTTCTGCTATCAGCATTAGTTTTTGAGCTATATCAGATTAAATGGGGACGTGCGCACGCTGGCCACCGGATTAGTGAGAAAGTGATTAAGAAAGACCTCGAAGAACAACATGTGCCTATGAAACTTTGAGGCAAAACTAGGTTTAAACTTAACACAGACAGTCTGGTTTTTGAATTAAGCATACGCGGAGGTCTGCATGAGCTGAATGATTATTTTAAGAAATTTTAAAGAGGGTAAAAACAATGGTCGGTGCAGATCAAAGCGATGTCGCAGATCATGGGAAGAGAGCTCGTGATGTGGTAATTGTAAATCACCGTTTAACTGACGAGACTTTCTGAGAGAATGTGCATCTATATAAGATCGTAAAATTAAATTTTGATCAAAAAATTTAAAAGTATCGTATCACTGAAAAAAAATTCTTACTGCGTTTGTTAACGATGATCAGAATGAGATCCGTTTTGAAATCGGTCAACAACTGTGTACCAGTGCGAATGCTAATGACAACTTTATAATGCAATGGAAATTGTTCTGTAAAGATTTTACGAAGTTAGCACCAAAGTTTTATACACACACGTTGCGTTATAAAATATATCTTCATTCTCACTTTGTTATAAATCCGCCAACCGTGTGCCCGTGCCCACTACAGTGCGTGTAGCTCGAAGACTGACGATCATGATGGGACAGAGAAAACGGCATTCATGCATCAAAACCTGTCGCTAGCAGCACGTAATTGTGCACCTCGTTCTGTGCACAGGTTGGCGTGCTACACAAGTAGTTTGGTCTTTTTTTTGAACACACCTTGTATTATGATACGCGATACACGCGTGTTGCATCTGCTATGCCGGTATACGTTACCTAAATCTTATTAGATGGTGACATTTATGTGCGTGCAAAATGTATCCTTAAGTCTAGGTATAGCAAAATTGAAAGCTAAAGGCATATGCGCAGAAACCAGTTTGTTTATGGACGACTCCACTTCGAAGTTGTGAATGATGGGAGGGTAACAGAGAATCAGCTGCTATGCAAGCATGTCGCATTTTAGTTACGTAGTTAATTACTGTGTTACGCGCCACCTCAGGTTTGCTTTTGTTATTAATTATATCATTGTTTTACAGTTCATTTTTATCGTTATTTAATTTTGTTGTTTAATTTCTATTGGTAGTTAAATTCTATAATAACGTATTTTCATAATTTGTGTTATCACCCAATAATGCGATTTGTCAAATTGGATACTGCTTCTTTAAACTCTACTAGCAAAGTCAGGAAACCTCCGTCTTCTTCTAAGAAAAGTTGGATAAATATAGGCGTGTGCATCAAAATACACCAACCGATTCAAAATAAAGCTTTTTTAAAAACAAAACTATTCATGTTAGCTTTGCACATACTTGAGCGAGTCTGAAGGTTTTTATTGTCTTGCTTATCTTTACAATAAAAATAAATAAGTATAAAATAAACAGTACAAAAATAATAGTAGAATATTAGTTATATTGTGATATAACGTGTGTGTGTGCGCGCGCGCACGCGTTTTTGTTTTAAGTATTAATAAAGTGAATTAGAATATTGAAATGAAAAAAAAATATTAAAATACTGAATATCACATGTTATAACTTTAACTTTTCGCTTTATTTATAATAAAACGTTGTTTTGTCAGCTGGGAAAACATAAATGATCTCTCTGTCATTTATCTGTTACTTTTACAGGTTGTAATAATGTGGGATTTAAAGATGTTGTTAATAGATATTATTTCCTAAAAGACTATTAAAATAACATGATTTTTCCTTCCAGAAACAGATTTTTATTATCTAGGATTAAAAGATTTTTGCAAGTAAGCTACTACAAAGAAGTCATCCCTGTATGATAAACTGCAGAGATAGCTGACTGTAATTGAGGAGCAGAAGTGCACAAGTGCATAATTTGCACAGTCCATTCCATTGCGATAAGAGCTGGTATAACAGCAGACAATTGCAGGACTAAAAAATCACTGAGATAGGTCGTACAAAAAACTGAAGTCGTATAAATTCATTTGCTCTCTCATTGTTTGGTATGATATATTGTCCAAAATTAATATTGTCAGCAAAGCTTTACAAAATCTGACGTTGCTCTTTAACGGGCAGTCAAAATAATATCTCAAATAAAATACAATTTAATCAAAATTCGTATTGAGTCCATGTTCAAGGAAATGATTAGTAATGGAAAAACTGTTCCTAAAGAAGCCGAAACTGAATTTCCCGTACCTATCCCAGAAAAAGATTTTTTAATTATGAAGCTGTGGATGAACCCATCAATGATCCAGAAAGCAAGTTTGAAATAAATTTCTACTATTATTTGCTAGACACCGCCATAAGAAAATGAGACAAATGATTCAAACTTTTAAATGAAAACAATATCTCTTTTCCTTTTTACAAAACATTAACAATTGGAAAAATTTTAGTTCTGAGGAAAAAATAACGTTCTGTTAAAACTTAGCAGAAATTGAATAACGGCCCAGAATCGGACATTGATGGAGACAATTTATTTAATGAAATCGAACTTTTACCAGTGTTCGTTGATGATTGCACAACCCAGTTAGATATTTGGAAGTATTTGTTTTCAAACAGTTTAATTTTAGTATTTGCGAATTTGTCAACCGTGCTAAGAATTTATTTACCATTATCAGTCACAGTGAAAGATCTTTTTCCAGATTAAAATTAAAAAATTATCTCCAGTCCGCAGTGACACAAAGCAGACTAACCATTTCATCTGTGATTAGTATTGAAATACTAAACTGAAATCAGTGACATTCTTAGAGATTTTGTGAATGCAAAGGCACGAAAAGTTAAATTTTTGTAACTGTGAGTTATTTTAGTTATTTATCGTAAACAAACATTATTTGCTAATTCAATTTTTATTTTTGTTACACAAAATATATACTACATAAATGATGCAATAAGCTGTTTAACACAAATAACAAGAGTTAGTTTCTATGTAACCCCAGAAATCTGCAGAAGGCTGCTGTTCTGATGGTCCTGAGTTCGATTACCACAGAGAGGTAGCATAAAGTCATATCTAGTAGGTTGATGTGATGGAGAAAGGTGTTGGTGATAGGCTGATAGTTTTGATTGTAGGGGCTAGGGGGTAGTCCTTGCACCCAAGGGCCAGATGCCTTGACTTTCGGAATCACATTTTATTTTGAAAAAATGTAAATTTTGTTTAAATAACTGCCACACAATTGATTGAATGTAACCAATTTTGTTTACAATTTTAATGGCACATGCAGTTCTTGATTTTTACTTTATTTAATAGCAATAGAAGCATAGATTCTTCACAGGTTAGACAATCTTTATGATCACTATCCAGTCTTGAAAATGAGGTTTCTGGTAAAACAGATAAACAAACAAAACTCAGCGTGCTGCCTATATTGATATGGTGCAGGTCTGAACTCTGCAACACTTGCAGAGGGAATGCTGTATGGTTGTCACGTAACTTCAGACATAAAATTTAATGCAACTTTTAACATTTTCTATGCCAAGCCTGTGTCTGCCTGCTATGGGCTGTCATACGCGATCTTATACAAAGTCCATTGATAGCTATGTATGGTCAAACAGCATTTTATACTACGCTTTTGTTAAATATTGATTAAAATTTATGATTGTTTGCATTCTATCAGCTGACGGAAGAAGTTTTTAGTTCAATACAATCAGTACCATTTTATATTGTTTGGTTATAGGTTATGTGGTAATATATAGGCAATATATTTTTAACAACTTTTGTCGTATTTTGTTGCTTCTCTGCTATGTACATAGCAGAGAAGCAACAAAATACGACAAAATTGTTATGAAGACTGCTAACACAGATAAAATAGCTGATAATGTATTTTTAGAAATAAACATTGGTGAATTGTGCTTTTTCCTGACCTTCAGATATAAAATAAACTCATTATCTTGTTGCAAAAGTATCCTGTAGTTTTCAAAATTGTAATAAAACATATGTTAGACTTTTTGAAAAAATAAAAAACAGTTAACTAACAGAAAATAATTATTTATTATGTATATGACCAAGTTATGTGTTTCACACAGTTTCAAAGAGAAAACTTTGATAATTATTTTAATATTAAGTCATTAAAATTGACAAAAGATTAAATGAATTATTAATTTTCATGTCATACCAAAAAACCTTAAAAAGCCTGATTTTGTAGTATTAATAATAATCTGTTACTGGCACTGATAGTGTTAATGGTGTACAGATCTGCGACACTGTTTATGGTATACCACCTGTAATTTCTTAGCAGTGTAGAGCAGGTTTTGTACTCATACAATGTCTGTTGTCCAAGATCAGTGATGTCCTAATTATATTGACAGAATTTAATAAAAATAATTAGATAAAATAAATAAAATTTAGAAAACTTAAAATAATTCAGAGTAAAAACGGCACATTTAATTGGTCTTTTTGGTTGAAGCAGTACTTCATCTGCCTAATATTTATAAGCTACCACTGAAATTGATGTCAAGCTGTAATTTGGAATTTTAATATCCGGAAGGATACTGCTGAAACAGAACTACTGAACCGCTTTAACAATGCTAGATTCAGAATACACCCTGATGCAAGTTGTAGTGGGACATGAAGACTAGAGAGTAACCACTCATTAAATAAAATTTTGCTGGCTTTGATAAAATTTGCACAGTAGTCAGAAATACTGATGTAAGCTTTTTACATGCTTGGATTTCGTTGTCCATGACGTGTCCGTTACTTAACTAAATATCACTATAATATTGACGACTCGGAACACAAAGTTTTTTATAAGTAAAAACGTAAAGTTTTACCTTACAGCCTAAACCGGCTTTCACCTATAGAAGGCTTCATCAGAGGCTGTCGTTAGTAGCGCTGCTCGTCTTGTTGTTGGTGACGAGAAAGTGTTTCGAAAGATTGAAGCTGTGTGTGTGTGGTGAGATGTGTTCGAATAATGCGTGCGATTTGAATTGTGTCTGTTCGTTTAGGATGTCGTTTTTATTTGTTTTTGTGTGTTTGTATATTTCTAATTGTTCTAGAGTGTCTAGTTTTCGGCCTTTTGTGTGTACGTGTAGTATGTTCATGTTATTGTCGATGTTTTTATATGTGTGGTTTGCTTCAATGAGGTGGTTTGCGAAGGTAGATTCTGTAGTGGTGTGGGGTGCTTTTGTGTGTTCAATGTATCTCTGTTTGAAGCTACGTCCTGTCTGGCCTATGTAGAATTTACTGCAATTTGAACAATTTAGTTTATATACACCGGGTAGATCGAATTTGTTTTGTGCTTTGGGCATGCGTTTTGATAGTGTGTGTTCTGTTTTGTTAGTAGTTTTGTAAGCGATTCTGTATCCTGCTTTTTTGAATTTGTGGGCAATTTTTTCTGTTTGTTTGTTGATGTATGTTAGTGTTATGAATTTGTTGTTTTCTGTCTTTGTCTGTTGTTTGTTTTGTGTTTTGTGTAGGAGTTTACTGACTATTGTTCTGTCATAACCGTTAGATTCTGCTAGATATTTTATCGTGTTTAGTTCGTCTTTGTAGTCTATTTCATCTAAGGGGATGTTGTTAAGTCTATGTATCATGGTTCTAAAAGCAGCTAGTTTGTGTTGTATTGGGTGATTGGAGGTGTTGTGTATTAGTGTGTCAGTTGTAGTTGGTTTCCTGTATATACTGAATTTGTGCCTGTGTTCTAGTTTTGTGATGGAGAGGTCTAAGAAGTTTATGGTATTGTTGTGTTCGTATTCGGCAGTGAAGGTTATGTTTTTATGTATTTTGTTTATGTGCGTTAGTAACTGTTCACATTGTCTTTTGTTTCCCCTGTATAGTATTAGAATGTCATCAACGTATCTGTGCCAATATAGTATTTTATGTGAGTGTCTGTCATTGTTTGTGAGTATTTTTGTTTTTTCTAAGTGTTGGAGGAAGACTTCTGCTAGAATGCTGGATATGGGGGAGCCCATGGGTAGGCCGTCGTTCTGTGTGTAGTATTTATTGTTATAAGTAAAGTAGTTTTGTTTTGTGATAATGTTCAGAGTTTCTGTTATTTCATTGATAAGTTCGTCTGGTGTGTTGTTCTGTTTGAGTTTGTTTTGTAGGATGGTGATTGTTTCAGAGATGGGGATGTTTGTGTACAGGTTTTTAATGTCAAAGGAGGCTAATGTGGCGTTATGGGGGATGTGTATGTCTTTTATTTTTGTTACTAGGTCAGTGTTGTTTTTTACTGCAATGTTGTTGTCTATTTGTGTGTGTTGTCTAATAATTTTGTCTAGATATTTTGCCAGTTTGTGTGCAGGGGCATTACGGTAGTTGATAATGGGGCGGATCGGAATGTCTTCTTTATGGATTTTGGGAAGCGCTTGGAGTGTAGGTGCTGATGGTCGGATTTGTTTCATGTAGGGCTTTTGTTTATGTGTCATAATGTGTTTGGCTTTGTTGACTATTTGTTTTACTGAGTTTTGGTATCTGTCGGTGGGGTCGTGTTTTAGTTCTGTGATGTTGTTCTGTTCTATGAAGTCTTGTACTTTTTTGTGTAGGTTGTCTGTGGGGATAATTACAGTCGTGTTGCCTTTGTCAGCTTTTACAAATGTGATGTTGTGTTTGTGTGCCTTTTCCCTCAGTTTGATGGCTGTGTGTATTTCTGAGTTGTGGTTGTTGTTGTCTGGTGTCTTAATACACGTACACACAAAAGGCCGAAAACTAGACACTCTAGAACAATTAGAAATATACAAACACACAAAAACAAATAAAAACGACATCCTAAACGAACAGACACAATTCAAATCGCACGCATTATTCGAACACATCTCACCACACACACACAGCTTCAATCTTTCGAAACACTTTCTCGTCGCCAACAACAAGACGAGCAGCACTACTAACGACAGCCTCTGATGAAGCCTTCTATAGGTGAAAGCCGGTTTAGGCTGTAAGGTAAAACTTTACGTTTTTACTTATAAAAAACTTTGTGTTCCGAGTCGTCAATATTATAGTGATATTTACTTTTTACATGATTATTAAATTAAATAAATTGTGCTTAAAACTTGATGGTTGTGTTTTAACACATGCTGGGGACAATCATTGGAATAATTTCTTCAGAAACTCAAGAGCTCGGTGATGACAGTGATATGAAAGAGGACTAAAGCTATCACTTGTACAGAATATAGTAAAACATTGAACCAATTACAATATATTAAACTTTTTACAGATTAATCAAATACTGAAAAAACACCCAAAACCTTTGAGTTACAGACTATAAGAGTTTAAAAAAGTGGTACCATGCCTTATATCAACTAGTATGCTACCTGACTTGCAGAACTTGCTCACTATATTGAACAAAATACATTTATTATTGGATAAAATTTGACATTAGGGAATTTTAAATTATCAAAAAAATTATGAGAATCCCGGTTAATCTACTATTCTTTGTTCAGTAAGGTAACAAATGTAGACCAATCATACAATAAACCAAACAATCGGATTTGTGTTAAAATTCCCTTTAGGCTGACACCCTGCTGGATTTTTACAATTTTTCAAATTTTTGATTCCATTTTAAGGCCCTGGAGTCAAAAAATTTTGAAATTTATTAAACTGTACACTGTATTCAGATTTTGCTTAAAATTATCTTTATTTTGAAATTTTCCCAAGTTAACAATTAATTCAGATTTTAGTTAAGAACACTTTTAATTTGATATGCCACATGAATGTTTGCAATTTTATCAAATTTTTCACCCATTTTTTGGCCCCCAGTATGCCAAAATTTGAAATTTTCAAAACTGGATACTATATTCATATTTTGATTAAAGTATATTAAATAACATAAATTTCTCTGCAATTTTGTCTTTTTGGAAGGGTTCTTGTGTCTCAGAATTTGAAATTTCCAAAACCAAATACTATATTCAGATTGTTATTAAAATCATCTTTAATTTGATACCCCACTCGGAATTTTTTCAAAATTTTGGTATCTCTTTGGGCCACAGTGTCAACAAATTGTGAAATTAAAAAAACTAAACACTTTATTTTACAATGGTATGAAAATTCTCTTTACTTTTGCACTCCATATGGATTTTTGCAATTTTTTTTAACGTGGGCCCTCACCCCTCACCCCCTATTTTTTGGGGATCAAACTAAAAAACGATAGGGTTCTGTTGGGTAAAAGTATGGACATGCATGCAAAGTTTTACAAAAATCAATTGTGTGTTCAAAAGTTATCATGAGACATACTGAATAGACAGATAGACAAATGCCAAATGGTAAAGTTAAAACTGAGAACTCACTTTCATTCAATAGAAAACCATTCTTGTTCTGAAGTTTGTGGAAATGTATCTGGAGTGAACGTTAGATACTACTTTTACTTCTTATTTCACTTCTGAGAAGCAGTACCTTGGTCGTATGACAAAGTGCGAGTTCATGTGCAGAACCTGAGAAACAACCAGGTTCCTGATATGGACAAAAATATTAATTCTGTTTTTCAGCTCGGGAATACAAGAAATAGAAAAGAGAAAAAATGCAATATCAGGACGGAAACTCTGAATGACTGTTATACAAGACTACACTCCCCTGAATGAGTGTTTCATAATGTAAGAATAGAAGTTGATTTAAAAATTGTTCTTTGAGATATATTAGCTTTAGGCATAAAGCACACCGGGAAATAACCAGTTGCAGACTGTCGCTTGTCAGTTGGGGGCAGAATTGAGAGGTATGCCTAACTGTCCCACATGTAGTGCACACTTGCAACAAAATAATTGCAAGCCTGTTATGTGCCAGCTATGAAAAATTTGTCAAACACACAGAAATGATCAGTAACACCATGGATTTTGTGCATTATTATTAAGGTTTGAGAAAGAAAGCAATACATGACAAACATATCAGAATTAAACAACCCCATGACAGTGGCTCTTTATTTTTCAGCTACCAAACATTTTTCGGTAGCATTAATGATTTGGGCTACAACAGATGGAATACATTTTGCAGATATTTTATAGGCTACGATTGTCCACTAGAAAATCATTCTTGTTCCGCAGTTTGGGGAAATGTATCTGGAGTGAACGTTAGATACTACTTTTACTTCTTATTTCACTTCTCCACAAGAAGCAGTACCTTGGCAGTATGAAAAGTGAGAGTTCATGTATACTAGATCCAAAAAATTAAAAAAAAAACCAACATGATTTATAATTACTGTATGTAGTAGCAGTAATATTTGTGGTAATTTATATTTATTGTCTGCTTTAATTAAAAGTTTTACATTAATGATGAAGTATTGAAATAATATTTATAGTGCGTTTTCTTCTCTTCAGGAGAGAGATTTTGCCAGTTGTCTACCACAGATGTGCAAGCTTCCTCCCAGTTTCTTCTTCAAATACTCCTTTAATGATTGAGGTTAAAAGGCGGATGCTTTTCACTTTCATCTCTTAGTTTCTGTATGTTGCTCAAATATAGGCTACTTTATGAGCACCACGCTATGAAAGGTATGGCTGACTGATGTGCAGCAGAGTAGTTGGTAGTGTGTGCACTTCTATTTGATTACATTGTCTGAGGCACCAATCTGCAACAGTTTTATCGGGCAGAGTTTACTAGCTGTCAAGACTGTCTGCGACAGCTCTGGAACTGTCACAAGGTATTTTGGGATAGTGCGTGCATTTCCATTTAACACAGTGGTTCTTGAGAGGAGTGTAACTGTCATGCAAAAGTCCTGCAACTGTTTTATTCCTAGTGTGTGCTATACCTTAATGTTAACAGTGACGGACTGTTTGGTAAAAAGCTTCCTGAAAAAATTAATTCAGTAATGCCTAACATCCATTTCTCAAATTTAAACACAACAAAACTTACATATTATCTTCGTAATTCAAGGAATATGAATTAATGTTTTTTGTGTTTATTAATTTACTATATTCGTTTACATAATATGTTAATACATATATTTATTAGTAAGATAGGTTTAAATTAATGTCGCAAGAGACAAAAGTTTCATATATCCAAATGAGCTTGCTACATTTTTTTCCTAAATCTGTCAATATTGTAAAGATATCTAATATCAAATGTGTATACTCTCTTTATAGAGATAAAAATATCATACTATTAAAGAACATTGTATACAAGGTATTAAATATATCCAAATTATACTTTCAAAGTAATAAAATGTTATGCAAGCAACATACTTATTATATAACTGGCAAATGTTTAATATGATTTAGCCAACTTATATAAAACAAAAATATTATCAAACAGAATTATCACTGTTGCACACCACTATAGAAAAATTATTCCGATTAGTGATTTCAAGCTTCTCACCTCATCGTCAGATCGGAAATATCACTGTTGCACACCACTATAGAAAAATGATTCCGATTAGCCCTTTCAAGCTTCTCAGCTCGTCAGATCGGAAATGTCAATTGTGTAGTGGTACAATACTGCGACAGTACAAATAAGTGATGTACTGAGCATTGAATATAAAAATTTAAATATACCTAATAAACTGTAAATAATTAATAATGTATTAGAAATAAGCATGTCAGGGATTGCAAGCTTGGCTCAGACAAAAATATGAACAGGTGTTTCGACCTGAATCGACGTGCACGCACACAAATGTAACTGAAAGTGTGTACACCAGTATTTTGCTAGTGTGTGTGAATGTAGGTCTATGCAGGCGAGTTTACCACCCCAAGATGAATAATTGCATAATTACTGTTTTTCCGTAATTATTCATAAACTATAATTAAGGAGTAAAATCCAAAAACACAATAAAATGTAATAAAATTTAATAAATACTGTGTACAAAAACCACGTGCAAAAGACACCGTATGAGTGTAGTAGTGAAATAACTGTGTACAAATCGAAAGGGTTAAGTTGCAAAGTCCAAAATTACAGTGAACATGTGTAGTGAAAATAGTTATAAGATGAGTATAAGAGTATACTTACAGGACTCTGCAATTCGCAGAAATATAAGAAATAGCGAAATTGACAAGGAGTGGGGGAACTGAACCCAGAGACAGTTTCTGACATGTCGATTTCGTACAACTGCAGGTGTTGACCAAGACATGGGTATAAATAGGACACACACGCTACAGTTGTTCTCTTTCTTAAATCATCCACAATGCAGCAGGAGCTTCTGCCCGTCCGCACAGAATAATTTAAATGTTTGTAAATAGTTTCATCCTTCCAGTTACATACAGTTATGTAACTGGATTGTAAAACAAACAATTTTTAAGTAGTAACAAAATTACATAAGAAGATCCACATAAGAAGATCAACTGACGTCCGAAACAGCACGAGGAGAAGTTCCAGAGAGGAGCGACGCTGGACAAGAGGAGAAGAGCGACGCTAGACCAGAGAGAGACGACGCTGGACTAAAGGAAGTGATGCTGGAGTTCGAGACGAGGACGAGTACAGATGGATCCAATGATTGAGTATGATTGACGACAATAAGGTGATAAACAACTTATTTATCTCTTAATCGAACAATTAACGCAAAGACAAAGACATTCTTGTTCTATTTAAAAGTAAGAGCCAATGTTTATTGTAAATTAGAATTAAAATCGTAGATGTTATTGAAATAAGACTAACGTAAACAAGAGCTCAAATTAGTATTGAAATGAAAAGAATACAAAGCATTTAAGTAAAAATTAGTATTTGATATAAATCAGTACTGAGAAACAAAAGATAAATTCAGTAACTATTGATATTTTTGAGTTACATTACAATATATAAAAAGATATTTAAACATTGATATTTTGAAACACACTAATTGACTGAGTAGTCTGGAAATGAGATTTTTCTTTAATACAATAATTAGTAAAATAGAATATTTAGTCAGTAAGGATGTATATAGCATAAGCCTTACGGCATAGTAACAAATTAATAACGAATGTTTTAAGTCGAAGTAAGTGCCATGTGCACAATTTTATTAATATCAAATAAATTTGAAATACCGTTACAAGTTACATAGAGTTCTTATTACAGATACACCTGAAACACAAATTAAATTATATTTATTGTTACATAAATTGTCGCTTCCAACGTGGAGCATCACAAATTTAAATTATATTATATTTGCAATGTTGTATTGTTACATAATTTTGTCGCCCTGGACTTGGGGCACGACATGCCTACATTTATGTACAAAGATTTGTTAATTTTTTTTGTTGCTCCAAGATCGTGGGGCTATTCAAACACAAATAGATGTGTATTTGTATTAGTAAAATGTAACAAAGATTCGTTACATTTATTTGTCGCCCATGAACTTATGGCCCGATCCCCACCATTTAACTATTAAAATTTTTTATGTAGCTAAATGGTTGCTCTAAAATATAAGAGTGTGTTAAATGAAAAATGTATTATATGTAATAATTATTTATATTAAACAGTAACTGAATGTAATGTTAATTGTTGTGTAATAACACAGCTGGCGCCCACAAATAATATTGTTTGTCTATGTAACAGGTGTAACTGTAATGAGTATTAATAATAACTATTAATAAAAATAAAGAAATAAATAAATAAGTAGAGAACGGTTATCAATAATAATTGTTAAAGAATTACTACTAAATAAATATTTTAATAATACTTCAACATGACGACTCCAGGAAATTTAGACGTAGAGGCATTCCAGACGATGATGCGTGCCTGGGTCGATGAAATAAGCACAAAACAAACGGAAATTTGAAATGCTAAAATATAAGAATTAAAAGAATCTAATAAGAAACAATTAGAAGAACAAACTAAAAATTTTAGACAAGACACCATAAAAATTACGGAGAGTCTAGAAGAGTTAAAAATTGATAATCTCCAGTTGAAACAAGACAACATAGAAATAAAACAAAGTATGATTGACGGTACTGCACAGTTAACCGAAAAAATTGTTAATACAAATTTACATATTGACACGATCGCAGAAAATGTCTGTGAAATAATTAATAAAGAAACGGAGCTAATATGTGAAAAGATAATATGTGAAGAATTCATAGTAGTTGAAAATACGTGTGTAATTACTAACGATAATTATAAAGTAATTAACATTAAGGAAGAGAAGCAAATTAAGGTTAATAAAACGTACCTTATTAATAGCGATATCCCAAGTGTGAGACACACACACAATAGCAAGTCACACAAGATGACACATGTGAAACACTTAAGACACCACACTTACAGAGATAAATATAACTGTAGGCCTAACAAGAAACGTAGTAAATTATCTAGACGAAACACTACACAAAATTGTAGTAAATATGATGGTAGGTATAAGCACGAGAAATATAAAGTGAACGATAATTATAGTATCGATAATTATAACTGTAGATATAAAAACTACAAAGATTATTATAGGAGATGCACGAGAGCAAAACGCATATATAAAAAATGCATTCGTCAAGAGCAGCTACGCGGAGAGAATGAGAGAATTATGGAATGTGACCGTTACGAGAGAAAGAGAGGGAGAATAAAGTTTTCACACTATGAACAGGTGACTTACAAGATCAAAACAAACGTCGTAGCAATACAATGGGACGTTAACACAATGAGGGTGTGCGACGGAAATAACTGTACACGTCGACTAATCTACGTCTGGGAGACGACGGACAATGCAATGGTTATAATGAGGGGTGTCAGTTCTAACAACACACCGAACCGAACTCAATACCCGAAAATAAATAATTATTTTTAAATGAGAAAAATAATATTACTATTAATTATTGATAATAAGATAAGAGAATATAATTAAGAAATGTTATTTATTAAGGTTATGATTGCAAATTAAAAAAAATAAAAAGAAATATTAGTGAAAAGAAATAAGGAATATTATTTTAAAGGGTTAATTAAGAAATGTATTATTAATGGTAAGGAATGATAGTGTAGAGAAATATTTAAGAAAGTAATGGTAAAAGATGTTATTGTTGTTATTAGTAAAAAGAAAGGATTAGGGACGAGTAATCAATGCTATAATTGTCAGAACGACTGATCAAGCGAACACTTATTGGAGATACAAGGACACAGAAGAAAGCGAGAGTGAAAAGTCAAAAGGGCAGAGACTACTTAGGATTAAAGACTTCGAGAAAAATATCGTTGTTTTCCAAGACAGTTCCTCTGTAACCGATCATGCGACACACTACAAAGCTAAAAGAGTATTCTGTTACGGAAGTGTATTTCAGGAAAGTAGTAGCGATCAGAAAGGTAATGTTAAAGCAATGTAATAAAAGGTAATGAATGTTAATGTATTGTATAAGTAATGTATTAGATAAAGTAATGTCATGTTAAGAAAAGAGTTAAGGAAGATTAGAAGCGAACGTAAGAATGTATGAGTAAGATAATGTAAAATTAAGGACCGAATTTACACACATACGTAGAAATGCAGAGCATCCAGAAGGAATACAAGGAAGAACTAATTGCAGTGGATTTTCTGGAACCACTACCATGATCAAGTCAAGGTGTGAAGCACATATTGGTATGTATCGATGTGTTTTCCAAGGCAGTCCGACTGTACCCAATTATGCGACCCACAACCAAAGTTGTTCTAAAGATACTACTGCAGAAATATATTCTGTCATATGGAAAAATGAAGAAGGTACTCAGTGATCAAGGTGTACAATTCCAGAGTGAAAAATGGGAGAGGACGTTAAGGGAAAATGGAATACAACCTGTACTCACATCCATAAGACATCCTCAAGGAAACCTTGCTGAGAGAGTTAAAAAGAATTAGGTAAACATTTATGAATATACTGCCATGATCAACACAATAAATGGGCAGAATATTTACCATTTCTTGAAAAAGCCATCAACGAAAATTATAGTGAAGCAACAGGATATACTCCAATGGAATTGCAAGAAGATAAGAAGCCAAACAGATTTTAGACCACGTATATAAACAAACCTAATAACCAGAATGTACCTGTACCAATAAGTGTGAAAATTGAATACACAAAGCAACGGATAATAGAAAGAGGTAACAAGAGAGTAGAGAGATTTAATCTAACTCACAAGCTACAACAATTCAACGTGGGAGAAAGTGTACTACTCAAAGCTAATCCAGTGGGAAAACGAAGTGATAATACGGCGAAGAAATTCTTCAGACTTTATAATGGACCGTATACGTTAAGACAGCAAGTAGGACAACACACTTTCATCGTATATGATGAGATACAGAAGAAAGAAATTGGTAAATTCCACGCAACGTCATTTAGGAAGTTCTACACATAAAAACAATGAGGTCAATGAAACCAGTCAGATCAGCTGTTTGTTAAAGCCACCCTACTACAAGGTCACGAGCAGTGAGCATGTGAAGAGGGGAGATAAGACATTTGTATACACTCCAATTAAGGGTGAAATGATGAATATTATTCTTTATTATTTGTTAAATTTTTTTTTTTTACAATTGTAATAATAATAATAATAAAAAAAATTTTAATAAATAAATTTATTAAATTTTTTTTTATTACCAAGCAGAGGGATAATGCGACAGCACAAATAAGTGATGTACTGAGCATTGAATATAAAAATTTAAATATACCTAATAAACTGTAAATAATTAATAATGTATTAGAAATAAGCATGTCAGGGATTGCAAGCTTGGCTCAGACAAAAATATGAACAGGTGTTTCGACCTGAATCGACGTGCACACACACAAAAATGTAACTGAAAGTGTGTACACCAGTATTTTGCTAGTGTGTGTGAATGCAGGTCTATGCAGGCGAGTTTACCACCCCAAGATGAATAATTCCATAATTACTGTTTTTCCGTAATTATTCATAAACTATAATTAAGAAGTAAAATCCAAAAACACAATAAAATGTAATAAAATTTAATAAATACTGTGTACAAAAACCACGTGAAAAAGACACACCGTACGAGTGTAGTAGTGAAATAACTGTGTACAAATCGAAAGGGTTAAGTTGCAATGTTCAAAATTACAGTGAACATGTGTAGTGAAAATAGTTATAAGATGAGTATAAGAGTATACTTACAGGACTCTGCAATTTGCAGAAATATAAGAAATAGTGAAATTGACAAGGAGTGGGGGAACTGAACCCAGAGACAGTTTCTGACATGTCGATTTCGTACAACTGCAGGTGTTGACCAAGACATGGGTATAAATAGGACACACACGCTACAGTTGTTCTCTTTCTTAAATCATCCACAGTGCAGCGGGAGCTTCTGCCCGTCCGCACAGAATAATTTAAATTTTTGTAAATAGTTTCATCCTTCCAGTTACATACAGTTATGTAACTGGATTGTAAAACAAACAATTTTTAAGTAGTAACAAAATTACATAAGAAGATCAACTGACGTCCGAAACAGCACGAGGAGAAGTTCCAGAGAGGGAGACGACTCTGGACAAGAGGAGAAGAGCGAGACGACTCTGGACAAGAGAGGAGCGACGCTGGACAAGAGAAGAAGAGCGAGACGACTCTGGACAAGAGAGGAGCGACGCTGGACAAGAGGAGAAGAGCGAGGCGACGCTGTACCAGAGAGAGACGATGCTGGACTAAAGGAAGTGATGCTGGAGTTCGAGACGAGGACGAGTACAGATGGATCCAATGATTGAGTATGATTGACGACAATAAGGTGATAAACAACTTATTTATCTCTTAATCGAATAATTAACGCAAAGACAAAGACATTCTTGTTCTATTTAAAAGTAAGAGCCAATGTTTATTGTAAATTAGAATTAAAATCGTAGATGTTATTGAAATAAGATTAACGTAAACAAGAGCTCAAATTAGTATTGAAATGAAAAGAATACAAAGCATTTAAGTAAAAATTAGTGTTTGATATAAATCAGTACTGAGAAACAAAAGATAAATTCAGTAACTATTGATATTTTTGAGTTATATTACAATATATAAAAATCGGTATGGAGAACCATACATGACTTCCATATTCTAAGATTTATTTTTAAAATCATTTTCGAAATGAAATATTACCATAGAAACTACTTCTTTCTACTTACTGCTTCAGCCTTAACCACAGTACTGTGGTCACTAACATATACCACCTCACGTTATCGCACTCGATTTTCACTGATGATGGAAGTCAATGGCATTGCCGAAACGTCTGCTTTTGTAGAAAACATTGGACTACGGCCAAATATCCCGGGAAGGAATTTTAACAAAAACTACTTCTTTGTTGCCGATAACGTTGTACACATATATATAAAAAATATGCATAAAATTAATGGCTTGTATAAGTTAATGATTGATCTCCATTAAGTAGTGCTCAAGTTTCCAAAGTTTTAATATTATGATGTCCGTAATTAAAACATCAGAGCAGGTTTAGTGTGTATGAGGGTTCACCGTGGACAAAAATGTTCAACATTTCCTATTGAGCGTTGCTTAGAATAAATCTGCGAATCTACAGTGTACGTTTCACAGAACAAACACGCGGAAAAGAAGGAGCGCTCCGAAGTCACTCATGGACCCTCAGCATCTTGCAGAGGGTTCATTCCCTAAAGACGAAAAGTCTGTCTATGAATCGTTCCTCTGTAAACACGTGCAGTTACACTGCCCACCGATCCAAAGGAAGCTATCCACGCTGGACACTTTTTCGGCTTGCATGCGTTATGTTGGTATGGGTTCGGCACTTTCCATTTAAAAACCGTGCAAATGTAAGAAAATAAACATGAATGAGGCCAGAAATAACGCGAATTGTGTGTGTGTGTGTGTGTCTTCCCTGCCTTTTTATTGCGGTTGTGATAATAATAAAATGGAAACGTAAACAGTACATAACTGAGATATGCTTGCCTGCCACGCACGATATATTTTCTCTTATACATGACTAGCAGAATACCCGTGCTTCGCTACGGAGTTTTACGTTGTACGTAATGAAAATGTTAGTTTAATTAATAAAGTTTAATTAAAGTAGGCTTCTTAAAAATAATTAGCTGTTGCCCACAACTTCGTTCGCGTGGTCTTCAATTTAATGCGATAATATATTTAGAACAGAATCTATTCTATTGGGTTGCCATAGTAACCAGATCTAATAGTTTTTTAAGACCGCAAAGGACCCCCCAGAGGATTGTATCGAAAAAACACCTGTCCTATGTTGGTTCTCCCGTTGCGTAAAATATTTGTGCCAAGTTTGGTTGAAATCGGTCCAATGGTTTAGGTGGAGACGTGGAAGACCCCAAAGGACCCCCCAAAGGATCGTATAGAAAAAAACACTTGTCCTATGTTGGTTCTCCCTTTGCGTAAAATATTTGTGCCAAGTTTGGTTGAAATCGGTCCAGTGGTTTAGGAGGCGATGTGGAAGACCCCAAAGAACCCCCAAAAGGACCCCATCGAAAAAACACCTATCCTATGTTGGTTCTCCCGTTGCGTAAAATATTTATGCCAAGTTTGGTTGAAATCGGTACAGTGGTTTAGGAGGAGATGTGGAAGAAACCTTCGCGGACGTGTGCACAACAACTCACCGAAGTTTCATCGCAATCGGATGAATGGTATAGGAACGCATATGGGACAAACAAAGAAACATTCATTTTTATATATAAGATGTAAACTATACCACTTACTTGACATAAACCGTGATAGCTAAGCTAATGTACAACATATATATATTAATTATACACATAAATGTTCCTCGATAGACACTCTATCTATTGGCGAAAACTTGAATAAAATCCGTTCAGTACTTCCTGAGATTAGCGATTTCAAACACAGAGAGAAAACGGACCGACTTTACTTTATACTATGTACAGATTTACATTAAAATGAAAAAATTATAATTTTATTGCCTGGCAACAAAATTATTTTATTTTTTACAATTACCATTGTTTGAAAAAGTTTAAATGAATTTTCAAGTACTTTACTCTTGTTAAAACGCAAAAGGTTGCAGGTAAACTACCCCTTCCCCTTAACCGATCTTCACCAAAATCAAAAGGCCTTGAGTCCTCTACAATTCAGTGACGTATACAAAAAATTATTTGATTCTGTTTGAATATGTGGCAGTTACCATTCGTCATAGAAAATACGCTTGATAAAAAAAACGTTGCAGGTAAACTACCCCTTCCCCTTAACCGATCTTCACCAAAAACAATAGGTCGTGAGTACTCTACAAATCACGGCGGTATGCAAAAAATTATTTGATTCTGTTTGAATTTGCGGCTGTTATCGTTTGCCATAGAAAATACCCTTGATAAAAAAACGCTGCAGGTAAACTACCCCTTTCCCTTAACCGATCTTCACCAAAAACAATAGGTCTTGAGAACTCTGCAATTTAGGGCTGTATGCAAATAATCTTTTGATTCTGTTTGAATTTGCGGCTGTTATCGTTTGCCATAGGAAATACCCTTGTTAAAACATAAAACGTTACAGGTAAACTACCCCTTTCCCTTAACCGATCTTCACCAAAAACAATAGGTCTTGAGAACTCTACAATTCAGGGCTGTATGCGAAACATTATTTGATTCTGTTTGAATTTGCGGCTGTTATCGTTTGCCAAAAAAAAAAAAATTTCCCTTGATAAAAAAAAACCGTTGCAGGTAAACTACCCCTTTCCCTCAACCGATCTTCACCAAAAACAATAGGTCGTGAGTACTCTACAAATCAGGGCTGTATGCAAAAAATTATTTGATTCTGTTGAATTTGCGGCAGTTATCGTTTGCCATAGGAAAAAAATCTACAGACACACAGACAGACACACACACAGACACTTTTTGGAAAACGACTTTTTTTCATGTTTTGAGTGTAGTAGAATCAGAATCTGCAATAATCTCGAACAAGATTTTTTTTGCCATCACCATACTTCCATTCCTTAAGGAATATGGAAGTAAAAAGATATTTAAACATTGATATTTTGAAACACACTAATTGACTGAGTAGTCTGGAAATGAGATTTTTCTTTAATACAGTAATTAGTAGAATAGAATATTTAGTCAGTAAGGATGTATATAGCATAAGCCTTACAGCATAGTAACAAATTAATAACGAATGTTTTAAGTCGAAGTAAGTGCCATGTGCACAATTTTATTAATATCAAATAAATTTGAAATACCGTTACAAGTTACATAGAGTTCTTATTACAGATACACCTGAAACACAAATTAAATTATATTTATTGTTACATAAATTGTCGCTTCCAACGTGGAGCATCACAAATTTAAATTATATTATATTTGCAATGTTGCATTGTTACATCATTTTGTCGCCCTGGACTTGGGGCACGACATGCCTACATTTATGTACAAAGATTCGTTACAATACACAAACTGTTGTAGTGGTGTGCAACAGTGATAATTCTGTTTGTGATTATAACCACTAAACCAACTTTCTTAATTAAATTAAAAATATTATCATACGGACAACTTCGGTACATCTTCAAGGCTAGTTCAAATCAAGAGCAGAAACATTGATGTAACTGCAAATTGCACCAACAACCTACGCACCTAATTCAACAATTAATCCACTTCACAGATATGCACTATTCTCAATATTTCTTTAACGACTGAACACTAATAATAATTTCACTGTCTCCCAGCACTCTGTTTAAGGTCCAGAATAGAGTCCACAGATAATGTTTTTATTAACCCGTCTACCTTTCAGCATTAGACTAAGCACCTTCTTTACACATATGAAAAAACTTTTACTACATTTTCTTTGTACATGGTTAGAACATTCATCTCTTGATACTATTCTTTTTCTTTTTAACATTATTTTTGCAACTGCTCCATCTCAGCTTCTGTATATCTTCCCCCACAATGGACATATGCAGAATTTAATTCAGGAGTCAACGAAAAGTGGAGAGAATAAATTTTATTGTCATCCATCTCCTAACGACATTTCTGTAGATAAACTGAATTAATTACAAATAATATGTAGATATATCTTAAAGTGACAATAAAGGAGACAATACGGTCAGTTTTTTAACTGATTTGGAAATGTATGGGGGGGGGGTTTCAAGCTCCTAAAACCCTCCTCAGGTTACACCTGTATCCTCTATTTCTCTTCTTTTGTATCCATAATGTTCTTCACTAGTATTTTTTTTAATGGTCCCATCAACATAATTGTTGTCAATATATTATGAAACAGGTTTAGCCTAGAACTCCTCTGTCATCTTTTCTGGTCATTCATAGTCACCGCTTTCACTATTTTACAAATATCTCACTTCAAATACTTATAAGTTTCCTCTTCACATCTCTTGACAACACCCAAGACTGACAACCATATAATTATATAACTCCTGGTATTTTATGGTATTAAATACTGTCATAATTTTCTCTTATATTTCTCTACTGCTTATAAATTTATTGTTAATGGCATTGAATAATTTTATTAATTCTTCCATTTATGGCCAGCCCTTGTCTTCTATTTGATTCTACTATTTCACCTAGATACCAAAACTATAGCTTACAAAAGAAAACAAAGTCCCAGTGGGCATTTGCTGGCTTGGCAGAGAAGGCACTTACTCCCACCATGTTCATCAGACATTTTTGAAAACTGGTATATACAGTAAATAATCTTATCAGGCAGTGTGCTGTACAAATCTGTTGCTGTAAATTTTATGTATTTTATACAAAGATTTTTAGTCAATTTTATGTTTAAAAATAGTTTTTTAAATTAAATTTTGTCTGTATAATAATTAAAATAACATTTACAAGCGATGGAAATAGGTTACAGAAGCTGAACTTTGCTGCGATCACATACAAGCCTACTGGTGGCGGAAAGCACAGAGATCGTAGAAGCAGCTTTCTGTACCTCGAAGGCTGCATCAGTTAATACGTCACTAACAATGCTCGGTTTATGACGGTTGCCATGACAACGTATGCGTACTCAGCATTCTCCCCCACACACGTGAAGCAGTGTCGCTGGCTGTTTCTCAGTGGTGTACGTGTACAGTGCTATACTTATCCAGTGCGTTTGTTTTGTTCGTTGTTCGTGGTGTGTGAAGTTTTTACAGAATGTTTCCTTCATATGATCCGGTATGTGTTTTATTAGAAACACCATTTTCAAGATGGAATAATGATGTTAAAAAAACTTTTTAAGCTGTGAAAAACCTATGCCTACATTGAAAGTAAATAAAGTTGCAAAAATAAAGGACAAGGTGTACAATCCCAACTTTAAACAAAATTGGTATTCAACGTTCGAGCGGTTGTGTGGCAGTTATTATTAAATAAACTTTTTTGTATGCCCTGCTTAATTATTAGTGTTAAATCAAGTGCGTGGAATAAGAACGGCTTTGATGATTTCGGTAACGTTACTCGTGCTCTTTCCAAACATGAAGGTTCTTCTGAGCACATGCGTTGTGCATTGAGTTTTTCAAAATTAAAGAAAAATTGAAGTACTATCGAGGATGCTTTGAAGGAAAATTTTAGTTCTATATTAAACACTTCAATGACAACGTTCGGCTTAACAGACGTTTCATGCATCTTCCTATTTGTGCAGTTCTTTACTTGGGTAAACAAGAATTAGCATTTCGCGGTCACCACGAAGAGCTATCATCTATTAATAGCGGACATTTTAAAGAACTGCTAGAAACCTTCGTTTCGATAAGCCCTGTAGATATTTAAGAACAGTATAAAAAAATCTCACCCGTCTTTGCCGGCAATTCTAAGACTATTCAGAATGAAATAATTGACTGCATTTCACAATATATTGACGAGCACGTCGCAAAGGAAATAGAAGATAGTACATTTTTTTCAATTCAAGTGGATGATTCCACAGACATTGTCCACAAATCTCAATGTAGCATCGTAATTAGATACGTTATTCCTGGAGGAAATCTGGTGGAAAGATTTTTGGGATTTTATGTTAGTTCCAGTCGGACTGCCGACACAGTGTTTCACGTTGTGTCAAGGTCCCTCGAAAAATCTGACTATAAATCAAAACTTATTGCCCAGTGTTTTGATGGTGCAAGCGTTATGTCAGGAGAATTAAATGGTCTTCAGGCAAAAATCAAAGAAGTAGTGCCACAAGCGGTTTTTGTTCACTGCATGGCGCATCATTTGAATTTAGTGCTACAACAAAGCTGCAACAGCATTTCAAAATGTCGGATATTTTTTGTGACTGTTAATGGTTTACCCTCTTTTTTCCACAGTTCTGCTAAGTGAACTTACGCAGTACACATAGTCATTGGAAAACGAATCCCTACTTCCATTATTACGCGATGGAAGTCTAATCCCAAAATTGTGAACGATTCAAATTATGATCAAACATCAATTAGGCAGAGTGATGGGTTCTTGAATAAATTTAATGATTTTGAATTTATGGTTTTGGTTGTCGTTTTTAACGATATTTTTGGAGCCACGGATGTTCTCTTCGATGTGCTACAAAAGAAGTCATTTGACATTAATTTCTGTATCTCGCAAGTTAAAAATACTCAAACACTCATAAATAGCAAAAGAACTGATGATGCATTTATGAAAATTTTCAATTTAACTGCTTCAAAAACAAAAATTCCAACTGAATACCATGAGTTGCAGAAAAGAATTACACTCACACGTGATAACTTTTTGAAAAATACAAAATTCTGTATTATGAAATTTTAGATAACCTTTCAGTACAAATAGCCACACGTTTTAATGATATGGAAAAGCTTCAGTTTGTTACATTAATGGATACTTCAAAGTTCGTAACGTATTCTGAAAACTTTCCCACAGACGCATCAAGTAACTTTCTGTTTACCGATTTCCAAAGACTGAAAAACGAATTACAGCTTATTTATGAGGATAAGCAATACAGACAAATGGAACCACTAAATTTTATGGAACTTTTAGCTGACAACAGGAACATCTTTAAAGAAGCTTACAAACTGTTTTGTTTAATAGTAACTATTCCATCCACCAGCATTTCCGCAGAACAAAGTTTTTCTTGTTTAAAAAGAATAAAATCATACCTGCGCAATACAATGACAGAGGACATAGACTTACTAGCTTATCAAACATTTCCATAGAAAAGGAACTGTTAAACGAATTAATTAATGTACAATCATTTTATGACGACATTATCGACAAGTTTACATATTTGAAAGAGAGAACTGACCTTGTGTTCAAGAAATAAAATGCAAGCCTGTAAGTACTTACTACTTTTAACTACTTTATTTGTAAATTTTATTAACATACTTTTCTTTTGTCTCCATATGTTATTCATGATTCCAAAACAGGAAGAAACATATTCACATAATTGATGGGGTGGGGGGGGCCTGCCACCGATTCTGCTTCACCAATCCTCGAAGCCACGAGCCACCATTGGAGGAACATGCATGAATTTTATGCCATCAAAAATCTGACCACCCAGAAACAATTTATTAAAGTCTCTAAAAGAAAATCATGGAGTCTGAAAAAAGAATATTTGAGGAAATGTCTAAAAAAATTTAAGATTTAAATGGACTTGCTGGTAGTCAAATAGAAGGTAATCTATTATATGGTAATGTAATAGAAACGGTAATGGTTACATGAAGAGTTCGCTATCTAATGGGCAAATAAAGACAACTAAGAGGATAAAAACACTGTTCACATGTTTTGAATTTGTTAACACATTTTATAGAAATGTGGACGATTATTTAGTCATCTGTCGTATATGGATAGCCGGGGAGAGCCTTCAAGAGTTTCAAGCAAGTATTGACAGACTAATTAGACTGGCCTATCCTGAAGCACCAGAAGATTTTCGAACGTGTTTTGCGATGCAGACATTTACTGCCGGTGTCCGAGATAACGAACTACAGCAAGTGTTACGAATGGCAAGACACCAGAACAGTGCGGATGCCCTGGTACATGCTTTGCAATTTGAGGCCGCCAAATCAGTGTCTGGTTGGACAAGTCATAAAGTGCGGGTGCTAAAAGATCGCGACGGCACAGACAATGAGGAAGAAGAACAAGGAACAGAGACTCGACGGTCTGCGCCACAGAATAAAATAAGAAAGGATGGAAGACCAAAGTGTTATAGATATGGGAAACCTGGACATCTACAACGAGATTGCGGGTTAGAATTCAGCAGCAGGGAAACAAGCAATAGTCGGTACAAGGGGGCTTGTGCTGACTAACTGGAGGAACGAAGCCCCTAGAGAATACAAAATTTCTACACTTCAGAAAAACAGCTTGATGGTTACCGGATTCGTTCAAGAAAGGCCAACCTCGATTACAGTTGACACAGGCGCAACAGTTTCTATTGTGCGCCCCGACGTGGTGAAAGATCTCAAGCCAATCTGGTGCTCTTGCAGCTTCCGAACAGCTAGTGGGCGGCCTGTAAAAGTGTTTGGAAAAGTGGAGATACACCTACGCCTCGTCGACTTGAGTTTAATCATCAAGTACTTGTTGCAGACGTTGTGGATGAAGCAATTCTTGGTGTGGACGTTATGAACGCATACGGATTTATAGTCGACTTCAAAAGCAATGTCTTGAGAATCGGTGGCGAAGAGGTAATGCTATCAACAATGACAACAGCAGAAAAATCGATGGACATCGTAAACCAAGTGGCCGTAACTGTTCTGCCAAACTCCGAAAAGATCATCATAGTTAGAACTGCGGTAGATACTAGGGGCAACCAGTGCTCTATATTCGAACCCCAGGTAGTCAGCACACCGGGCATACTAATTGCCAGAAGTTTAGTTAAACCTGACGAAACCGAAAATATTTTGGATCAAGCTACCACTTTACAAAGCAATACGCTCCTGGGCAAATTGACTCCTGTGGTCTGGGTAGCCGGAATAACACAACGAAGATCCAGTGCTTCGGATAATTCCAAATTACCAGAGGAACTGCAAGAATTATTGAACAGATCTTCTAACGACCTCTCAAGTGGTGAGGTAAAAGAACTCTGACAGTTTTTACACCAATTCAAAGATTGTTTTGCAGTTTGGGGACAGTCACTGGGAAGAACCTCTCTTGTGCAACATCGCATCAATACCGGGGACACAACACCGATACCCCAACCTCCTCGAAGGCCTCCATTATCTAAACAAGAGGAAATGTCTCGGTTGGTACAGGACATGTTGACAGAGGGAGTAATCAAACCTTCATCAAGTGCTTGGTCTTCTCCTGTAGTGCTGGTAGTGAAGAAGGATGGTGGATTGTGTTTCTGCGTAGACTACCGGAGGTTAAATGACGTTACAAAGACTGCTATCCATTACCTTGCATTGACGATACACTCGACACGTTGTCCGGAGCACAGTGGTTTTCCACATTGGACCTGAAGAGTGGATATTGGCAAGTGGGTCTTCATCAAGAAGACAAGGAAAAGACCGCTTTCTCGACCCCAAGTGGCTTATTCCAATTTAATGTCATGCCATTTGGACTCTGTAATGCACCGGCAACATTTGAGAGATTGATGGACCTTGTACTCCGAGGCCTGACGTGGAAAACTTGCCTTGTTTACTTAGACGATGTCATAGTGATGGGGAAGACTTTCGAACACCATTTGGAAAACCTTAAGGAAGTTCTAACTAAAATTCATGGTGCACAACTGCAGCTGAGGCCAAAGAAGTGTTCTCTATTCTAAAAGGAAGTACAGTATCTGGGCCATCTGGTTTCGGCATCGGGTGTTAGCATGGATCCTAATAAATTAGACACCGTAAGAGACTGGCCAGTGCCAAAGAGTAAACACGAAGTTCGGAGTTTCCTGGGGTTATGCTCATATTACAGACGTTTTGTGAATGGCTTCGCTACTATTGCTAAACCGCTACATGAGCTAACGGAAAATAAACGAAACTTCCAGTGGTCGAGAGAGTGTGACCAAGCATTTAGGACTTTAAGATTGCATTATGTTTGCAGCCAATTCTCGCTTTTCCAGCTTCCGAAGGGCAGTGCATTGTAGAAACAGACGCAAGCAATACTGGTCTAGGAGCAGTTTTATCTCAAGTGCAGAACGGTGAAGAACGAGTAATAGCGTATTGCAGCAAGGCGCTTTCTAAACCAGAGAGAAATTATTGTGTTACAAGGAGAGAGTTGTTGGCAATTGTCAGAGCTTTGGAGCACTTCCATAAATACCTCTATGGGAGATAGTTTTCACTACGTACCGACCATGCCGCGCTTGCTTGGCCCTTGAGATTTAAAAATCCGGAAGGACAGTTGACAAGGTGGCTCGAACGTCTGCAAGAGTACAACTTCAAGGTACAACATCGGTGGGGGCGCCTGCATGGTAATGCAGATGGCTTATCACGAAGACTGTGCCTGGAAGACTGCCGACATTGCCACAAAATGGAAGAACAAAACTCAAGCGGACATGTTCAAGCCATCACTATAGATTTCCTGGCAGACAGCTGGACAACACAAGACTGTCGACAAGAACAGATGACTGATGAAGATATCGGACCGATCTTGACAGCAAAAGAGGAAGGTCGCCACCCGGACTGGCAAGATATCTGCCATGGTTCCGAAGTGCTACTGGGCACAATGGGAATCTCTTACCTTAGAAAACGGATTCCTGAAAAGGGCTTGGGAAAGTGCAGATGGACGAGACGTGGTCATGCAGTTGATAGTTCCCCGAAGTAAAGTGCAGTCTGTTTTGAAGGAGATGCATGATGGAATATCTGGAGGCCATCTTGGCATTAACAAAACCCTTGACAAAATATGGAAGCGATTCTATTGGCTTCATCTTCGCCACGACGTAGAGGAATGGGTTCGGACGTGTGAAATATGTACTGCAAGCAAGGGCCCACAAACCAGAAGCAGGGGAAAAATGAGACAATATAATGTTGGCTGCCTTTCGAGAGAATTGCCATAGACATTGCTGGACCATTCCCAATTACTGACGATGGAAACCGGTACATCATGGTTGTAGGTGACTACTTTATTAAGTGGGTGGAAGCCTATGCAATTCCAAATCAGGAGGTTACCACTGTGGCAAAGCAGTTAGTTCACAACTTCTGTTGCCGTTATGGAGCCCCTATGGAAATCCATACGGATCAAGGGAGAAATTTCGACTCAGGAGTGTTTAAAGAATTATGCCGTCTACTCGGAATTCGAAAGACCAGGACAACGCCTCTGCATCCTCAATCGGATGGGATGGTTGAGAGATTCAATAGGACACTTGAGCAGCATCTTTCGAAGGTTGTTGACGAGAACCAAACAGACTGGGACCAACGTATACCACTATTCCTCATGGCGTATAGATCATCAGCACACGACACAACCGGCATGACCCAGCAAAATTGGTGTTTGGGTGGGGGTTGAGTCATGTTCATAATATTTATATTTTGTTGTCTGTCTCTTAATTTATATATACTCTGATTTTAAAATATATTATTGTTACGATGGTCTACTTGATCGTCGTAGGTACAGTGGAAACAAAATAAGTACAAGACACCAATTAAGTCACTAATCACCAGCTTTAATTTTTACAGTAAAACAGTTCGTAATTAACAACACAGTTTACTACAGCAAATCTAATAAAAATTGTTCACATGCAATAAAATGTCACTAATATTAAACACAATTGTATTACAATTATACCACCCAATTATAAAACGCAACACTTCACTAATAACCACTTGAACTTACCCAGTAACCTCGCCCGATAATAACTCTCAAACCGCTCTGTAAATATATCGCCACAATACTGAAACTTAAGGCCGCTGCCGCCATGTATTTATACCTGCGCTCACAGACCAGAATGTTCCTAATTGCGTCTTAGAGCTCATGTGAACTACGTAATTAACTGTGGCTTTGACACAGTCCGCGCAGCTGGCGCCTTCAAGAAACCTCTCGAAAATGTGTCGACAAGCACGTATGCCACACGCGTTACATCGAGATTCTTCTGGCACATTCGACAAACACGTAGATTGTTCTGTGATTTCATAACATTATTTTAAAACAAAGCTTTATATGCTGTACTATTATAGTCCGCCAATCCGTGGCCTACATGAGCACTGGACAACCCGTTGTACACAATGGTACCATCTCTCGAGAATCAAGTTGAGACCCTTAGCATGGTGAGTGGGATGAAAAGATCTTCGTGGACTACGGTGTGGTGTGCTGTCAGCCCAGCCATCTTTATAATTCAGTGCATATAATTACTGTTTGACAGGACTTAACCACATAGCACATATGTTTGAACACATTACAGAACACACACACGATAACAATCTTTCAAACAACAGCACCATCTACAAAAACAGAACTGACAGCAGCCTCTGACAAGCTCACAATGAGTGAAGGTAAAAATTTTTTATCTAAAACTAGTGTTCTGCACTACTGTTTAACATTTTAATTTTCCTTTGTCTCTTCTCATGTTGTTTATACTACTTCACCTTTTGGAGCTTCATGAAGATTTTCATATATTTGTCTTCTCATGGTCATTTGTGTTTAAATTTATTTTCTTGTTCAAATACATAAAAATCTCTCGGTAATGTAGAAATACAAGGGCCATGATGTTTAAATGAATCATTGCCTGCAGCACTCCAATTAATATTGTGATCTGGAGAAACTGGAGAACTATTGTCTTCATTTTTTTTCTCGCAGTACTTTTAACAGAATCCCTCCACATTTTTCTGTTAGCTTTCTGTGACCTGAAACGTTAAAATAGCATTAGTTGATTTCATCTTGCCTTGATGTTTTGTTTCTGTACCTCTGTTTCTTGCTTTCTCCTTAGCATCTTTATATAAGGTACTAGGGGAATACCCGTGCTTCGCTACGGAGTTTCACGTTGTACGTAATGAAAATGTTAGTTTAATTAATAAAGTTCAATTAAAGTAGGTTTCTTAAAAATAAATAGCTGTTGCCCACGACTTCGTTCGCGTGGTCTTCAGTTTAATGCGATAATATATTTATAACAGAATCTATTCTATTGGGTTGCCATAGTAACCAAATCTAATAGTTTGGGGGACCCCCCAGAGGATCGTATCGAAAAAACACCTGTCCTATGTTGGTTCTCCCGTTGCGTAAAATATTTGTGCCAAGTTTGGTTGAAATCGGTCTAATAGTTTAGGAAGAGATGTGCAAGACCCCAAAGGACCCCCCAAAGGATTGTATCGAAAAAAACACTTGTCCTATGTTGGTTCAGTGGTTTAGGAGGAGCTGTGGAAGACCCCAAAGGACCCCATCGAAAAAACACCTATCCTATGTTGGTTCTCCCGTTGCGTAAAATATTTGTGCCAAGTTTGGTTGAAATCGGTCCAGTGGTTTAGGAGAAGATGTGGAAGACCCCAAAGGACCCCATCGAAAAAACACCTATCCTATGTTGGTTCTCCCTTTGCGTAAAATATTTGTGCCAAGTTTGGTTGAAATCGGTCCAGTGGTTTAGGAGAAGATGTGGAAGACCCCAAAGAACCCCCAAAAGGACCCCATCAAAAAAACACCTATCCTATGTTGGTTCTCCCTTTGCGTAAAATATTTGTGCCAAGTTTGGTTGAAATCGGTACAGTGGTTTAGGAGAAGATGTGGAAGACCCCAAAGAACCCCCAAAAGGACCCCATCAAAAAAACACCTATCCTATGTTGGTTCTCCCTTTGCGTAAAATATTTGTGCCAAGTTTGGTTGAAATCGGTACAGTGGTTTAGGAGAAGATGTGCAAGACCCCAAAGAACCCCATCGAAAAAACACCTATCCTATGTTGGTTCTCCCTTTGCGTAAAATATTTGTGCCAAGTTTGGTTGAAATCGGTACAGTGGTTTAGGAGGAGATGTGGAAGACCCCAAAGAACCCCCCAAAGGACCCCATCGAAAAAACACCACTAATTCAGAAACCTTCGCGGGCGTGCGCACAACAACTCACCGAAGTTTCATTGCAATCCGATGAATGGTATAGGAACGCATACGGGACAAACAAAGAAACATTCATTTTTATATATAATTTCCTGGAACCCGATCGCAGCGCCACCTACCGGGTCCAACTGTGAATCTAAACCATCCAGGGACCCACTCAAACACACACACAAAATTTCATCAAAATCGGTCCAGCCGTCTAGGAGGAGTTCAGTGACATACACACGCACACACGAAATATATATATATAAAGATTTGTAGGTCATTTCTTATTCCTTTTCTTTATCTCTCTCTCTCGTCTCCTTCAACTTCTTTTTTCCTCTCCATCTCACTTCTCCATATATGAAATATCGGTATGGAGAACCATACATGACTTCCATATTCTAAGATTTATATTTAAATCTTAATATCGCCTGCCAAGCGCGATATATTTTCTTTTATACATGTTTTACATTAAAATGAAAAAATTATAATTTTATTGCCTGGCAACAAAATTATTTTATTTTTAACAATTACCATTGTTTCAAAAAGTTTAAATAAATTTTCAAGTAATTTACTCTTGTTAAAACGTAAAAAGTTGCAGGTAAACTACCCCTTCCCCTTAACCGATGTTCACCAAAATCGAAAGTCATTGAGACCTCTACAATTCAGGGACGTATGCAAAAAATTATTTGATTCTGTTTGAATTTGCGGCTGTTATTGTTTGCCATAGAAAATACGCTTGATAAAAAAACGTTGCCAGTAAACTACCCCTTCCCCTTAACCGATCTTCACCAAAAACAATAGATCTTGAGTACTCTACAAATCAGGGCTGTATGCAAAACATTATTTGATTCTGTTTGAATTTGCGGCTGTTATCGTTTGCCATAAAAAATACCCTTGTTAAAAAAACGTTGCTGGTAAACTACCCCTTTCCCTCAACCGATCTTCACCAAAAACAATAGGTCTTGAGAACTCTACAATTTAGGGCTGTATGCAAATAATCTTTTGATTCTGTTTGAATTTGCGGCTGTTATCGTTTGCCATAGGAAATACCCTTGTTAAAACATAAAACGTTACAGGTAAACTACCCCTTTCCCTTAACCGATCTTCACCAAAAACTATAGGTCGTGAGTACTCTACAAATCACGGCTGTATGCAAAACATTATTTGATTCTGTTTGAATTTGCGGCTGTTATCGTTTGCCATAGAAAATACCCTTGTTAAGAAAACGTTGCTGGTAAACTACCCCTTTCCCTCAACCGAACTTCACCAAAAACAATAGGTCTTGAGAACTCTACAATTTAGGGCTGTATGCAAATAATCTTTTGATTCTGTTTGAATTTGCGGCTGTTATCGTTTGCCATAGGAAATACCCTTGTTAAAACATAAAACGTTACAGGTAAACTACCCCTTTCCCTCAACCGATCTTCACCAAAAACAATAGATCGCGAGTACTCTGTAAATCAGGTCTGCATGCAAAAAATTATTTGATTCTGTTTGAATTTGCGGCAGTTATCGTTTGCCATAGAAAAAAAATCTACAGACAGACAGACAGACACACAGACACACAGAGACAGACAGACACACACACAGACACTTTTCGGAAAACGACTTTTTTTCATGTTTTGAGTGTAGTAGAATCAGAATCTGCAATAATCTCGAACACGATTTTTTTTGCCATCACCATACTTCCATTCCTTAAGGAATATGGAAGTAAACCAGGGAAGGAATTTTAACAAAAAAATACTTCTTTCTTGCCAATAACGTAGTACACATATAAAAAATATTATCCCCTCCCCCTTCAACTATAATTTTGATTTATAGAAAATTACCCCCAGCCCGTTCAACTAGCCTCTTCATTTATAGATATTTCATCTACGTTTCTACAGTGGATTATTAAGATCTTATCAGGATACTTTATCAAAATTAAGTACTTTACTCATGTTACAACAAAAAATGTTTCAGGTAAACTGCCCTTTCCCCGTAACCGATCTTCACCAAAATCAACAGACATTGAGTTCTCTATAGCTCAGGCACATATGTAAAAAATTATTTGATTCTGTTTGAATTTACGGCAGTTATGGTTCGTCATATAAAAAATTACCCATGTTAAAACATAAAACATGAGATTTATAAAACATATCTAAGATTTATATTTAAAATCATTTTTGAAATAAAATATTTTCATAGAACCTACTAACGCTGGGGAAATCTGAGGAGCCAATCAGAGTTGGGCCTACCTGTCACTCTGCTGAATTTGGTGGAAAGCCCTGTCACTGTCGTCAAAGTATCAGCCTTGACAGGGTCCTCTTTTTCTGCAAAATGGGAGAGGAGGCTTGAGATGGAGTGAGTGACATGGTCCCCACCTCAATGAAGAACCCATTGTTTTATAAAAATATATTTAAATTTTGAAAACTGAAAATTCTTTTCTTGTTGTAAATATTTATATTTTATAATCAAAATGACTTTATCAAAAAACAAACATTATTTTTTTATAATAAGTATTTACATATGTTTCTTAATATGCTTACTTTTTCTTCAATGTTGATGATCATTTCCAAACATTCTGACAAAATTGTATCTACAGAACAGTTAACATTCCCCAGGTTTCCATTTCTGCTAATTTCTCATTACACCTTCCACTGACGTATTATTAACCATTTCATAAACTATCGTATAATCTTTTCAGATTTTGTGGTACAAAATCTGAAATTTTCAGATTGCCTGGCAACAAAATTATTTTATTTTCAACAATTACCATTGTTTGAAAAAGTTTAAATGAATTTTCAAGTACTTTACTCTTGTTAAAACGTAAAGAGTTGCAGGTAAACTACCCCTTCCCATTAACTGATCTTCACCAAAATCTAAAGGCCTTGAGTCCTCTACAATTCACTGAAGTATGCAAAAAATTATTTGATTCTGTTTGAATTTGCGGCAGTTATCATTTGCCATTAAAAATACGCTTGATAAAAAACGTTGCAGGTAAACTACCCCTTCCCCTCAACAGATCTTCACCAAAAACAACAGGTCTTGAGTACTCTACAAATCAGGACTGTATGCAAAACATTATTTGATTCTGTTTGAATTTGCGGCTGTTATCGTTTGCCATAGAAAATACCCTTGTCAAAAAAACGTTGTAGGTAAACTACCCCTTTCCCTTAACCGATCTTCACCAAAAAAAAAAAGGTCTTGAGAACTCTACAATTCAGGGTTGTATGTGAAACATTATTTGATTCTGTTTGAATTTGCGGCCGTTATCGTTTGCCAAAAAAAAAAATTTCCTTTGATAAAAAAAACCGTTGCAGGTAAACTACCCCTTCCCCTCAACCGATATTTACCAAAAACGGTCGCGAGTACTCTACAAATCAGGGCTGTATGCAAAAAATTATTTGATTCTGTTTGAATTTGCGGCAGTTATCGTTTGCCATAGAAAATACGCTTGATAAAAAAACGTTGCAGGTAAACTACCCCTTCCCCTTAACCGATCTTCACCAAAAACAACAGGTCTTTAGTACTCTACAAATCAGGGCTGTATGCAAAACATTATTTGATTCTGTTTCAATTTGCGGCTGTTATCGTTTGCCATAGAAAATACCCTTGTTAAAAAAACGTTGCTGGTAAACTACCCCTTTCCCTCAACCGATCTTCACCAAAAACAATAGGTCTTGAGAACTCTGAAGTTTAGGGCTGTATGCAAATTATCTTTTGATTCTGTTTGAATTTGCGGCTGTTATCGTTTGCCATAGGAAATACCCTTGTTAAAACATAAAACGTTACAGGTAAACTACCCCTTTCCCTTACCCGATCTTCACCAAAAACAACAGGTCTTGAGAACTCTGTCATTTAGGGCTGTATGCAAATAATCTTTTGATTCTGTTTGAATTTGCGGTTGTTATCGTTTGCCATAGGAAATACCCTTGTTAAAACATAAAACGTTACAGGTAAACTACCCCTTTCCCTTAACCGATCTTCACCAAAAACAATAGATCTTGAGTACTCTACAAATCAGGGCTGTATGCAAAACATTATTTGATTCTGTTTCAATTTGCGGCTGTTATCGTTTGCCATAGAAAATACCCTTGTTAAAAAAACGATGCTGGTAAACTACCCCTTTCCCTCAACCGAACTTCACCAAAAACAATAGGTCTTGAGAACTCTACAATTTAGGGCTGTATGCAAATAATCTTTTGATTCTGTTTGAATTTGCGGCTGTTATCGTTTACCATAGGAAATACCCTTGTTAAAACATAAAACGTTACAGGTAAACTACCCCTTTCCCTTAACCGATCTTCACCAAACTCAAAAGATCTTGAGAACTCTACAATTCAGGGCTGTATGCGAAACATTATTTGATTCTGTTTGAATTTGCGGCTGTTATCGTTTGCCAAACAAACAAAATTACCCTTGCTAAAAAAAAACCGTTGCCGGTAAACTACCCCTTTCCCTCAACCGATCTTCACCAAAAACAATAGGTCGCGAGTACTCTGCAAATCAGGGCTGCATGCAACAAATTATTTGATTCTGTTTGCATTTGCGGCAGTTATCGTTTGCCATAGAAAAAAAATCTATAGACAGACAGACAGACAGACAGACAGACAGACAGACACACACACAGACAGTTTTCGGAAAACGACTTTTTTCATGTTTTGAGTGTAGTAGAATCAGAATCTGCAATAATCTCGAACACGATTTTTTTTGCCATCACCATACTTCCATTCCTTAAGGAATATGGAAGTAAAAAAATACGCTTGATAAAAAAACGTTGCAGGTAAACTACCCCTTCCCCTTAACCGATCTTCACCAAAAACAATAGGTCTTGAGTACTGTACAAATCAGAGCTGTATGCAAAACATTATTTGATTCTGTTTGAATTTGCGGCTGTTATCGTTTGCCATAGAAAATACCCTTGTTAAAAAAACGTGGCAGGTAAACTACCCCTTTCCCTCAACCGATCTTCACCAAAAACAATAGGTCTTGAGAACTCTACAATTTAGGGCTGTATGCAAATAATCTTTTGATTCTGTTTGAATTTGCGGCTGTTATCGTTTGCCATAGGAAATACCCTTGTTAAAACATAAAACGTTACAGGTAAACTACCCCTTTCCCTTAACCGATCTTCACCAAAAACAATAGGTCTTGAGTACTCTACAAATCAGGGTCGTATGCAAAACATTATTTGATTCTGTTTGAATTTGCGGCTGTTATCGTTTGCCATAGAAAATACCCTTGTTAAAAAAACGTTGCAGGTAAACTACCCCTTTCCCTTAACCGATCTTCACCAAAATCAACAGATCTTGAGAACTCTACAATTCAGGGCTGTATGCGAAACATTATTTGATTCTGTTTGAATTTGCGGCTGTTATCGTTTGCCAAACAAACAAAATTACCCTTGCTAAAAAAAAACCGTTGCAGGTAAACTACCCCTTTCCCTCAACCGATCTTCACCAAAAACAATAGGTCGCGAGTACTCTGCAAATCAGGGCTGCATGCAAAAAATTATTTGATTCTGTTTGAATTTGCGGCAGTTATCGTTTGCCATAGAAAAAAAATCTACAGACAGACAGACAGACAGACAGACACACAGACACTTTTCGGAAAACGACTTTTTTTCATGTTTTGAGTGTAGTAGAATCAGAATCTGCAATAATCTCGAACACGATTTTTTTTGCCATCACCATACTTCCATTCCTTAAGGAATATGGAAGTAAAATGAACGGAACTTTTTATTTTCATGCAAACTTGTAATCTGGAATGAATTCAGGTTTCCAAGAGCGAAATACTGTTAGCAGACCACAAGGTTAACAAAGGTTGTTATCCAATTTTTAATATGGATGGATTATTTCATATCTTTTGACTATTTTGTTTGTAGGTACATAAATAAAATACATCGACAGATCCTCCTTGTCCTTCCCCAAGTAAACCTCCTTAAGTAGATAACATTGAAAATGTATCAACTCACAGATACACGAGTTGATTGATATATACAATTATATTTATATAATATAATAGTGCCTCTATTTAATTTTAAGCCACTGAATGGATGTCCAGCAAGAGTGATATATGAGAATTAAGTTTTGGCTTCAACATCATTTTGTTAACAATGAAGACAACATTTAACAACACATCCAACAAAGCTATGGGGAAGTTAACAACTCGCATCTAGCTACATATTAACTGACTTGTTCCCACAATTATGACATACATACCATACTGTTTTTCAGTTATTTATGGTAAAATTTGAATAATTGTATCCAATTATGCTTGGTAATGGTCTTTTAGACGATTATTGAATTATATTAAATTTTCCAAAAGTTTAAGTGAAATATAATGATTTGTTTTTCATGTGAATACATTGAATTCTCTATCTAGTTACTTTTTGTTAACAATAAAAGTAGTTACATAATGTCTGAATCAAATTTAGGAAAAAGTTCAAATTTTATTTTGGTTTTGGATTCATCAAAATATGAGCTGTGGCTACTGAGAAATCAGCAGGCAAAATTTTGACAGTGCCAACAACTGATAATCTTTATTATAAGCAATATTCACGTGTCATGAGTGCGCTGCTGTTATTTACACAGAATAAAACAATGTGACAACAAAGCCATAATCCAATAACTTCAGACTACTGACACATAATTAACTACTGAATGATTTCACAAACATCATTAACCACATTTAAATTTAAAAATAGTAATTTTTGTACTTCTCACCTTCACTGATCTCAGGCACTGGCTTGGCTAAAACTGTCATCTTCGTCATCCTCTGTTGAAGTCTCATTGTTATTGCTTGCCAAGTTTATAACAAAAGAGTTGGTTATATCATCAAAGACCCCTTCAGCTTTTTTATATTAGTCCTCTATTTTTTTATGTGTTCACACTTTCTTACATTGTCAAAATTAAATGTCATATTGTTGGTTTGTGATTTAGTTCTTAATATTTATTTGTGCACATAAGTTTTGTGTGGTTTTAAGACGGGGTGGTAAGGGGTAAGTCTTAATACTATAGGTCTTCTTCTTTCTAAAATTGTATCAATGATCTTTTTTGTTGTAAAATTTATTTTGTTCTGGTAATCGCCAAGAAATAGTACCATTTCTATGTATGGGATAACTATGTATTTCTATATAGTTAACGTGCCAGAAATGAATCCCATCTCCCCTCCTGTGTCCCATCTCCCATTTCACCTCCTGGGTGAAACCAAGCCAGATATGTATTGAAATAATTGATCATTTTCAAATATTGTCTGTTGATTCATCAATTTGTCATATTTTTTATATACAGAATAAAATGTAATAACTGTGACTACATATACATCGGAAGAACACATAGAAATTTCAAACAGAGATTTATGGAACATTTCAGAGCTTTAATAATAAAAAAAAGGGAATCTCCAACATAGCACATCACCTTATTAGTATGAATCATAGTATAACAAGTATAACCAACAATATGGAAATAGTGGAAATAAACAACAATAAAAATGACAATATACAGTTAGAAAAATTATATATATATCTTCATAAAAAATATGACAAATTGATGAATCAACAGACAATATTTGAAAATGATCAATTATTTCAATACATATCTGGCTTCGTTTCACCCAATAATGATGGCAGTGGAAAGTTCAAAATGAAGTACAGTAAGAGGTAGTAGACACAGTTAACAACAGTTATACATTTAAAGAAAAACATCATAACAGGAACATTACAGTGTATGAACTGATGATGAAATTTTAATATTTTGAAAAGGCCTTATTCATTTAAAAAATGGAATTTTACTGATTTTGGTGGTACAGTATGTATATAATAATATTATAACAAGTCAGTGGCATAATGTGTGGCAAAATAATATGCTATTATTGATATTATATTATTCATATGATTTTTAAAACTAAAATTAGCAAACTGAAAGCTGTAATTTCTTTTATGACCAGAAATGGAATCCCTCCTACTCAGCACAACAGATCTCTTGGTAAATAACGTTACAAGTTTTAGGTACTATTATTTAATAAAAATATTTTTTATATAGTGACACTATATCTGTTTTTTGTTGATAGACAACTGCATTATTTCACTGTTCAGCTGAAGACAATCTCTGACATTTTAGAGTTCAAAACATTGTGTTTACTCTGTTTTACATGATGGCTGATGTCCGTAATATTATATTCTGTAATGTGGTATTTACTTTACTTTTTTTATACAGTGCACATTTATATCGCATGATAAAGGCTGTAGCTTAACCTATCTGAGGTGTACAAATTAAATTAGAAAGAATACTTGTTTATAAGATAGTAGCTGTCTGAAGAGCAACCACCTGGATATTATAGATATGTAAAGAATGTGTAAGAATAAGGTGAATTACACTATGGGTAGATTAAAAAAGAATAAAGATACATGCAAACTGTCCCTTTACATCACAAGGTATCAGAATGTGTAGATGCCTATAACAGAAATCTTAAAAAACATACTTTTTTCAGGAGAATATTGTAATCAGTGTCATTAATAATTATGCAATATTCAGAAAGTGATGTGGTGAACACACAATAAGAATTACACATTGTAACTATATAAAATGTTTATTGTAGATGATTGATGAGATTATTATTAAATTTACTGAACACTTGAAGGGCAACATTATTCAAAAAAGGAGATGTCTGCAAGTTCATGCTGAAAAATTATGTAAAAAATTGCATATACAAATTTTCTACCAACACAGTCGCTTATAAAAAAAGTGATCTATGTTGGGTTGTCTATCCGGAAGACTAATAATTCACAGAGTATTTTCTTGTTAACAGTAGCACAATACTGTATATAAAAATTTAAAGAAACATTTTAACAAACATTCACAATCTCATTTTTTAATTTTTACTTTCTTTGACTGATAGGATGAAACACTTTTATTTAAATTAAATACTATAAGTAACATTATGTGTACAAACTGCTCTCTTTTTAAGGATTATGATTTATACATAGCCAGTTTCATTAAAAAAAATAACTGTCACTAATCAAAACACACACACAAACACGCACACAATGTCTGCTAGCAAAACCAAGAATTTTTTAGATATGATTTTAAAGATTATTCTTCCAATTCAATTTGTAATTTTTGTAAAAAGTGTATACACCACTTTTAATTAATGCTTGTAAACTAATATATTCAGGACACAACTGTTGAAATAATACAATATGATTACATAAAATTCGATGTCTCTCAGAGATCAGTAATTTTGAGTACTTTTCTTGTAGGCACTTGAATAAAATTCTTACAAAAAGTTTATGCTGTTCTTTTCTCTATAAAAGTTTTGTTTTCAATAAATATAATAAGCAATGCTATACAGTGATGGGGAAAAACAAATCATCACTGTACCATTATGTCTTTAGTTCTATTGGTACTACCCAAACAAAATAATTGGTTAACACTGAAATCTCTAAAACATCTAAATCAACAGTAATAACTAACTGTATGTATACATAGTAGGTCTTCTGAAGTAAAATAATATCATTGCATAAATGTCTTAAGAATAACAAGTGTCAACGAAATCATTTACAATCTGTGAAAATCTGATGGTGGTGTTAATATGTTTTGTGAACAGATGTATTAACTTTCAGTGATGAAACAAATAGCCATTACTAATTGTTTTTAATAACATTCAGAATATTAAGGCTTACAAGATGTACACAGTAATCTGTGTTGCATCATCAGTTTCATATAAATGTTCAGGCACAAGTAAATGTTAAACACATGTTGTTAAGAAAATAAGAATGCCTTTGTGGATACTGAAATCATGAGTATTTCAGTCAAATACTGCCCAACAAGAGTAAAATATCACTCCTGTAAATACAAAAATACTGACAACCCTTATTTAGTCTACATTATATAATTTATAATAATTATTATTACATAGAAATAAAAATATAATAATATTCAAAATTACATTATTACACAGTATTGCCAACTTGGTGGGATTTTAGAGAATACAATAATTTTAAAGAAATAACTAAAGTATATTAGGATTGTAAGACTGCTCAAATTAAAACATAACATCTGATAAATGATTTGTTGTCTACAAAAACTAAAGCAGCTTTATTCAATTATTTAGCTTGGGAGCATTTAATGGGAAAGCTAGTTTACTTGTCCATTGCACAATATTAATGTTTTTCTGCTTTTAATAAATTTTATAGCAGTCAAGAATTTAAGAACTTTAGTACTTAGAAAAGTGTTAATTCTATATTATATTTGAGTCATTATGAGTTCTTTTCAAGTTCACTCCTTAATACCCCACACTGTACCATACCCTCAACCAAGTAGAGGAGGTACAATGGATGGTTAAGGTTATCAGTTTTATGATATGATACTTGACAGCCTACACAAAGAGAAACAAGCTCCCCTTGCACTTTGATATATAATATGTTGAAATTCTCAATCAAAAAAGTTGATTGATTATAATCGAGGAACAAGAGTTTATATTTTTGATAGATACTGTAGGCATACTGGTTAGGGCTCACAATAGTTTTCTGACCCAAAATGGAAATCACCTAACAATGAACCCTTCATGAAATGTGATGAAAAAAAATACACTTTTAACCATATTCACAATGCTTCAATTCTGAATTGCAGTTCTTATATTGAATTAAAGGCATGCTTTACAAATTACTCCTTAAGATGTTCGCATCTTCTCTGTTTTGATTATATATAAAACACATAGCTGATGTTAGGATGTAACATATCTAACAATTAATACATATCTAACAAATAAGTACAAAGGAACATATTTTTTATAAAGGACTTTTTTTTCTTTTTTTATATTCACTCCATTACAACAAATCATTTATCAGTAACATGGGAACATTAATATAAATATTTATAAACACATATGTATTGCTTGTCTTTTTCCAGTCAATACTTGCAATTTTACAATGCTAAAAGTATCATTCAGTTAACAATAGAAAATATTACATTAATCACGGTTCATATTATTTGTGTAGGAAAACATTTCCAAATTTACTAGTAAGCCTCACATTTAACTCATTATATCACAAGGAAACTCTATATATATTGGGGGGGGGGGGATTACAAATTAAAAAAAATTAAATTACTTTTTTGATGCCTTTCTACAGTTGTGTTTATATGGTTTGAGAAATAACAGAAAAACCATTCTTGATTACGTAGCTGGTACAATATTTATTTGTATCACACTACTTGTAAAACATTAGAAAGGTAATAAATAAACAACTGATTCTAGCAATGACAATAATAATGAATTACAATATTCATTTTTTCTCTGTAAGTACCATAGAGAGTTTAAACAACTTCAATTTTAAATAAAATAATAGCAAAGTAATAAACATTTATAAACAGCGAGTTTTACTTGGACATAATGGCTGTACAATTGGTGTGTATATGTATATATATATATATATATATATATATATATATATACATATATCATATCGGAAAATGTACGAGCTAATTAAACAAAAATGTTTACAAGAAACCATTATCTTTTGCAGTAAAACTATTAACAAAATCATTTGAAACCCCCTGAAAACTGTTTTGTTATAACACACACACACACACACACATACAATCATGGGGTTTCCTACAATATCTGTGGTGTTGATGTATTGATGTCATTACACTGATTTAAAATAAGAGTTATACTTTCATGTATGTATGTATGTATGTATATATGACAAATCCTAATTCATTATTTTACATTATATGGACTGGTATGCACATACTATATAAATCTATGAACTTGAGTTCTGTAACTTATTTAATCACACATATATACAATAAGTTAATTAATATATATTATTTAAAGTATACTTCTAAGTGTTGATTTTCACAGCACACAACAACTCTTTTTAAATTATATGAGAGATGTTTTGAAACTATCCTCTGAAATCTCAGTATTTTCATGCAAATTTAATTTAACAACATTACAGCATAATAGGAAACAGACTTTCAGCGTAGATTTTCTTCCCCCCAAACATTGTTTTTACCAACCTGTTTGTTAGCAAAGGATAATAGTTTACAAAACCATTTATGATAATCTATATGAAATTTTCAACTGACAAGCAATTTTTTAATAATATATATCTATGTGACCTAACACCATGAAAGACTACATTTCAACTTCAAGTCAAACTTTTTCAGTCAGTCTGTGGATATTGCAGTTTATTGTCTTCAGACATAATTTTGGTCAAAATGCCAATTTATAATAAAAGTTTTTGACAAACATGTTTATAAGGAAAACAAAAATAATAAAATACAATTTTTATTACATTTTTTTTTAAATATAAAAAGCTGCTTTTTGAAAGCAGCCTACATTCATTCATACTGAAGTACTGATCAGGTAGGGAGGTCATAAATGGAAGACAAATCTAACCGTCCTACCATATAATAACAAATTTTTCTCTTTAATTTACAATAAAATATATCAAAATTTAATTACAATTTCAATTTATATTAAAAACATTTGAAATAACAAAACCATAGAAAAACATGCACTCTCACACACAAGGATAATAATAATAATATAATAATAATACTAGAGAAATGGTTTTTCAAACCATTTCTTTAAAAATCTTACTTTACAAGGAATTATATCAGCTATATACATTCACAGGTTACAGAGTGTTCAATGTGATTACACACTAAAATGAGTCTCAACAAACTGATTCTGCTATCTTGGAAAAAAACAGAATCATTAAAAGTGATATAAAAGTTTTCTCCTTTTGATACAAAATAGAGTCCCACTGGTTCTGGAACAATAGAGCCAGTTAATATGTATGTTCATCGTCTTAGTAATCACAAGTCTCTCTGTTCAACTTACAACCTAAACTTAACTAAGTATATAAAAGTGTAAAAAAGCTGGGAAAAACTGATGCCCACAGAACCACCACCTTTTATTGGTTCCTTTCTGCCTTCACGCACAGCGCAGTAAGGCACATTGTGGATCCTGCAATTTAGAATTTTAACTGTAATTATTTCACTATAAATACAATCTATACTTATTTAACTATAAGAGAATACATTTACAAAATTTTTTGAATGGCATTAACACTATATCTCAGGGCAGGCAGTGAACAATATTGTTAACTACACGCATAGAACTCATTTATTCATACACTGAATGAAAACTAAACCAACCAGAAATTTTAATTTCTAATTATGCTAGTCTCGCTTAACTGAATTTGATGGGACCAAGGGTAATTTGGTTAATCAAAAGTTCGGTTAAATCAGAAACATAGTACTGTACTGTAATTTACACTTTCTGAGTGAGGAAAAACGCTAAGGAACAACAAGCGACTTTGTTTTTTAGGGAAATTAGCAGTACTCATGTAGCGTTATTACATACTTCAATAAAAATGCAGACATCTTTAAAATCAATGGACTTTAAATACTGTAATTAAATCATACAATATTTCTGTATACAAATTTAAAAGAACAATGTTATTTTAATCAAACTAAAAACTATTTTTCAAACGACATTTTCAAATACAGTAGTACGTATTTAAGTCATTACAGTAGGTGTACATTAAAAAACTAACAAAGAAGAAAAATCAATGAAAATGAATGAACTAATGAATGAAATGAAAAATAGAAAAGAAAGTGACTCACGTGTGAAGTACAGTACAGTCATACCCTGCTTAACGTGAGTGATACGTTCATCGGCGATTCGCGTAAAACGAAAATTGCGCTAAGCGGGGTTTCCTATTTTTTACCGACCAATGATACCTCGTTGTTTTAGTTTTTGTTGCTTTGATATGATTTTCCTTGTCAAAATGTGTTATTTTTTACATTTTATCAGCGCACATTGTTAATTCGTTCTAATTGAATGTTCGAACTAAACTGAAAGGAAAACGTATTCCCAATGTTTAGAAACATAACGGGGGGGGGGGGGAGTGAATGGTTTTCCAGGAAATTGGCCGAGACTTAAGTTCAACAAGGGGCCCTAAAAAGGATGGATTAACCCGAACTACCATTCCAAGAATATAAATTAGTACGTATACAGTACATTAATGTTTATTTGGCTGAGACAAGATAAACAAGAAACGTGAATACATTTCTGGTGGGAATGGAAGATGCATTTTGCAAATAACGCCTACGTCACACATGTCCGCTTTTTCTACAAACATTGTGCACAGTTTAATCTGAGTTGTGGCATCGGGAACTCAGAAATGGTTAATAAACGTCAGCCACTGCTGTGTGTATGTAGTGAAAATGTGTTGTGTCTATTCCGTGTCACCACGGGTCTCCACCAATGAGAGTATTCAAGGTCAAATAACATTTATAATGTGTAATGGCACAGCCATGTATGTTTACAAAACGTACTACTGTTTTGGCTGACACTTATTACAGATCTATGTCTGACCTAATGCAACCTCTTATTTATCTGTACAAATCAGCTGTCTGTTTTTACGTTTCCACCAAACGTGTTGGTAGGCTGACGTGTTCGTACTCCTTAAAATATAATACAGAAATGTAATTACAGTACTGTGTGTTTATGTCATTTTCAAAATAAAATACGCAAACTTTAGTTGTTAAATTCAAAATTTACATATTCATTACATTTACGATGATACGTATATATACAATATTATTGGTAGGCTACTGTATAATGTAATTGTTAATATGTATAATAAATATTTTATTAGGAAAAAAAACACGTTATAGCGAATTCGCGTTATGTGGGGTCGCGCAAAGTGGGGTATGACTGTATAATTGGTCACGCATACAGTACAGTCCGTCACACGAGTTATAAACGCTGTAAAATTTTAATATGCAAACTTCTTCGAAAAAGAAAATTACCGCGTCATCATTTGGTTAATCCGGAAATTCAGTTAATCGCGATTCGGTTAATTGGGACTCTAGTGTACTGACAAAAATTTTTTTTAAATTATGATTTACATCTAAAGCAGATGTCTTGGTCGTTCACTACATGTTAATAATGATGGTCTATGCTAAACCATATTCATCACACTAAAATTGAAATAGTAGTCCTTATTTCACCTTGTTTCGGTTAAAGTTGTTTTGTAATTTATTATTTACAATAATTCAACAACTGGTGAACCTCACACTTTCACCGAGTCCTATCTTTTGTTACTTCTTAAATCATCTATTCAAATTATGTATAGGTTACAATACAGTTTGTATAAAAATAAACTCTCCCTTAATTGTAGTTAGAAATCACTCTACCAATCGCTAATTCTTACAATATCACTACCACAGCAACATTTCACATGCTATTTTGTTGTTACTGTGTTTAATCATTGTATGTTACCATCAATTTCAATGTCATCTCACTTATTGTAACATATTATTCAATATTGTCAAGTTTGCTTGTTACTGTCTTAACAATTTTATAGAGACTAAATTATTTTTATCTTTTATTCTATATTGTTATGTTTTTAGGACTTTTTAATTATCACTTTTGAGCACTATATTTTCTTATTTTGCCTATTTACAAACTTTTCCTTACTTTTCCATATTTGCATATAAAGTATAATTCAGATTAAATACTCTGGGTACTTAAGTTCCTATAAATAATATATATGACAATGGCTCATTAGTCTACCTATGGGTTACAGCAATGTTTTTATTCACTTTAATGGACTAATGCTACGAAAACTTAAATCTTATAACGGATCACATCTATTGGGAGAAAATACCTGAATTTTGATAACAAAATGACACAATGGAATTCATAAGAAAGAGGCTCGACTTAGTTTTAATGGATGAATAGAATGTTTACCTTGGCACAATATAGGACAGAACTAAGTGGGTTCTGACGCAACAATGAATTCACAATACATATGGTAAAAGCAGGTCTATGAGGTCTGACAAATAAGTTCGCGAACTCATCATAAAAATATACTATATACCTTATTGCTGAATACCGCTGTGGTCACCTTTAAAGTACTCCCCTTTCGAAGCTATACACCAATGCCAGTCCCTTACTCCACCCTTTGAAGCAATTTGGAACTCTGTTTCTGGATTGGCCTTCAGAGCTTCCATCATATTAGCCTTAATGTCCTCCATGTTATCAAAATGTCTTCCTTTCAAAACATCTTTGATCTTCAGGTAGAAATCACTTGGGGAAGGTCAGGTGAGTATGGCGTGTAGTCTACCAAAGTTATTTGTTTCTTGGACAAAAACTCCCGTACAGACAGTGCTGTTTGTATTGTTGTGATGTGCAAGCCATGAATTGTTGGCAAAATGTTCCAGTTGTTTGCGTCTCACTTTTTCACACAACCTTTGCAGCACTCCCAAATAGCACACTTGGTTAACTGTTTGTCCTGGTGGTACTCCCTCGGATATCAAAAAAGGTTATCAACAACGTTTTGATTTTTGATTTTGATTGACAGAACTTTTTCAGTTGTGGGGAATCAGGTGAATTCCAGAGGTTTCAGAGTCGTACGTGGAGATCCAGGCTTCATCACCTGTGATACTTGGCACAAAACATTGTCTTGCCTTTCCAACAGGTCTGTCCATAGTTCAACCCTCCTTTGCTTTTGCTCATCAGTGAGCTCCTTTGGTACCATTTTGGCATTCACCTTGTATACGCCAAGGTCTTAAGTTAAAACTTTCAGCACAGTAACTCTGTCAATGTTCACTTGGTCTGCTATGTATTTCACGGTCACTTGCCAATTTGTACACACATTTTGATGGATTTTGCCAATGTTTTCGTCCATTCGGCTTGTTACTGGCCACCCTACCCTCAGTCACTTGTTCCCTCCTCTCAGAAAACCATTTAATCTATTTGTATACCACTGTCTTCTTCACGGCATTCTCACCGTACACCTACACTAACATTTCCCGTATTTCACTCCCACTCTTGCCAGTTTAACCAGAAATTTGATGTTTGTTCGTTGCTATAATTCCAGCGACACACAAGCACAAACAATGGACACCACTCAGCACAAATCCGCCACATATCAACATGAACACTGCTGTGTGACACTGAAAGGCTATGAAATCTTACAGAGCTGCTTGTATTGTGCTGCCCTCACTGCTAAAAGGTGGCAAGTTTACGAACTTAATTTTTCAGACCTCATATAAAAAGGTTCAATAACACACTCTTCCCTAAATGCTTATATATTGGGAACACTCTATATCGAAGTGGCAGAACTGCAACTTTGATTGCTTAGAAATACTTCTACAGTTAGAAATCCTTGTAAAACACCACATGATCCAAACAAATGGCTGTTGCTATAGCAGCCACGTCTATACACAATATGACTGTCAATGACTGGCATCCGACAGTAAACGCACAACAGTATTTGGCAGAGATGGAAAATTTGCCTTTGCACCATAATTGGTACTGGAAGATTTTACCAATACTGAAGCCAAAATACAGGGCTTGATTCAGGAAATAGCTAAAAACATAGGGTAGCCTTCTATTTGTGAAGACAACTTTGCAGTCTTCAAAAAATGAATCTACTGTGACAGTAAGTAGAGTATTTTAGAACCTCAGCTGGACTGATGACATGTTAATATTACACACACTTATCATCATCTTAACAACCACAAGTCGCTCTTTACCAGCACATAAGGGCATATAAATGATTACAATGCATGTGAATGACTACTATCAGAAGCGTCAAGAGTCTTCTTGATCCTTACATATACACGTAGGATCCCAAGAGGTATGATGGTAACTGTGGTAAGGCAGATCAACCTGTTAAAACAATCACTGGTAGTACTGAAGTTCATGACTTACTTGGAAAGAGCAACTCTGCTGTTACGACTCAATGGCTCAACCAAACTTGCCCAAATCTATTAAGAATAATAATTACAGTACCTTGTTCCAATTAATAATACATGCAACTGTATTTCAGCCCCCCCAAACACACACACAGGCTAGGCATATATTTGCTTTTAAACCACTGGAGGGGGGGGCAAGGGATCTTAATGTTTGAGATCTTTACTGAAAAGTTTATCAATGTTATCTTTCGACTACACTAAATGTGGTCAGTTTTAATGCATCACTGTTTAGAAAGGAACTGATGGAAGCAGGTATGGAATATATTCAGTTGTGTCCACCTGAGATATATACTCCCTATGACTTATTTCTATCCGGATGTCATTTTTATGAACAGATTGCTGGTGTTGACATGCAGATTTCATTTGTCCTACTGATGGCTAATTTGTATGCAGAGAGTCTGAGCAGACTGCACTTCAGACCATTCTATGAAAACTGAGCTGTTGGATCTACTACATTGATAATATCACATTAGAACTACTACCAACATCACCTGATAAGATCTACTATTACATTATTAGAATTATGGTGGAGAAAAGTTCTCAATGTCTTATAGATCATATTCAACCCAGAATGCAGTTCACAGTGAGACGAAAAAAGTTGGATACCTGCGTTTTCTGTATACACAGCGCATACTATGTATACACTGTATTGGAAGCTGAGTAACAAGGCCTTCTGCAAGCCCTACAATCTACATAGGATGTTCAAACATTATCCTAAGTAAAAGTATGCAATCATCAAGATCAATGCTGATCAGGCCTCATCAAACTATAGAAACTCCACTAACTTCGGGAGAATTAAATGTAATAAAATGAGCTCTGTGTTCAAGGCCAAACAGTGATTAACAAAAGCTAGAAACAAGGGAGGTTTTCCTCCCCCATACATAGGAGAATGACACAGAAGATAAAGAAACTGTTTTAAAGATAGAAGATGAGGAAGATTTTCAGGCAGATACAGAGTATTCTAATGGTGCCATAAGTTAGACAGGCTATTGATCTACTGGATTCGGAAAGGTCCACAGGATTCTCTGTAGACTACTAACATTATGATTCTCCATTAGTCACACGGTCAAATTTATATGAGACTTACGAAGTGTAATGTAATGCCCACACCAGTGAATATATGCAGAAATGTTGACCTGATCAGCTAGATAAGTCAGCAACTGCAGAAAAATGTTGACAAATGTAGAGGACATACAGTGAACATACTGCGTTTGGTGCTACTTGACATGACATACGGGGAACTGAGTGAAGGTCAAGATACAGAACCATTTAAACAACCCAGAAAGAAAGGAGGAAGCTTCAAGGCTAAACAAAGCATGATTTCAGTTTTAAGCAGTCTTAGATCAATGACAAAAATTAACCCAGAGCCAATAAAGGTGAATTATACGATTGGTTAAGCTGTGAACTAACTGGAAACCAGCAGGATCTGTAATGTTAAAATGTACCAGCTCGTAGCGACAGACAGCTTGTCACTAATACCCAGCTGGGATACTAAGGGTGACTTCATCCACAGAAGGAACATTTAGTAGACGGTTCAAGATGGAACTATGACTTGACAGACCAGCAAGTTTTATGTCAATGATTTACTATCGATCTGTTTAACATTATTATCTCCATTTATTACATTTACGTTACAAGACAAAATGTCTTGCAAGCATGAAGTATAGCTTAATATTTTTTATTAAATTGAAAAATTAACAAATGATCAATACCGAGATATCACTTTCAAATATCTTTAAACACACACACGCGCGCGCGCGCGCAGAGCACAAAAAATGAACTTCATATTATTACGAGTTATATATAAAAAAATGGCCAACTGTGTGTGTGTTTAAAGATATTTGTGCACTTACTTCAGGCATTTATCAGTGGTCCCCTCTCAGCAGCTCCATGAGCAGATTGAAGCTGGGCCCTTCACCTTCCTTGTTCTTAATTGATAACATTTCTTTGCCAACCTGTTTTCACAATATATATTTTAATATAAAACTTAAATTCAAAATTGTTATATAAATAGTATGAACTATATGAAGTGTATATCCTTAATACTAATTTATTAATTCTGGACAATAGGAACAATTATCAATTTGTTAATTTCATACAAGTCATTAAACAATAAATAGTAGTAAACGTGAAGTTGATATGAAGCCCTCCCACACATACAGTTTCATTTTGTGTGTTTATTTATCATGACTCATCATACTATTACTTAAATTTTTAATGTGAGCATGGCTTATTACACCCTTTACTCTTTAGTTGTCACAGGCATTGAGCTTATATATTTCATGATTACTGACAATATTTTTAAGAAGGTCAACTGCAAGAGATAATCTATGTAATAAAACTGTATCTATGTACCTGACAAGTACGCTGGAGGTCAGGTATCCGCAAAAGCAGTTCACCAAACTTGGACGGTAAATCTGGATAGTGAGCCAAGGTATAGTGCTGCAGAGCTTGTAATGCTTTTTCCTGTGATGCTCTCACTTTTTCTGGTTCTCGCAATTCACTTGCATCTAACAAGAAAGTATACATATGAAATACAAGAGTGGGTAATGTAGCATGTACGCTATGTGCACATACAATCATGTAGAATTCAGTATGTAAGCAATGGCCATAAACATACTCACAGAAATATACGTGAACAGAGAAAAAACTCACCAGATGTAAGTAGGACAATCACTTTCATTGCAACATACTCGTATCTGTCTACCCTGAGCCTGCGTAAGTGCTCAGTAAAATTGAGCATTCGTTCTATGGCTGGTCCCAAACCAAGTTCTCGTGCTTGGTTCAATGATATACACTTGCCAAGTGATACACGAATCTCACCTGGTGAGCTCATTGAACGGAAACAGCAAGAAAACAGCAGCAACTCACACCATGCGTTGATAAGCAACGAGATCTGATCATCAATCTGGAAGAAAGAAATTAATATGTGTATACTACTGAAAATTTGAAATAATTAATCTGAAATAATTTAAAATTTTATAATATATATGTCACGGCATATCCCTATAAATAAAACCAAATTAGTTACCATAAAAATTCTTTATCCTCATAATTAGGGGGCGGATTTCTATGATATGTCATATTTTTTTCCTTGACATTATTTCAGGTTTCAGCTTGATTTAAACTTGATTTCAAGTATTCTGATGAAGACTGATAGGGTTTTATTGTGCATATAATTGCATATTTCGGTAATTTTTAAGTTTTGTAGCATATTTAGCACTAAAATGCTTATTTAAGTTATATTTTTTGACTTTTTATATGCATATTTAGACATTTATGAAATTTTACAGCATATTTACAGTAAAAATGGATTATAATTGGTATTTTCGTGTATTTTTCACACGAAAATGCATTTATTCGTTCTGTAACAAACTGTGGTGTGTAAAGTAGTAAAAACTTCTTTCAGGATATCATTAAAATACCTAGGCCTATATATGTTCGGAGAAATGGTGAATAAGGTGTGAAATGTCTTTGGAATGCAAATTTTCAAGTACCGTTAGGCCTCTATTGTTTGCCTCTGTGAGCGATAATGCCAATGAGCAGAAGTGACGGGAGGGGGAGGGTTTTTCTTACATTTTGTAAAGTGCTTTTAACTCTCACCTTCCCCTGTAATGGTCATTTACTCATTCCCTGTGTCCACAGTTTGTTTTCATCATGCCTAGAATAAAGAGTTCGGTGAATGAAAAGTTGTGCGGTTTTATTCGAGAATTTGGCGATAAAATATTTAGTATAGATGGCACTATTTTATTTTGTAAGTTGTGTGATGTTACAAGTCGCCGCTGAGAAACGTTTCATTGTGCAAATATGGCAAAACATAAAAATTGCTTACAAAGACAGTAGACAACTTCTATTATTCGAAAAATCTGCTAGTACTTCAAGTTCATCTTCCAACACTTCAGAGTTTACGAAGGATTTCTGCAGGGCGATGATTTCATCCAACATCCCATTGAAAAAGCTTAACAATCAAAGCTTGAGACAGTTTTTGGAGAAATATATGAAACATCTGGTTCCAAATGAATCCACACTGAGGAAGAACTATGAGACTGGGTGTTATGAAGAGGTGTTAGATAAAATAAGATGTAGTGTGGGGGACTGTAAAATATGGGTTTCAATTGGTGAAACAACAAATGTTGATGGAAGGTATGTTGCAAACGTGATTGTTGGCACACTGAAAGAAGACAGACATGGAGAAATATTCCTCCTAACATGTGAAGTGCTAGAGAGGACAAATCATTCAAGTATTGCTGTCTATTCGACGATTCTTTGAATATACTGTGGCCAAGTGGAGCAAAAAGAGAGAATGTTCTTCTCTTTATTACTGATGCGGCTCCTTATATGATGAAAGCACCCAAGGGACTAAAGATGTTATGTCCGAAGATGATACATTAACATGCCTTGCACATGCTTTACATAGAGTGGCCGAAGAAATTCGCAGTAACTACCCAGAAGTGAATAAATTAATATCAAATGGAAAGAAAGCCCTTTAAGAAATCCGCCTGCATGCATTTAAAGATGCAGCTCCTTCATTGCCCCTTCCTCCCCAGCCTGTCCTAACACGCTGGGGTACCTGGATTGAAGCTGCGGTATATTACTGCAACAATTATGACACTGTGGAGAAGATCATGAACTCCTTGGACCCTACAGATTCTTAGTCAGTGAAAATAATGCAAGATTTGTTTTCATGCTCCATTATAAAAACTGACTTGGCTTACTTGAAATCCAACTTCGGTTTCTTACTGAGCAAAATCACCCAGCTAGAAGCTTCAGGTTCTGAAGTAAGTGATGCTCTGAATATTGTAAAATACATAGTGTGCTGAGTTACGAACACTCAGCGAGTTTTCAGTTATTTACAATTGGAGAGTTCTGTAATTGACGATCATAAACTGGGCTGATATCTAGCGGTGAGTCCGCGCGAAAAGACGGAATAGTCCGCTTGAAGTTATTGGCAGTACGGAATTATGGCGGTTTAATTCATGCTGCGCTCTTGTACCGAAATAAGAGAGACTAATTCACAGAGCCCGATCGCTGTCGGCACCTGCCGGCTTGCTGTGGTATGAAAATTCCAAGTGCTGCTCCCTGGCCAGATCTACAGTAGGTAATCGGAGAAGAAAGCAGACTCCATATTATTTTCGTCTTCTAACAAAATACTTGGCGGTTGACGGTCGCATTTTTTTTTCTCCGGTGGAGAGATGAATATTCCAACTACAGATTTTCTTCCATTTATGAAGAGATAATTCGTGAACGACTGCGGTAAGTCTTGATTACTTTATATTAATTAAATACTATATTTCACGGGAGAAAACTGTTTTTTTTAGTATGCTTGAGTAAGTGAATCTGTTAACCTGTTACAACCATGCAGGCACTAGTGCAATACGCAATTTGTTCGTAAAGTTTTTAAAGCTAATAAAACTATATTATTTGGGTGTCAGAATTTCGGCACTAAAAACCTAAAGTATATTGAACACAAAATATTTAAGTTTAAACTTTAATTAACACCGGTGTAATGAGATACGTGTACATCAAGGTAATGTTGCACAATGCGTCGTTAGTAAGTGATATAAGGTTTTGCTAAGATTAACAGTAAAACTTTATACAAATATTTGAGAACTTACTCAGGCACGTCTTGAAAGTAAATGATGTCCCATTCAAATTAATTGTATTATCAAATTTTGTGTAGCAAAAAAAAAACTATGTTTTAAACAAATTCTTAACCACGTGGTAACTATATATACACGCTAAGTACTAAGTTCATGAGATGTTACAGAGCCAAAATAAATTGTTAGATTGCAAACAAGGTAACTCACATTAGGTGAGGTTCAAATTATAAAGAATTATTGTTATAAAGATTTTTAAATAAGGCATGTTGGCCAAATAAATTTTATCAAGTTTAATTATGTAGCACATAACTAGGTGTTGACTTTATATATGTATTTTGGAGGGTGTCCAAACAGTGGGGGCATTTGTGTGTGGTCTCTGACTAAAAATATAATGTGTAAGCAGGGTCCGCCGAACAGAGAAAAAAGTCCTGCTGCATGGCTGAACGATGTCCATCATAAGCTCCACTCGCCACCGGGGAGAATTAGATCACCACAACAACACCTAAAATGCCAATCATGAGATCGCCACTTTACTAATAAAAGAGAATACCCTTCATGGACCAAATCAAGGTGAAAAACAACCAATTATAATTTACACATAGAGCCAACACTCAATCATACCCCGTGACCAGTTATACATAACCATCAGCTTCTACATTTCAAGTTTTAAACATTCATTTGGATCCCCAATTGATGGGACAGTTTAGTGTGTACACTGAGTAAAAAAATTAATTGTAAAATTTCAGTATATTTCTAGTAGATTGTCAGTTCAGAGACTGATATGGTTACAAGACAGCATCCAACATAGATTTCCACTCATTTCATTATAGGGGTTTCTCTACAGATTTTAAGTCAGTAGTTGCTATTAGTAATTTCTCATGTTCAATTCACTATGTATAGAAATATATATATATTCTCTTAATTTAAAAAAATCAGTTTATTTCATTTGTATAAAAATTACTGGGGAGGTAGGTGAATTTTCAACTAGTTTCAACCAGAAGCTATGCATGTCGAAACACCTTTAAACTTGTTTGTCGAGACAAGTTTGTTGAGACAAGCCGAAAGTTGAATGAACATGTCCGTCTCTGACCCAAGTGTATTTTTTTATAAGGTGGTAATATTATGCAATTTTTCTCTTTTCATTAATTGGCCCTATTTTAGTATATATAAATTCTTTATATTAATTATGATAACTGGGGGGCGTTCATTATTTTAAACAATTTTTATTTCTCACCGTAATTAGGTACTTAGGCACTTAGCCACTTAGGCACTTAGTTTTGAATTTTATTAGGTCCTGGGGACAATTGTATGCTATACATTATCGTACTCCTGATGTGTAATCAACCCACACCATGAGGGTAATTAATAAATGTAAATTTCTAATCCTAACTGGGATTATTATAAAAAGAAAAGTCAGAATTTATATACACCAGAAGGGTAATATAAAAAAGGCGTGGCAAGAGACCTTTATGTATTTTATGTATACTATTGTATAATGTATTTTTGTCTTGTGGAACATGTTATGTGTGTATATTTCTGTGTACATTTTGGGGGTTATAAATATTATGCATTTACTGTACTTTTGGTGGGAACTTGGGATATAGGGATTTATTGTTCAATGTCTTTTTACAACAGAAAGTTAACACATGTAGTCATGTGGGTATATCCTTTTCATTTTTTTTAAGGGAGGTATTCTATCTCAATAATCGTTGCTGATCATTTCTTTAAGGAAATAATTTATTTTATTTAACCTTATAACAAGTATAGGAATTGTCACCTTTAAAATTTATTTAATTTGTTGAGTAATTATTTTTATTATTAATAGTAACAAGGAATGAAATCATTTATCTTCATTAATTTAGATGCATTCTAAAAGGAACATAAATAGTTTAATGGGAGCTTTATTTCAAGGTTAATTATTATTTTAAATTTCAATTCATTGATAGAGTGACATAGCAAATTATTTTCTTAGTTTCAATAAATATTTTTCAGGTGGCCTTGTTGAGAGAGTATACTTATTTATTTAACTATTTTAAAGGGGAATTATAGATTACTGTTGTATTTATTTATTATTAAATTGTTATGAGATAGAATAATAAAAAGGGATTTGTTAATTATTTAATTCTTGAGTTTTCATTGCAAGTCCCGTCTCACTGGATCCAGCGCATTTTTGGCTTCTCTAGGCCTTAGCCTAGTTTTAATTAACTTGTGGCCCCTCTTTACAAAAAAAAAAAAATTCTCAAAAAATTTTCTCAATAAAAAAATATTCTTTTTTTTAACTGCTCAAGATAAAGTGGGGTTACAATAGAGCAAGAGTTAAAACGTGCAAAAGGAATAGTACCAGCCAAAGTTCGAGCAAAATTAGTGAGTGTACTGGAGAAGAATCCTGGATTTTTGCAATTGTGTGCCATAAGTGAGATTTTGTGCAGAAATGAACCAGGTTCAGACTTCAAAAATTAATTTTCACCCTTTGACCTAAGTTTATTTAAGTACGCCCCCGTTACTTCGTGTGATGTGGAGAGACGTTTCTCTCGATACAAGACCATTCTCAGCGGCAACAGGAGAGAATTTTCATTTCAGAAACTAAAAATGCATGTTGTCATCAACTGCAACAATTCAGCTGATAATGAAGACTGAGATCAGGTATGAATATTTTTAATAGGGGTAGTTGCAAGGAATGGGATTTGAGCAAATAAAATTATTTAATTACTTTTCGCTCCCTTACAAGGTTGGTGCTGTTTTGCAGAATGCAATAAAATGAGTTCGTGAATGTTGCATTGTGTGACTATCTTAAAGACATTCATTTGAAGTAGATAAATAAAAATAATAATTAACAGGATTAGCTCTATATTTAATAAATAAAATAAAATTTAACACATACGTGTCATTAATAAAGTCATATTTTGGATTTTATTGGTCATGTTTTAATGTTTTTAAGGTCATAAATGCATGCATATTTCCTACATTTTTAGGTCATAGAAATCTGCCCCCTACTCATAATTTAAAAGTATGTTGGTTATCACAATGTAAATACATACGAGTATACCTGAATTATATTTTTGTGATTTATCAATATTCATTCTACTTTGTGGTAAAGTGCCACTGTGTCAACAGAATCATTTGTTTCAAAAATTTACATAACAAGAAGTAACAATTTTAAAATACTGCACAAATCTACTGTTGGTATTGCATTTTCAAAACCCAAGAAAATTGTATGAAATAAAAATTACTAACAGAAATGTTCTTGAAGAGTGGAAGCGACTTGCACCACTTAACAATTTTATAGAGCCTATGATCAGCAATACTGCACAGGTTTGAAAGAAAATCTGGCCCATTCGAATGACTATTCCCTGCTGAGCTGGGTGGTATTTTATGTTCCTGTTCATTGTACTGCCATAAATGTTCTACTTCCATTATTTCCTAAAAGAGAACAAACAGATAACTTTAATTCAGTTTATTTCTTCTTTATTACACTCCTCTTTCATTGTATTTGTGATTGTATAATTTAAATTTCATATTTGAACATGAACTGTCACTTATCATTGATGCTCATAAATGCAAAACAAACATTTTGTTATGAGAAAATTTAATTAACTGAAATAAAAATCAGTCATCCTAAAAATCTGTATGTAGTTCAGTAGTTGAAAATTTAATACAATACTGTATAAGTGCAACAAAACTTGTAATTACTTACTTGTAATAATGGTGGAACAAGCCTACTATGAGGATGTGGAGAGATTGGTTCCCCTGCTTCTTGCTTCACCATGCCAGGCATGACTGTGTCCATTCCTTTACCTGGTTCTTGTGTGAGACCAGGAGGCGACATTAAACTAGCTGGCAGAGTGTAAGAACACTGATATGTACTGCGCCCTCCTCTTGTTCTGTCTTCACGAATAGCTGTAATGGAAAGTCACAACTATGTAAGTTACTTTTACTAACAAATAATAATTTGACGAAATAAAGTGTCTGACTGAACATCAACAACACCTTCACACTATGTCACAACCATCTTCACTTTATAGGCTCACAGAATGGACTAAATGTAGAGCTGAAACATATCACTATGTGTCCTTCTAAACTATGAAGACAGAGATACCATATATGAAATAAATATTAAAATAAATAACGTACAAGAAATAAAAATGTGCAAGTTGTTGTCATATCACAAACTTAGTATTTTACTGGTAACAAGTTACTGTATTCAGCACTCTTCACCTTGATTGTTGTATCACAGCACAAAACAGTTCATAAACATATTACAATTTTATGTATGACACAATGTGAATTGCATATGCAACGCACAGATTATTTTTTATAATCTTTCGATTCATAGTATTACGTTGAGCTGACAAAATAACGAAAGTGATTTCATGACTCTTTAACATGCAGCAATGCACAAAACTGTTTGGAAATCATTCTGTGCGGCAGAATTATATAATACTCTAAATAATTCAAAATGCCCTTTCATCATGTTTATCGATGGAATGCCTATTCTACTGGCATCCAGGCTCACTGTGTCACTAAAATGCAAGGCACCAAGGTATAAATACTAGATTTCATTGTGCACTATCCATAGTCTACTGGTCACATACAACAGGTTTCAGCCAAATTAAGGAGACTATGAGTCTTAAGAACTTTGAAAAAATACGGTCCATTATTCACTTTAATGACAGATGTCTGTCTGCCTGTTTGTGCTTACTAATTTCCAATAATGTAATTAGGAACTAAATAAAGTGAAATGTATCTACATACAGTACATAAAGTAAACTTTAACACACTATCTTACACTATGGCGTTTTCTGCCCTACTGCGCAATGTATCATATATAATACACAAGGAAGAATATGTTTTTCTGATCTGTTATTCTGATATATTAATGCAAACATTTTTTAAATATATTTTCCCTTTATTTTATAGTGTCTACAAGAGAGAAAAGATATCATTTTTATTCAAATTTAAAAAATTGTGCAGTGTAGGGTTAAAAACAAAGTTGGTCAACTTCTTTTGGTGAAGTCTGGACATTCGGGACAATGCAGCACGTCATAAACATGACATCAGAGTTGGTGTAGTTTTGCTGTGCTGTTCAACATATCATAGTGCCACCTCCAATGCTGAAGTGAAACTATATGTGAAACTGGTTCCAACTCAGGACCTGCATCATCATTATATTCAGAGTCAGCTTCTGCCTGAATGTAAGCCATGATATCACTGTCTGAGTAGTCCTGGAGGCCTTTCTCAACATTAACCCACTGAATAAAGTCAATCTTGTCACTTTCTTCACAACCCAGTAGCTGCTACATCATCAACGGAAGAATCATCGCTGTTTTACTTATGTCTTCCACTGATGTTTGTTGATCAACATCCATAACATCAGGCAATAAGCTTATCCAGGATTTTATTAGGGTGCCCTTTATACTCTTCCACGATTCAGCAATATAATAAATAACTTTGATAGTAATTTCCTTTAATTTCTGAGAAAGAATGATTTTCATAATAATCGTCAATGACTGATCAAAGCTTTTACTTGTACATACATTTCATGTTGTGCAGCACCCTCTGATCCATAGGCTGAAGTAATGGTGTTACATTTTGGAGGAAGAAATACATCCCTTATATTGCCACAGATTAATTCAGACTTGCTGGGGTGTGATGGAGCATTGTCAATAACTAACAATGGTTCAATAAGTGACCATTTTTCTTGGAACAGTTTTTTACTGCAGATACAAATTGTTTATGAAACTACTCCTTAAATAACCGTACATCATTCAATCTTTATTCCGATTTTTGTAACTAATTGGAAGTGAATTCGTATTGACATTTTTAATGCTCTTGGTTTAGCTGATTTGTAAATTACCATAAGTAACGTTTTTTTGTTTCTGTTACATTGCTACACGCTAGTACCATTAAGCACTTTATATCCACAAAAGCGCACGCTTCATTTTGAGACAAAAAACTTTCAGATGGAACCATTTTAAAATTTAAACCTGTCATCACAGCTGTAATCTTGCTCCATACACATGTTTAAAGAAGATAGCAAATTTAAATTTAATTTTATAATCATCACCGGCAGTTTGATCAGAAGATAAAACCTTTTTCCTTTTCTTGTGTAAACTTCCCATAAGTACAGCACTTCATCAATCTTGCCACATGCTAACACATTTGAATTTCGCTGTTTTTTGACAGTATCAGAAGATGTTTTTTTACAGAACTGTTCAATTGAACCACATTTCTTTTTCCAATTGCTGATAGCTGCTTTTTCAACACAAAACTCTGTAGCCAATTTAGCAGCACATTCACCTTTATCCAAACATTTAATCACTTCAAATTTGTCTTTTAATGAAGACGAATTGCGTTTATGTTTATGCGACATTTTTACTGTATTGCAATGTAAAGTGAATAAAGACATTATAATAAAAGCAAGATTTCATTACACTAACTCAGCTGTTACACTCATACAGTATGCTCATCTATAATATACTGTAAAGACAGTACCGTAGGGCTAAGTAAAGAGGCTGTTGTTTATAAGGAATTGAAGAAAGCAGGGGGTGACTATGGTCAATGTTACTTGTGTGTGCGATCATTGACACTGACAGGAAAAGCAGATTGTAGTCTGCAGTGAAATTTATACACATTCCAAATAACTTACTTTATATATCCACTTAATCTGAACAATTTATAATCCAAACAGGGGTCGCTACCATTAGTTCAGATTTCCGAGGTTCTACTGTAATTAAAACTTAACACTTTTTGAATTCCTTTCTTCTCTAACTTAATTTATTCCTTCTTTGTATTTACAAATTTTTTATTACATTTTTTTACAGTTTCAATTTCAACAAATTTAATTTAGTTAATTAATCATTAATGCATGGAATTTATTTGATATGACTGGTGTATATTCACTCCAAACATGCAAAAATAAATCAAGAGTACTTTTGCACGCCATATTTTTATGTTTCTACCTCAAAGCAAGCATCCAAAATCCTTAATATTATTATAGTACAACCACTGTTAAATAATTCAGTAACTAAAAACTTCAATATTATGACATACCTTCTAGTTTCATTCCCATATTTAGGCACTTCTCAAAACGACATGCTGGACATTTTTTTCGTGTTGCTATAGTTACAGGACATGATGAGCCACGTAAACATACATAGTTCTTCCTGTTCTGTACTGTCCTTTTAAAGAAACCCTTGCAACTCTCGCAGGAAAAAATTCCATAGTGAAATCCTGATATCTTGTCTCCACAGATGGGACACGGACTGAAACACAATTCACATAATTAAGACCACATTTTCTTAACTGGCATGCACACACTCAGAATTTATTTCTTAACTGTGAAAACATGTATGTTCAGACAGAGAATAAGCGTGTGCCATAAAACAAATTTTAGTAGAAAAAAATATAAATGACTGTCAAACAGATTATGTAGTAAGAACCAAAATGACTGTCAAACAGATATGTAGTAAGAACGAAACTACTTTCATGTGGCTTGATAATTCTATAAAGTACAATTTACTTGTTCATGTTGTTACCGAGATATATGTTAAATCAAACCCCCTCCCCCCCATACACAAAACCACTTAAACGTATAAACACTATGAAATCTGTTTAAAATACTGTTTAATATAAATTAAAGTTCTAAATTCAGAGAAACAAAACATGCTGCCTGTTTTCCATAGCAGAAACAATGAAAGGAGATTATGCAGAAAAAGGAACGAATGGAATATTACAGATTTTACTAATTTTCCTGGAATATTACTCTATTACTTTCATATTTTGCAAATTTAAATAATTACTGTCATTAAGTGATGAAAATGTAGTTGAATGAATATAGAATTGAAACAATGAAGAACATAATTGTGACTTTTATTCTTATATCAAACATACATCTGATTCTTATCATGTCAATAATTTTACAGCCTTTTTAAAGGAAAATAATTCAATTACTCTCAACACAACAGCTGTATGTGTTTTTATATGCTTGACAACACTCATTAGAGACCATTCTTATAAAAAAAAAGAACAAAATGAAATATTATGCCGGAACAAACTGACTAACCTCCCTCTGCCACAATTTTCTTAAGTCATTTACAAATAAATATGTTCATTTTAGTGAATAAATCAGGAAAAGGATGCCTAAATGTCTGTTCAGAAGATGGACTACAGAAGATATAGTATAGATGGAACACATGTAAAATATGTACACGCACCCTTTCTCAGTCACCTGTCCTCTGTTCCCACTGCTCTCTCCCGCTCCCCATTCCAGTTTTGATTAAGAAAAACTAAGATTTGGAGCAAATAGGAGACTGACCAATGGCACAACAATGTATTTTTACGTTATTTTCTACACAATAATTTGAGAATTTGATACCATACTACGAATAGCAGCACACACAAGTTCTAATATGGAGATAATGATTACATTACACTACTATTTGGTTTTAGCATATTCTGTGGACACATTTGCTAAGAAAGTATCTAGATTACTAGATTAACAAACCAAAAAAATCAAAAATGTCACTAAGCATTTCAATTTAAATAAAGAAGTTGCAGATCCATGACATATTATTGAGCTCTGTAGTGTGGCTTACTTTGTAATTACAACAGTGAATCTAAATTGTTTTAAAACAATGTCTTCTTCTTCTGCATCTCACAGAGTAGGCACTTTGCCCGTTCCGTCTTCACAGAGTATCTCTCCATCTCGATCTCAGTCTTTCTACATCTCTTGTACCAAAGGGTCTATATCGAAACACAACCTTAGGTAGTCGTCCATCCTCCATTCTGTCCAGATGCTGTAACCATTCCCTGCGATAAGTCTGGATTTTATCATTCATGGAGATACCTGTTGTTCTTCTCATTGGGTTTTTAATCTTCTTTGTGGAAACCCATGTTTCAAATCCATATAGTCAAACAGGTACTGCCACTGTTTTATAAAATTTAAGCTTTGTCTCTTTCTTTGCCTTTTGCTCAACGTTCTATGTATAATGCCACACATCATCTGAAACCTCGATATTTTTGTAGTGATATCTTGGCCTGTGTCATTCCCAATACTGATAGTGAACCCAGGCAATTGAAGTCATAGACTTGTTCCAAAACTGTTCCCTAAGAACAATTTTTGATCTGACTGGAAACTTTCCCCCAAAAGCCATGATTTTTGTTTTCTGCTTAGATATTTGAAATCATATTGGTTACAAATATGATTTAAACGATGTAAAGAATACTGCAACTCATGCTCTGTTTTCTGTATTAAGACCACATCAACATACAATAAAATATCCAAACTGTGTTCTAGTTAAGTCGAATTCCTGAAACAATACTTGTCTCCATGATTGGATGATGTCGTCAATATATATATTAAGAGCATAGGCAAAATACTTCACTATTTTATTAAAATTTCTTCAGTCTTTGTCTTCCCAGTATTTACTATTATTTTTGAGTTGCAATATAGGCTTCTAATCACATTTATCAAATGTTGTGGATAGCCGCGACATTCTATATAGACCACTCGATCCCTGTTCACTTGATCGAAAGCTTTCTCAAAATCAATAAATGTAACATAGGTCTGGAGGTTAAATTCGCTCCTTTCCTCAAAAAGTTGTTTCAAGGTAAATACACTATCTATTGTTGAACGTCCAGTCCTAAATCCATTTTGCTTTTCTCCTGTCAACACTTCAGTTATTATCTTAAGCCGCTAAAATCCTAGCATATATTTTATACCAAACATTAAGCAGACTTACCCGTCTATAATTTTTACATTCACTATGATCCCCTTTCTTAAACAGGGAAATAAACCTCTGCTGTTTTTCCCGATTCTGGAACTTGACTACTTTGCCAACATTCATTTAATAAATGCAATAGTTTCCAAAGCAAGAATGTGCCACCATATTTTAGAAGTTCCATATTGATCCCATCAGGACCTGTTGCCTTTCTATTTTTTGTCTCTTTTAGAACATACACCAGTTCATCCATTGTAATAAGATCAACACCATTAACTTCCCAAGTCTTGTCATTCACTGGTGAAGTCTGCTCACCTTCCTGAAACCACAGCTGTCTATAGTGTTCTAATCCACCTGTCTTTACCTATTACACTTATTCTTGCCATATCTTTCTCAGATTGAGTCAAATGTTTCAATATTTTGTATGCAGACATTTGCCAACCATGTACTTCATGTTCTACTTCACTTATAAATCTATTCCATAATTCTTGGTAGGCCTTTCTTACAATTTGCTTTCCTTGTTTCTATATACCTATGCTTGGATTCATCTGTCCTTTTTTGTAGCCACTGATTATAAGCTTTACAACAACATATTAACATAAATTGTTTTAAACCAAACGCACATGATTTCATATGAGGTAACTGCTTTTTACTTTTCTCTGTGTGTCATCAGTCACCTGACTTGTTTCTTTTGGTCCTCCAGCTCTTCCTACCCTGAGCTAATGTCTACAACAGACTGCACCCTCAAAAATCTGCCACAGACATTCCAATCTCTGCCTTCTCCAGCGGTCTGTCCCATTCATTGTACCCTCCATCACCAAAGTCATTAATGCACGTTTCAACCAATGCCCCACTAACCTGTATTGTACTCTCCACAAACTTCTCCTTTGAACCATTATATTCAGAACCCATCCATTTGTTACTTTGGCCATCCTTTTTAATTTTAATATTCTCCTACAACACCACATTTTGAAATGCTTCTACTATTTGTCTTTCAACTTTCCCTATCGTCCAAGTTTTGCATCCCCTCCAAATAAACCAACTTCAAAATTTAAAGCAAAATTCTCCTCCAAATAATTGTTTCTACACTTTCTAAATCTTCCTTGGCTTCTGCAAGTGTAACAGGACTTCTGCAAAAACCTAACAATTTTATTTCCTTTACTGCCTCTTGCGCACGCACGCACACGTGCGCGCGCGCACACACACACAAGAACTGTGAAAGACTGTACTCCTGAACTCTTATTATAGATACATGGTACTTATCCAGATTAAAAAATCATAATTCTGTCCTTATATTTTAGAAAAATTTTTCTTAAAATTCAAAACAAGTTATTCTACTTGACATAATTGAACTAATTTTTTTTAAGTTTATAAATGCCATACATGTATCTTAATTTCTCTTTATTCTCCCTTCAATAATTAAGCATTGTGTGTGTGTGTGTGTGTGTGTGTGTGTGCGTGTGCGTGCGCACGCATGCATGCGCACACACTTATCACATACACATTACAATTAACTCCTGTACAATTACAGATCCACAAAGTTCAAGTTTTGTGAGTTATTAAATGTTTTAGTACCTAAAATAGTAACGCAGTATTAATATCGTTTTTTCTACACAGTGATTAAAACATTACCCTCTAAAAACTGTTGAAAAATGTGCACTAGAAAGCCACCGTTACTAATAAACACACCTGTTAATTGTTTGGAGCATAACACTTAAGAAAGATCTCAACATAAGAGTAATGTTTTTGAAGTGAAGCTTCTTTTAAATCATTACGATTGTTTGTGAGGAACATGCACTTTCATTGTGCCATTAAAGTAACTCACAATGTGAAGAAAATGTGAAAGCTGAAAAGTATTTTTTATTATTTCATTAATAAGTAGAAATTTTTTTTAAATAGAAATTAGATTGAGAAGAATTGATGAATACATTTGAAAATTTAGAAATATTTCATGGAATATAGAAGAAGGAAAATAATTGAAAATATACCTCCATGTTAGCATAAACCCTAATGTGAAGTAGCATAATATAAATAAACAAAAGTGAGCTAAGCATTTTATGTAAGTTTGACAACAAAATAAAACTTAAAACTGTTAAGTAAAAAAAGGAGCCACTAACATGTATCACTATTTCAATATAAAGAAGACAACCCGAATAAAAGAGCTGTTAAATGGTCTTGTTTATCTAATATGTCAGAAAAACTGTTGAGTGACAGTACCATAATACTAAATATTTCAATGCTGCCTACAAAAAATAGTCTTCCCTATTTAAGTAATGTGGTAATTTGAATCATTGTGTATGTTCAGCAAATAAATGTATTTTAAAGACTTCCGAGGAATGAATCCATGGATATTTTGAGCAAAAAACTTTTAAATCAATAGAGTGCTCTAGAAAATGTGAACAACATGAAAACCAGAACACAATGCGAATGAAAGTATACAATGTGAAAGGTCGTAGTAAGTGAATCTCGGGCACAATTAAATCTTTCACATATACCTGTTGATGAGCTGTTGTCTGCTGATACCAGGTGGGGCTGCCAAACCTGTCGAATGCTGCACCAAATCAGAAGCCAATGATGACATTTTGTCCTCCAGCAAACCACCCTCATCTACAAAAGTAATGTACCAACAATTATTTTCATTAACATAAAATCAAATAATATATTTTAAAACAGCTTGCTTACCACTTTAATTTCAGAATCTAATTACAATGACATAATGAACTGACGAGTGAATGGGTAAAAACATCAGTGAAGTACAAAATTCACAAGAGTACATTTACAAGCACAGACTGTCATTTGGCTTAACCATTTTGTACTAAGTATAAACACACACACACACACACACACACACACACACACCCGCGCGCGATGTGAGACTAACTGTACTTCAACTAACTTTATTTCTGTATTGCTGGATACAGAACAGTTTGACAATCAGTTGCTAATGAAATTATGTAATTCTTATGGGGGGGATGAACGGGACCATACCCCCCCTCCGAGGGTCAAAAAAGTTGACTAATTTATTTACTCTCTTTAATTTTTAGGTTGTTTTATTATTTTTCAGCTGTGTATACTAATATAGTAGTAATTCCTTTTTTTTTTAAGTATATAAACAGGTTTATTATACAGAATTAGCATATAAATTTGAAATGTGAAATATAGGAAAATCCATTCAGTCAGTGGCGGCTTGTGTTATGGTTGCAGCATTGCACAACCACCAATATAGAATAACTAAACTACAAAATAATATAAGAAAACATTAAGCGGCTAAAAGTATCATAAATTTCAACGGAGAGCATATTAGATCCTACGCGGCAATGTTCGCGTACAATTCAAATGTGGCACACAGGCTGGTGGTTGTAGGCCGTTTGCAACTTCAACCGTATATGGGAGAGCTTACTACACACACATATGGGAAGACGTGCGCTACCTTTCACAACTGCCCTATGTTCCTAATGTTAGCTAGGTGGTTGAAAAGTTACTGCAATTTTCCACAAGTAGTGCTGTAGTGCAACTCTGTGTCATGAAATCAGCACAGCATTCTTGATTATGTTAGGTTTAGTGTTTACGTTGGTTCAAAGTAAACGTTATCTGTTGTTTGAGGTTATAAAATTATAGTAATAATTTTGTACAACTGTGATTATGATAATAATCTTTTTTAACCGATCTCCCATCCACTCATCCAACTACTGCAACCACCAGCCACCACTGAATTCAGTCAATAAGAATCTTGTAAACATATGTTTCAACAACACATGATCAAAGTCATAAATATATTATATTTACATATAAAAACTTGTTCTAACACTTTCAACATTGCTCTCAGGTGCAATAACAAAATTACGGATAATACATACCACTGGGATCTGCAGGAGGATTTTCATGCTGTAGACTGTCCTCCACTGCTGCCAACCCTGATCGGTTCACATTTCCATATGCTAAACCACCTACACAATGATATTCAAATAAAAATATAGTTGTGCAAATTCTATATTAGGTGTTAAAACTTTTAATAAAACTAAATTACTATTACTCAGATTTTTACTAATACATTACAAAGAGGTTATAGAATATTATACTTGATTATTTGATTATTTTAAACAATTACTTGGTTTGCCAACTACAATTTCAATTTCCTTTCTTCTTGCATATGCATTTACATAATTGATATGTTTCTAAACAACTGGCTTAGCCACCTCTGACTGCACTGTACACAATGTAAACTCTGTTGTTGATAAGACTGTATGTCTACACTTAATTGTGATATGTAACTATTATTCTTAGTTATATAATAAACATTTCTTTACCTTGTACAGAATAATCTTGAACAGTACGGGCATTTAGAACTGGTGAGGGAAATCCTGGCCCAGGCCTGTGAAGGTGGCGCCCCTGTATTGGTGAATGTGTTGGTGAGAACTGAGTTGGTGATACTGATACGGATGAGTAACTGCAAATTTAGAAAATAGTCAATATTATAAAAAGAAAACTTAATTTGGATTCTTCTTTACCTGTAACTGCCCCCCCCCCCCCCCACCCACACTTTGCCTGTGTGATGGAACAGTTACTGTTATTAATGACTTAAAGAGAAAATAAGATTGAAAGCAGACTTTTCTCTTTGAGCGAATTAAAGCATGCATGTATTTTAACTAAAATATCAGCATCAGTTAACTGAATCAAATGAGTTTTTAGATGTCTATAAAATTGATTTTCCGGATAACATATCTATAACTACGTATAGCTAAAATTTAGTATGCTTATGGAGATTCTACAATTTTTGCTTATGTGTCTTTATTACACATAAATAATTTTCTGCGCTTAACAGTAAAACCAAAGAGTCACTTTGAAAAGAAATATGGCTTTTCTTTGTCTCAGTCCACATTCATATAATATATACTACATTCCAGTCACTTTAAACTGGACTGACACACTCCATCTTACTCCTCTAATCACTCCATTGCTACAACAAAGCAATAAAAAGCTGCTGAAAAGTGAAAACTGAATGGTCCACTCTTTTCAATCTCATCATCTCAAGCTTCTTCATTTCCTTAGTCCAACACTACCACTCGTTATTAATTAACTGGTAATTAATTATTCAATTAATTAATTAACATATTTTATTTATTTGTAAACAATTAAGCGGCGGTTATAGCCTTCTCAAGCCCCTCGTTGGGAAGCCAATTACAACTTTATAGTTTTAATTAACTCTAATTACACAAATTAGTTTATTCTTGTTGTTAAGATAATTAATCCATTTATTTAATTATAATTGATGTGTGAGTTGATATTGAATAAGTTTTGACTATCACAAAGTACTCACTAATGTAATTTTAATACCTTTCAATCCCGTGTTTGGGTGTCAATCAAAGTAAGAAGTAATTAACTAATGAGTTAATCCAAATATTCATAAATTAGACATTTAACTGAATTAGTGTGATTCACTGTTATCATAATTTAACCTTCTTTCATATCTTGCATATTTTATTGATCACTATTTGGTATTGTAATAATAAAATACATATGCATGTCTGGATCTATATATTACGGTTTATTATACACTAAACAATTAATAATCAGCATTCATGATAATACATTTTCATGTTCCTGTAAATAAAACAATATTATACAACTTATTTGTTAATTAATAATACTACTCTAGTATACAGCATAAGTATGCAATAAAGTATACCCTACATTCAACATCTTCTTACACTTGTGAGTTCATATTCCAGACTTGCATCTACAATAGTGATCATTTATATTCATTTCTACGTGGTTTCTTTGTGAGAATCAGGTCAGTGGATTAGTAACTGCTAACAATAAATAATTTACGTTGCTTGTTAATTGTTATCCAAATTGTGAAGACCCTCCATCCGGTGTCTTGTGTCCTGGCCTATCCAGCACAATTGCTTTGCACTTATCATTTATATCACAAATGATTTTACACTTCCGCGACACATCTCTCGCACTCCGCTTTGGTATGCATCCGGTCTCGTTTGATTTAGATATATACGTGTAGTACCAAGTATTGACTGTTTATACATTAATCACTTGTTAATCAATAATGTTTCTATTCATTTTAACTCCTCTGTTCTTACTATGAATAGATTGAAACTGTTAATTAACGTATTGCCACCGCGCTCACCGTTCACTGCGCACAATGTCGTGTTACGTTGCGGTAGTAAAACTGACATATCATAAAGTCATTACGCACTGATGTCTATAAACTGACGAGTGTCTAAGTTCAATAATATTATGAGTCTATTATACCGTTGATTGAAAACTGATATTCCAAACTCGTAACATACTAATATACTGAGTTACCGCACATCTCAATAATACTGAGCAAAGTTTATGTAAGACTGACTAAAGTCTATATGATACTGGTTAAAAATTATGTGACACTGAGCCAAAACTTATATGATGCTCTGCAACAGTTATATGATACTCTCGTAAAATTTTATAATACTGGGCTTTTTTAAGTGATACTCTCTAAAAGTTATATGATACTCTGGGCTAAAAATTAAGTGATATTCTTCTCTCCTTGTGGTAAACACCCGGTTTTATCATCTTAACTCCTTTCCAACATCTCTTGCTCAAACCTCTACCATCCTCCAATGTCTTTCTCATTGGTTTCTTGTCTCAATTTCTTCGAAGACTCCACCCAAAATCTTGAGTCAGGTTCACAACTCCCTTCCGATTCGTTTATGCCAATCGTCTCCATGGCAACATTGTTCTTGTGTCCAGCCCTGGCCAAACTTTGGTCTCTGATAGGCTGTCTACCCTACTCTAACATACTCTCTGGTGTCATCACCCCTTAATTCTTCGAAAAGAGCAATTCCTCCGCCTGTCAATCACCCTTTTGTTCTACTCAAGTTCGAGTTATGTCCCTCTGATTTATACCCTGTCACTCTATCGTCCCATAGTCTCAAGCGTAACGAATTTCGGTATTGTTTTGCTGTATACTTTCAGTGTTGTTATTACTATACTGCTGGTTGATAACTTCTCGGTACTGTACATCCGCCTTTCTCCTAGTTCCATTCATGTTCGGAATCGTATACGAACCCCCCGTTGTCGTTACATCGTCTCTTCACTCTCGCAACAAAACCCTTATTGTTCATATGACGAATCTTCACGTAATGTCATTGTAAACCCTTTGTGTCAGAGTGTCGTCTCGGACCTTTCACACATGGTGTTACGCTGCGAGCGTGTCGTTCGCCTCGTGTATTCTTGGTAAATTGCATGTACAAGACAGCGCCTTTTGTCTATCTGTATGAAGACGTTTTCTCTCGCTTCCCCCTAATTTAACACAGCAATTTAGAATTATTGCCTCTACTAAACAAGGCGTCACATTGTCATATTATTGAATGCTTGTATTGTCCGAATGACAGTCGTATTTCTCCCTTATCTATCACACTCTTGACAGATACTAACTGCCTTTCGCATTCGTTGCGTAATCCGAAATTATATTTATATATATTTTTTTTTTAATTTACACTATAACACAATATTTAGATTCTTGGATTTCGTTGTCCATGATGTGTCCGTTACTTAACTAAATACAACTATTATATTAACGACTCGAACACAAAGTTTTTTATAAGTAAAAACATAGTTTTACCTTACAACCTGAACCGGTTTTCACATTTAAAAGGCTGAAAGAACCTCTGAAGAACCCTTTTAAAGGTGAAAACCGGTTCAGGTTGTAAGGTAAAACTTTATGTTTTTACTATAAAAAACTTAATGTTCCGAAACGTTAATATAATAGTTGTATTTACAATATTTAGATAGGGTCTATTAGTTTGGCAATCTAGACTGACTACATCAAATTCAAGATTTTATGAACTTTTTCTTGGTCACAGTTTGTATATTTTTATTTCAGATAGTTCGATTCTGACCATCTATCTTCATTCAAAATTTGAACGGGATATATGGTCTGTGACTTGTATGTATACAGAGTATTTTTAATTTTTTTGTGTAGTGCTGCAAGATTTCTTTCTTCATTATTTTCTGCAGGCATTAACCATTCAGACATACTGTTTCCTATACCTGTTTATTTTGTCTACTTATCTACACACTGTCACTATGAAGCAAAGACAAAATTTTCGGTCTCTCTTCCAACAGTATATTTAATGGATGAGACAGGATAGTGTCAAGCAGGAAAAGAAGTTCAAGTTACTGTTTTAATATTTTTTTTTAGTAATTAATACATGACTGTATTTCTATTACATGCATCATCCAGCTACAACTTTTTAGCTTTCAGTATATTCAATTACTTTTTCAAGTTAATTCAAAATTTTTTAATTCCTGTACAACTCTATGACTTCTTTGATTTGTCTATCACTAGCAAAAGCAATTGTACCATTACTGAAACATGTGAAACTTGAGAGACGAGATCTGTCATGTGGCCTTGAGTTGCACAGTAAACCAGTTAGTAGGGAAGAAATACACTGTGACTTGCAGCAGAATGGTCACTTCTCTGCCTGGGCCATTTCTCCCCTTTTGACTTCTGGTCAAAACCTCTCGTGTGTCCGAACTAACTCGTCTCAATATGGAGTCTGAACTGGTTTCTGAACAGATTCTTTTTCCAGTATTGGACATACATCTCATTTTACATACTATTCTTTTTCATAAACGCTTGTTTAAAATATATAGCAGCTTTAACATTAGCTCAAAGTTTTCCATCTTAAATATCTAATGCTCTTATTCCATGCCCATTTTGATTGATTACTAAAAGTCAAATTCATAATTTCGAGCACCTTTTCACATATCAAGTTCAGCAACCTTAGGTTAAATACCCTTTACAAAGAATTTATAGATAGTTAACTTCTTACTTGTATAAGTCAGGTACACACGGTTGATTTCAAGCATTTATTACAAGCCATTTTTATGTATAAACGTCCGTCCCCACTGTCAAGAACATAAAGTTCTGACCAACTAAATATTCTTGATTGTAATGGGTCTAAATTTACATAAATACTATTTTTTAATTTTTATAAATAACTTAACAAGTGAAGATGAGGCCCCCATAAGGTGAGGCAATTGCCAGTGAGAGTTTCATGACCATATATGGTTATGAAGCATAACGAAAGTTTATTTATGTGACCAATGCTGCTAGTATTTTGTTGACGAAAATCAGTTCGTGGCAAGTTGAAAAGGTGATACTAAGCCCAACAGAACTTTCCAATACTGAGGACGAGACGTATGGCGGGGAGTGGGATTAACTGGTTTTTGAGACGTCACCGAACGGAAATTGTAACGCTGAATGCCAGTCAGCAAATACCATCTAAATACAGCAGACGTGGGCAGTTCGTTTGCCACCGGCTGAGTACCGCATAAACCGCAAATCAAAAAATGTGAATTTTAATATATTTAAAAATAAAAAACAGTGTTGGGATAAAATGTTCATTTATGTCAGTGACTATTGGGAATAAATTGACAGTTCGGCCATAAAATGTAAAAGTAAAACAACAAAACAGTGCACTCGCAAGCAGACGTCCCATGTGATGAAACCCTACGCACCATGAAAGGAAAGTAAATATTTTGACAATAATTAAATACTGGCTTTTCACAAAATTTTATAAGTTGAGTTCAACAAAACCTATAAGTATGGAAGTATGTATGATTGTGTGAGTGAAGAATATGAAAATAATAAGAAGTGTTGAGTTTGCATAATTTTTAATATACGTATTCATATTTTGATGTAATAGTTATTGGTGATCAGTTTTACGCCTTAAGGCGGAATAAGTGTTTTCATGACCTGTTTCATGTTGTCAAAAGAAAATAAATAATGTTATATTTTTCTTGATATACGCATTTTGTTATTTGTTTTTGCCTATTGTTCTCTGCCGAAGTACACTAAACAACTTCCTGGATCAACCTTTACACATAAAATCAATATTCAATTTAATTATTAATTACTGAACATACCTCAGTTGACGTCCGAACAGGGACAATTTTAATTATTAATTACCAATAATACTTCAACTGGCTTCCGAACAGGGACATTGTAAATTAAAATTTACAATTTACAATTTAGTCGAAATGGCAGAGAAGAATGCAAATGCAAATTTGTGTGAGAATATAGAGGTGGGGTCCATCTTGGACGTTACACAAGATGATTTAGTAACAACAAATGAAAATGTTAATGAGAGCGTAGGCGAAATAGCAAATGTAATGGAAACGGTAGTAGCTGGGAGTAGGAAGAATGATAATGTAGATATACTTAGTCAATTAGCATTCATTATGGAAGTGATGAATAATAAATTTGACCAACAAAATAAGAATAATGATAATTTGAATACGAGTTTGAATGAATTTAAAACTGAAATGAAGTCAGAGGTAAATGAAATAAATAATAAATTTGACAAACAAGACGAGAAATTAGGAGACATAAATAACAAATTTGTGAACATAAGAAGCGAAATAAAAATGAGTAATTTAAGTATGAATAACCAATTTGAACATATAAGTGAGAGTTTTAAAGGAGTGAATGAGAAGTTTGTTGAAATAAATAATAAACTAGAAAAACAGAGTGAGATTATTGCTGGAATGAAAGGTGAAATGACTACAAATACAAATAAAATACAAGACGAAGTAAACGAAAGCAGAGAGTGAAAGGAGGGGGGTAGAAAATGGTATTGATAATAAGGTAAGTGGTGGTAATTGTATCAAAAATAATGATGATGAATAATAATGAATAAATAATTAACGAGGTAAGTGTTAGTTATAAAAATTAATTAACAAGTAGTAGTGGTAAGATACTGGAAAACGAGATATATAAAAGTGATACAGTGAAAATAAATAGTGATGATGATGATAATACAGAAACAGTGAGAGAGAGTGAGAGAGTAGAAATCAGTGTTTATAAGTTAGAGAGAGAGTATGAAGAGAGTTATTTGGTGAACAAGAGGCAGAGGGTAGATTTTCCTCAGGTTTATTGTAAACCAAGATGTTTATAAATGTTTTTGAAGGGCGAATGTCCCTTATTGGAAAACAATGTGTTTTTCAAGTAGTCCCTTAATTTTTTTGTAGTTGTCCTGGAAAAGCCAGGAGGTGTTTTTATGATTTAGTACCCTCTGCATGGAATGATATAGAATGTGAGAAATGGTGTTATGATGAGAGGTATTTTAAGAGGGAATTGTATTTTGACAAGAAGATAGAGATTATGTTAGTGTGTAGAAATCTTAAACATGAATTGTATGTTTTTTAAATATGATTTCCCATAATCGGGCGGTCACGGCTTCACTGAACCCCGACTGTGGATTTGGCTTAATATTCTAAATTGGTGAAGTTAGAAATACAACTGGGGGTAAGATCAGGGGAATCTAAGATGATACACGGCTATATAAGGGGAACTTTGGAACACGGCTATATACCTAAGTATGGGTGATAGACCGATTAAGGGAGTGTGAATATTAACTTAGTAGGATTACTGGTATCCGGGGTATCAGTAATGCCAAATTTTGTATAACCAAAGCAAGGATGGGGGAGAAAGAAAAGAAAAAAGTGTTCACCCCTTCCGCTTCAGTCCTTGTGGAGGTAACTGGCGCTACAGTTCAGGGGGGGGGGGGGTAATAGTGTGTGTGGAAGGAGAAATTTAAAATAAATTCATAATTTAATAAATTAGTGATGATGGAGAAGGTGGTTACTAGGTTGTTAGTAACGAGTTATTAGGTATTAAAATGAGAGTATTAATAGTGATTGTATTAAAGATATACATCAGTAATGTAGAGTGTGTAACTGATTTTCTGATGTAAATGAATCATGTTGTATTGACGAAGAATATTTTATTTTGATGTATTAAGGAGTAATATGAAGATGCTTAACGATTGTTAAGTAAGTAATTTGTTCTGATGTTGATTTAATGTGTTTTAATCTATATAAGAAGTTTGTTAATTTTGAAATGTGAATTATATAATGGAAGGTATTTATATGTTGTAATGGAAATGTTTATTTAAATTTTGATGGGAATCAGAGCGATCATTTTGAATTTTGGGATAAGAGTTAACGAGAGAAGGTTATACAGAATGTTGGTATGGAATTCTTACAATGTATTATACTTAGACTAAGTATTCATCCATGTGTAGGATAAAGGAAAAAAAACTCAGTACTTCTTAACGCAAACCAACACAGCTAAGGGGAACCAGATCAGTTAGGGATATGTTATTATACCAGGCCACTATTTGATATTTTTTGATTTCATGTTTCAGTGTCTGGTGATGCTGTGGCGGCGGTCCTGTGCTGGCCTGCGCGCCAGAGCAGGAGCGTCAAGTGCCTGTCTGGCCTTGCGGTGTTGGGATCTCGAGAGAGAAGTCCAGTAAGGTCATTCAGATGTGGTCACGGTCACTGGACCAGGGGGTAAGTTGACCAGGATTTTGAATAAAACGTGGAGGGGGTTGTGGTGACATATCCATGCTGATCCCTTTAGGAAGTATGAGAGTGTCAATGAGAGCTTTTATGCTTTGGCATAAAACCTCTCATGGGGGGGGGGGTAATGGGTCTAAATTTACATAAATACTATTTTTTAATTTTTATAAATAACTTAACAAGTGAAGATGAGGCCCCCATAAGGTGAGGCAATTGCCAGTGAGAGTTTCATGACCATATATGGTTATGAAGCATAACAAAAGTTTATTTATACCAGTGACTAATGCCGCTAGTATTCTGTTGACGAAAATCAGTTCGTGGCAAGTTGAAAAGGTGATACTAAGCCCAACGGAACTTTCCAATACTGAGGACAAGACATATGGCGGGGAGTGGGATGAACTGGTTTTCGAGACGTCACCGAACGGAAATTGTAATGCTGAACACCAGTTGGCAAATACCATCTAAATACAGCGGACGTGGGGAGTTTGTTCACCGCCGGCTGAGTACCGCATAAACCGCAAATCAAAAAATGTGTATTTTAATATATTTAAAAATAAAAAACAGTGTTGGGATAAAATGTTCATTTATATCAGTGACTATTGGGAATAAATTGACAGTTCGGCCATAAAATGTAAAAGTAAAACAACAAAACAGTGCACTCGCAAGCAGACGTCCCATGTGGTGAAACCCTACGCACCATGAAAGGAAAGTAAATATTTCGACAATTAAATACTGGCTTTTCACAAAATTTTATAAGTTGAGCTCAACAAAACCTAAAAGTATGGAACTATGTATGATTGTGTGAGTGAAGAATATGAAAATAATAAGAAGTGTTGAGTTTGCATAATTTTTAATATACGTATTCGTATTTTGATGTAATAGTTATTGGTGATCAGTTTTACGCCTTAAGGCGGAATAAGTGTTTTCATGACCTGTTTCATGTTGTCAAAAGAAAATAAATAATGTTATATTTTTCTTGATATACGCATTTTGTTATTTGTATTTGCCTATTGTTCTCTGCCGAAGTACACTAAACGACGTCCTGGATCAACCTTTACACATAAAATCAATATTCAATTTAATTATTAATTACTGAACACACTTCAGTTGACGTCCGAACACGGACAATTTTAATTATTAATTACCAATAATACTTCATGATTCTTGTCTCAAATCACTGAAATCTTATCTCCACATTCGTAATCTATCTTGTATTCTCCTATAATTGTTCAAAAATCTTAATTTTAATAACTACTCTTAACACAAAAACAGATAACTCAAATACATATACACAAACAGCTATTGACATAATGTTGATAAGGTTATAACTCAAATACATATACACAAACAGCTATTGACATAATGTTGATAAGGTTACTGACACCCTAAAATATGGGATGACAAGAATTATACAAAGTCAGCAGCTCTCAGTGAAAACGTCCGAAAGAAAATTAAAAAAATGTTAAAGATATATCCCAAAAAGGATGCGATACCTGTTGTTATGAATGACTGATGATGTTTAGGTAAGACATTGCTCTAATTAAGTTTTATTAAACCTTTTCACTAGTTTAGAATATATTTCACACTCATTTCATAGAGTACTATTCTTCATAAGCACATTGTTTACGTAAACCTCATACTACCATTATAAACATACCTCTGACTATAACAACTGGAGTGCTGAGAACCTCCATACTGAGAAGCATCAGAATTATTTCGAGATAATGAAGGTGTAAATGGAGATGAAATACCAGATGATGAAGAAGGAATAGCATGACGTGAAGTGACAGGAGATGCTGTTGGAGAATAACAAGAGTAGACAGCAGAATCTGGACTGGGAGTTGGACCACCTCCTCCACCCTTGCTGCCTCCAACATGTCGTGGCTGAAGTACAGGACTGTATCCACTACCTATTAGTAAGTAAACAAAGGTGATTTTTTATTTACTAAAGAACACAAAGTGGTAAATGAATGTATGCAATAATGTTATGTTTAAATCGCAGTACTAACTCTTACATTATTTAACGTTATCCCAAAATTGTTAACATGAAATATGTTTTCAAAGTAATCACATACACAGTTTTCTTGACAATGTTTCAAGTCAAATCTAAAATTATGTAACAAATTTCATATACTTATTTATGGTGGTGCCATTTGTAAGTATCTTTAGATAGGTATTACATGGTTTAAATTTCTAAGAGTGCAATTAACAGGGAATATCAGTATAGCGACACATTTGTCAAATTGAGCATGAAGTCAAAATAAGAATCTCCTTATGGACACATTTTGTTCATGGCTTGAGAGAACTAGAAATACTACAGTTGAGCACATTTTCTCAGTATGCAGCCATGTCAATATGACAGACGTTTTGCTTTTATGGCAATGTTTTAAAAAGAAGCGAGAATGTTTCTTGAAAGTACAACATATTGAAATCTTCAGAGTGCAGGAAAAAGACTTATCCTTTTGATGTGACTGACAGAAGTGGAACAATAAAAGACTGAAAGTCTAATCTGATGTATGTTTTTCACTAAAAAAACTTACAAAGTAAAGTTTCCTACACGCCTCAATAATATAATAAGAGTGCAGTTCAAGCCTAATACACACCCTGGCACCACAAATTTACTCAAGACTAATTTTACACATTTTGCAACTCTGTCACAAGTCCTTGTCATTTTCTTTCTTCTGAAGTACAACTCTGGTACTAGGAATTTGCAAGGACCACAGACTGACATTCATTCTGAAGAAAAAATAACGTCTAACAGAGGCTAAGATGTTGAAGATATCTTTACTTGTGATATTATGTACACATGATTAACTATTAGTCATGTATGTGATTAATAGCAACTTAATTTTTGTAATTATGTTACTTAATTAAGTAGAAAAAATTTGATGTTGATAACTTGAATGTTCTATTCTTGCTTACATGGTTTATTCAATTTTTTAAAAATGAAATAAAAATTTATTATAAACACACACAATTGGTGATCATATAACTAAATATATTTTACTTATTAATGTTAACATTTAATAATTAAAAAAGATTTAGTTTTCATCTTGAAGAGTCATTTCAATTTGTAAAATCTTTAATAGTAATATTTAATGGTTTTCAAGTATTAAAAATTATACTACAATTTCAAATGGTTTTTATCAAAAGCTGCTTTCTGATTCATGGCCTTTTTCACCCTTATACCAAACCTACATACCTCATACATACAAACCTCATACCACATTCTTATACCATCAAACTCCTTAATTATGCTACTCAGCTTGTTATAAGAAACAAAGCAGTTTTGTTAGTACTTACTAATGTTATCTTTTTCTGTGTCTAAAAATATACTTTTTGAGTATGAGACCATAACACTTACTGAGTAACTTGTCCACAAGTAACGGTAATTCAGTCTGAGAGTTTAAACTTCCTGATCTTACATGTTCCATCACTTTATCCATCTGTAACAGTGAACATACTATTACTATTAATATATTGTAAACAGTTACCTACAGGTATGGCATATTGAACAATTCACTAAATAAACTTTTCTGCAGCCTTATATATGTACAGGTGCGCGTGTGCACACACACACACACACTCTCTCTCTCTCTCTCTTTCTCCACTTTCTTCCATGATGCATGATAAGAGATTTGAGATGTAACAGCCGACTGTATTATGGATTAAAAAGATTTTTTTTACAATGTTTAAAAATTGAGAAGCAAAGATGTACAATTCAAAGTCTTCCAGAAGGCTTCTGGCAAGTTTTCAAATGAACTTTCCCAAATGGTGCAAACACTTTGATGATGGTTGTTTATTAGTTACGGTAATGTTAGAGTTGGAAGCCAAAGCACATCAACAAAATGTAAAAAAAGTAGATGTAAAGGAAACAATATTTACAAATTGAAGGAATATTTCCTACTATGGAAGTTGTTTACAGAAATTAATACTCTGGACATGGATGAGAGGTCACAAGATTTAATTCAAAATTTTTGAATTTATTGAAATTTAATTCAAAATTAAAACAATTTAAATGTAACAAAATCACTGAAAACGGAATGATACATTAAGCTGCTAAATACACAACATGGTCCCAACATATCATAACAGGTGACAACCCACAGAAGCGTGGTTGTAATGAAGACACAAAGGCCCCATTGCCTCAATAGAAACTCAGAGATGACTGAAACAGCAAACTGGGTTCAATCAGTGCTCAAGTTTGTTTCTTTGCGTTCTTTGAGTATAACTGTACTGTATTTCTCACATTTACCACAATGTTCTGTGGCCAATTAAAAATACTATTTGAGCATTTTATATCATTTATGGACACTGATGCTGCATGAAGGTTTTTATCATTCTGTATAAATGTCTATAAATTTTAGTATTATTACTACTACTACCATTATTATTATTTCTCTTCACTATAAAAAACAACAAGCATTTCAAATTAATAATTTTTGTGTTAATTTCTATAAAAAATTAGTTTTCTATCTTCCTCTTCATTTATGTCCCCTCTGCCATCAGTCACTTCCGTTTCTCACTTCTATTATGGGTGAGGTATCTGACTTCTAACATCATCTTAGCCAACTTCTCAATATAGTCAACCCATTCCATGATGAGTTTTAGTTTTCTTTTGTCCATCCTCAATACCTGACCAAACTACTGCCAAGCTCTTCTCTCTACACTACATCAGCAATTCCTGCTGGAACAGATTTCTGATGGTCATATTTCTAATTCATTCTCTTGTAGTTCTTTCACCTGCTTGTCTCAATAATCTCATTGTTTTTATGTTTCTTTAGCAATGCGAGCCTTTGCTGTCCCACGTTGTAGTTTGGATAGAAAAACTGTCTTGTATACACATAGCTTGACATCTTCCATGACCTTCTTACTCGCAATAACATTAAATCTTACTTTCATACGAAGGTTTTACTTGTATGCACAGGCCTTAATCATTATATGGTCACACATACATGTTTTATAAAAGTACAGCGTTCTTGATTAAAATAAACAATAACCATAACATTGTCTCATTTTATATGAAGTATGTGTGTGTGTGTGTGTGTGTGTGTGTGTGTGTGTGTGTGTGTGTGTGTGTGTGTGTGTGTGTGTGTGTGTGTGTGTGTGTGTGTGTGTGTGTGTGTGTGTGTGTGTGTGTGTGTAAAATAGGGTTGCTACAGCTAGTGCCGTCTCCCTTCCTTCAGCCTGGCTTTCCAATTCTCCCGATCTTCCCATTGTCCTTCCTCAAGAAGTACATTTCATATATTTATATATGAAGTATAAATTTATATAAATTTACTGAAGTTTATATGCATTGACTATCAGAGTTTACTACAACAAATTACTACAGATTAAATGCTCAAATATAACTTCTCTGATAATCTTACTAATAATAATGCAGATTACATTTTATACAAAAGTCAATAAATTAACATCAAAAATAAAAATTACCATGTTTTCATTTGTAAACTTGAGTGGACGATGTTTCTCATCATCAACTGAGTTAATTGCTGCTGAATTAGGCCTATTTGGACACACCTGCACATCTTCCATACAATTTTCTTCAGGATCCTGGAAAAAAAAAGATCTCTATGAGTGTAACTACTTAACTGTATAAACACATATATTCAACTCCCAATTGTCTGGATATGGATTAACATATTACTACTAGTATTACTGAGGACTTATATAAAAATAATTAAGACTGAAGTCATACACCAGTTGGTTTAAAATTTCTGTGTCATCCAATTAAGTAGTGACACAAATTAAAAACTACAGATTACAAGGATTGTTTATACAAAATAAAAAATGTTAAATTTTTGTTTTGCTTCTCTATCTTTATTTTACAAATAATGTCTTTATTGTTTCCTTCACTAATTCGTCTATCTTTACTTGAATCATTCAATAAAATAACACATTCCTTACTGTCAGTTCAATAAGACATTTAACAATAAATTATTAATAATCTTGTGTTAGTGGTTATATTCACAAACAGAAATAACACTTATTTGAATGAATGTTTCCGATCTGACGATGAGCTGTGAAACTTAAAAGTGCTAATTGGGAATTATTATCTATAGTGGGCTACAACAGTGTTATTTAACAATAAACGCATACGAGCATTTAATTTTTAAGCTCACCATATGTTGAAAATTATAACTATACTTAACTATATTACAAAAAAAAAAAAATTATACGCACGAGTATACTGAATTTACAAGCACATTCTTAGATGATGACAACAATAACAACAACAATAATTTTATAAATTGTTTGGGATTACTTTTTGAAGTGAACTTATATCGCTTTTAAATGTAGCCTATGTAGCACAAAACTTATGTTTTACAATCACTTTTTACACATGCCAATGTATGGCTATTGTTATAGTACTGCGTTTAAGAATAACTGACATCAAGACTGGAATGGATTTCAATATAACACAAATATTTACTTGAAGACTTTTTTAAATTAGTTACTGACACTTATAATCAAAACATATGATTAAAAATGGAAATAAAGTACTAATTTAAAGAAGAAACATAATAATTTAGTTTTATTAAAAAATGTCAACATTATTATCACAAGGTATTTTTGAAAAATTGTATACACTTTCTATTTGCTAATAAAGTAACGGTTTCTATTTAAACAACTGATAACGTATTGTTTGAATCCAGTATTTAAATTTGTTTTATACATTATTTATACATTTAAATAAACATTACATAAAAATAAAGACACTTTCCACAGACGACTAAGAATGATATCACTCACACAGTGTATATGAGACTGGAAGAAATAAAAATGGCAAAAACAATTCAGTTATTATCAATACAGAAAAGGAAATGCCAAGAAAAACATGATATTACATGGTAACAGAACTGCATAAACAGCTGTTATTGTTATAAATCAGTACAGGAGTACAATAACTGGTTGCTAATGTACATGTATAGGTACACGACATGAACACAAATGGAAGGCATTAGTTCATTAATCACTTCTTGAGAAAGGTGGAAAGTTCAACTCCCTGTTTCACATAACTGATTCCCAGTGTATTAAACTTTCAAATATCTGTATTAATTATTTGTGACAAAATAATCTAAAGCACATTGTGAACACTGGTTATGGCACTTCTGCAATACTGTCACCTTCTTATACACGACTACAATATAATTAAAACGAATTAAATCACTACCAACTTGGAACACAAAGTTTTTTATTGGTAAAAACATCAAAGTTTTACGTTATAGCCTGAACCAGTTTTCGCTTTTAAAAAGCTTCTTCTGAGGCTGCTGTTGGGAGCACTGTCCGTCTTGTTCTTGGTGACGGTATCAACTTTTGAAGGATCAATGTTGTGTGTGTGAGGTGTGATATGTTCAAATAATGCGTGTGATCTGAATTGTGTCTATTCGTTTAGGATGTTGTTTCTTTGTGTTTTTGTGTGTTTGTATATTTCTAATTGTTCAAGAGTGTCTAGTTTTCAGCCTTTTGTGTGTACGTGTAGAAAGTCCATGTTATTGTCGATGTTTCTGTATGTGTGGTTTGCTTCAATGAGGTGGTTTGCCTTTATCAAATTACAATATAATTTCATAAAATTCTTCTTCCATCCCCAACACCTGTGCCATCAAACTTCTATGTATTTTTATTTTCTTCTCATATTTCACCATCGTTTCATTCAAGTTGCGTGCAGCTTTTCTGGTTCTTTCCCAGTAGCTTTTGCTTTGAAAATTTTTGTTCACTCTCTTTCATTATTCTGTTCGTTTGTACAATCTTAGTTTGGCTATTTCTAAGCAATGAATGAAGGCCGTCATCTCAAATCATTCTCTTATTCCACTCTTGTTTTGAGAGTAAGTATTTCATTTCTGCTCCTGGTATATCCTTGTCATCATTTATCAACTTTCTGCGAGGTAAAAATGTAAATAATTATGTGAGGATGAGAAAATAAACCATTTTGCATATTTTTAGCTTGGTGTGTACACATTTTTCTCTCTTCCCTGTACAGGATACATATCTGGTAATATACATTACTACCTTTTCAAATATTATTTTATCTTTCATTTACCAATTTTTGGTGAAAGATAAAAATAGTTCCACACAATTTAATTTGTACTCACATATCCCACATTGTCCCCTTATTTTTACAAACTTTAGTTTCTCTTTGCAAATACAGAGAGTTATTTTTCTTGGTGTCTTTCCCTACTTTTCTAAACTTCTGTCCCAATTCTCTACCAGTGTTTGTAGTTTTCCCTCCTCTGCTGCTATCAAACGCATATTGTCCTTAAGCTCCAGTCACCTACTATTATCTTTTGATTCTTACTCTTATGCCGGGCAGCCACCAGAAGCGGAGTGGAGCGGAGTTGAGCAGAATGGACTGAGCTTGTAAAATCGAAACAACGTTGTTCAATGAAAGGGCGGCCACCAAAAGCGGAGCTGAGTGGAGAGGAGTGAAGTGCCGTCGGTCGAGTCAACTCCGCTCAGCTTTGCCTCGGCCGAGGTCCGTTTGGAAGCTGACTCCACTTCCCCCACCACACCACCTTCCCACTGACAACCATAGGACAATGATTCTTTTTCAACAATTTTTGTAACTTAATAATTGATTTCTGTAAATTTCTATTGTTGTAATTAATATATAAATAAAAATTACCTTAAACAAATTGCTAACTTCTCTTTTGCTCCTATTGCCTTCCGATAATTAGTATCACATGCTGTTTATCATTATGAATAATATTGAGACGTTCGTTAAACTGGTCGCGTGACATTCTGAAATAATTTTTTAATTGATCAGCGGTCAAATCATAAAAAAAAGTGTGAAATTCACCGCAGTTTGAAATTTAGCATGTCTGACATCGCTGAGGTTATAAACGCAACTCAACTACACTCTGCTTTCGTTTGCCGCCCCCTAAGTGACTCAGCTCAACTCTGCTATGCTCCACTCTGCTTCACTCCGCATCTGGTGGCCACCTAGCCTTATTATTTTCCTTTCTTTGTTATACTCTATGTCATGGTGTACATTAAGGTAAGGTGTTATTATTTTACATGGTGTAACATGTAATTTTAAGTCTTATTAAAAATCATTTTTCTAGTTAATTTTAAATGAGTGTGCTGTTGTAAATAATAAATATTATCTTACTAAAATGTTAATAGTAAACTTTCAATTTGATTTAATAAGTACAGTACTACTTTCATAGATTATTTGCTGTGATTTAAAATTTTAATAATGATTCAAAATTGATACTCTTGTCAGACACCCAAGCAATGTAAATAATTTTATAATTTTTTTTTTTAATGTGTTTTATGTTTTGATGTTTATATGTTATCATTATATCTTTTTATAAAAGGGAATAGTCTGACTTCATATTTTGAAATTTTAATAATTATTTTTTAAAGTAATATTAATAAATTGATAATTTTTTTAATTAGTTATTTCATGCCAATCTTTCACTCCTCTTAAAAAATGTTATTGCATAACATAATTTATACTTAACACAACACACACAAAATCCTACAACCTAGCCAGTGGTTTAAACAGAATACAGTATAAACACTGAATTGTATTCATAATAATATTACTTGTAACTTGCATAATAAATATTGGCAAACCCAACAGTGTGAGGTTTGATAATCAACAAAATCATTATCACTGTATTATTGTTGTTGTTGTTGTATTCAAAGATTGTATTATAATTTTATTATTGTGTATTTCACAATTGGTGCTTAACAAAATTTAAAAAGGAAAGAAGTTGTTATCATTAAATAATTTATAATAATAAAGAGATAATTAAATAATACTAATCAAAGAACCAGTAGAGTCACAGTTTACCAAAAATTAGTACACATAAAATAATGTATTAAAATTTTCCTATACTGAAATGAACATGGCTGAACTGCAGAAGGGATTCGATCTTGAGGCGATGTTAAAAAAGTCTCCATAACAAATTCAAGAATACTAGTGAAGAATTTAAAACCGAATTAGAAAAAAACAGTGAAAGATCCAAGGCCAAAATTGAAGTCAAATTAGTGCTGAACTCAAGGAATTTAAAAAAAGTGAAGAATTAAAAGAACAACTGACTACAAAACTCGATGAAACAGACTAGAGTAGAAGCATTAGAAGAAGCTAGGGCACAATAGTTACTTATGATCTTAATAGAGATCAAGAGTAAATTTAAAGAACATAAAACAGAATGGACGAAAGAGTTGAAAGATAGTCTTAAACAGTTAACTGAAGACTGGAATGAGACATTCAGGTTATCAAAGCATATTTCATATTTTCAAAGTATGAAAATAAAAGAAGTCAGTGAATGAGTATGCGAAAACATAAGAAAGACACAGGAGTTACAAACCAGAACTACTATATTGGAAACTGCCATGGTAGAATCTACTACAACCACCAAAGATTATTCAGGTGAAATAAATTCGCCCATGGAAGATTTACGTGGTGAAGTAGAATGGCTAAGAATGGAAATAAAGGGATGACTATCATTTGGGAAATTCAACGGTTGAAGAAGTTTGAATCCTACTGAATTGTGAACATGAAATGGAATTGATAGGAAATAATATGTGACAAAGAAAAAATTGATTTTATTATTAAACATCTTCAAGATTCTGCTGCAAGATGGTACATGATTGTTCACGAGAAATCAACTACATACAAACAATTTAAAGACTCATTTGAAAGCTGGTAGTAGAATATCTATACACCAAGACAGGTGAGAGACCAATTAGAATATGGTATATATCAAGGGGGAAAACTTACCTTTGAAGAGTATGTCATTCAGCTGGTTGAAAGGGCAAACACTTCCATATGAAATTCACAGAACATGAGTTAGTGTTAAAATTAGTATATCGCTTCAACCGAGATATAAGGTTAGCATATACAAGGAATTACAATTATAAATCCGCCTGATTTATAAACAAACATAACACAATCAGATACTTCTTTGAGAGGGGTGAATGAATTGAACTATTGTCCAACAGTCATTGTACACATTAACAATTGTAAAGTGCAAGCACTGATTGACACATGGAGTGAGGTATCGGCTATCGGTGAAACGTGATTACAAAACCACCAATATTTTAAAGATATACTCTCTCTACCTGTTAATGCCTTTATATCACCACTGCTAATCATACCAGGAAACAGGTTAAGCAACAAGTATTTGTAAATATAATACGTGGGAATATACAGTATAAACTAGTTCATCACTGTTTATTAGGAATTGATGCTCTGAATAAAATGAAGGCTTTAATAACAAACCTTCATAGCAGATCAATTATAACCTGCATTATGGATAATGTCACACAAAATATAAAATTTAATGTAGCTGAGGAAGACCAGTTGCCAACGGTAAACGAACCTGTAACTATCTCCAAACTGTCAGTAACATTTGAGAATGATGAACATCATGATGAAGAAACTGATGGTAAACAACAAAGGGATAGAGCAAATAGACACATTTATTAAAGAATATGCAGATATATTTAGCAAACTGCCTATACAAGTGAACATATGAACATCGCATCAAGAAGGTGACAGACCCATCAAAATTCATAGCGAGGATATATCCAATTCCCATGAAGTATGAAGAACAAGTTGAGAAAGAAATAAAAAGAATGTTGGACAATGACGTCATAGAATGATCAAACAATGAGGAACTTGAATAGTGTCATAGAAAAGGATTTTCACTGTGCACCAACTGCGGGCGTGTTCTCAAAATGCAAGGGGGCTAGTACGAGGCTCATTTTTGAAGTAAGAACCATTTACACATCTTGATCGCACAGGTCCCCCCGCTATGCAGAAACATTATTGTACTTCAGAGAAGGAGATCTTGGCTATAGTATATGCATTAAAACAATTCTGATATTATATCTATAGAAGGCACTTTAAAATACACACTGGGGGGTCATGAAGTGTAGATTCATTCCAACTGATCTGCGGTTGAGGAGAGGGGGTCATTCCAACTGAGGTGCAGAATCACAAGTGCAGGACTAATAAAATGGATTCTGGTCATAGAAAAATATTCTTTTACCACTAAATACTTTAAAGGAGTCGACAACAAAACAGCAGACACACTAAGCCAATATATCACTGAGAAAAAGAAGAGTCTCATTTTTCCAATGATAAAGACTTGAAATTACTGTACATCCAATAATTGGATTTATCATTTTGTTCATTTATCGGACTGACCGTCTGTTCTAATAAAATTGGTTAGACTGTAGTAAAATAAAAGAATACTTTATTTTAATCAATGCTGATGCAAATTTCTCTCAAAACAAATCAGTGCTTGTACAGGAAACGAGATTTTAAACATTACAGAATTAAAATAAAGTTTCACGTTAATTAAATATAGTTTTTACAATATGTAAATATTGCATATTAAATTAAAAGTTTAATTAGCCACAATAGTCAAAATATAACATGATAATCACAATACAATTTATAATGTACAAAATTAAGAAGACGTACCACGTATAACTTATAGGAAGTCTACTGTATTACAGTACACTGAAATTTTAATTTAATTAATTCTACACATGCCTTAAAAAAATACAACATATGGTTTAAATAAAATAAATATATTATTTAAAAAATGGTACAGGACCAAACTGTCATTTTAAAACTGCCTTCTCCAGGATTTTTATGCAGCAAAGGAATCAATCAGAAAATTTAAGACTGTATTTTCTGACTGCTTAGAAATACAATCAGAACTTCTCGTGATATCTCATTTTCGATGCCTGGAAATGGCAGTCCAGAGAGTCATTCTTGTGGTACTCAAGTATGATTAGATGATTTATAATTTAGAAAATGATCTTTCGGCTGTTGCTTTTGTCACAGGCAGACTCATGTAAAGAATGTAGGTAGTAAAAACTTCAAGAAAATTGGAGGAAAGAGTTGCATCTTCACATATTGTGGTCTTAGCTAGCTCCTAATTTGCCACTTTGTTTTTAATTACTTCTTTCATAATTGATTGGAAACGTTTGGAGGGTGTACTTATTACTCTCCCATATTTCTGACACTAACCCTTTTAAGTTAATAATATCTGGCAAGGTCTCATACGAAGGAATTTCCAGCAAATCCGCATTTAAAAATCTGTCAATTATTTATATTTCATGATTAACTTGTTGAAAAGCAATCACACATTTCCCATCCCTATTCTTTAGCCTAACATTAAGATTGTGGCCCTGCGGGTCCATATCACTGCCCCTGTACAGAAATCATTAAAAATAGTAAGTAGTGTTACATATATGTACAGGGTGTAGCCATTACACCTGCTGACTTCAAACTGTGTGTGTGTGTGTGTGTGTGTGTGTGTGTGTGTGTGTGTGTGTGTGTGTGTGTGTGTGTGTGTGTGTGTGTGTGCGTGCGTGCGTGCTGATTGTTTCCAAACAATAGCAGGGTATCTGATACACTGAAGTCAGTACAGTACTACTGTACTGATAATTTATTACAGAGTATAGAAATAACTGATTTATTTGTTTAACTGTGATATGAACTTGGACCTGGACATGCCAGCTATTAGTTTATTAAATTGCTTCACAAACAATAAACATACTCCTTGCAACACATTTTAAATAACACTTTGGTGGCTGTTAAAATTGTTATCATGTTCAAAATTTTATTCTTATACGATTTCATCACTGTAATAATGATTGTTTTTATTTTTATAAATGTCATTATGATGACTACTTGTTATCATTTACAACATTTTACATCATTCTCATTGATGTTAAATATCAAATTTGTTTATGAATATTGTTATTTTTCTCTATATTTTATATTATTATACAATACATATCGTGAATCCAATACATATTTCATTTTCAATTATTATCTAATATGTAATGAACCGAAAGAATGACTCTGTCAAACTAGTTGATACTTGCAAAAATACCAGACGTTATCATTAACAAATATTTGAAATATATCATATATCATTCAATTTTTGAAAATATATGTATTCTTACCATCTTGATTTGGCTCACTGTAAATTTTATGTTGCTCAGAAGATTATGCATAATAATATTACTTGTGACACACACACACACGCACGCACGCACGCACGCACGCACGCACGCACGCACACACACACACACACACACACACGCACGCACGGAGCAAGTGAGAAATGAAAGGTAAGAAAGATCATTCTAAATGTATTTGCTTGCCTCTTAAATCTGACTGAGATGATTAGCAAATGACAGTAAACTTATGCATTAGTATATACATACATACTTGTTTAATGACAGGCATCTCCGAGTCAGAGAGTTCACCCTCCCATGACATAGGACGTTCCAGCCCGTCTCTTGAATCATCAGCTTCAGTTTCTTCACTGCCTATTACACGTTTCTTCTTACTCCTCATATTCACACCTGTATCAATAAACACATTATAATATTTGCAGTGATACAATACCAATTGTACTATAGCCAACGTAAGGTAGAAAGAGAGAAAAAATTGTCGAAAAATCTACGTCACACAAGATGTCACATTGGTAGATAAACTGAACAACATGATTAAATGGACAATTTGAAACACTGAACACAGAAACTTACTGGAAAAGTCAATCTTGCTGACTTCAGCATCTGATGCTGATCCTTCGTCATCTGCAAGAGGCATATCTGAGCCACCGACCACAACGCTGCACTTGCCACTGATGACACTTCCACCTATACCTGCACAAATAAAACAAATATTTTAATTCATTTGACTGTAATTTATCAATCTGCTAACATTTTCTTCTTTATCACATTAATAAATGTTACAAATACAGCATTTCTTTCCTCAACTAGTATTTATATACATTATACAAATGAATATAATGCTTAATTTGTATGTATAGTACTACATATACCATATTTGTTTCTACATGTATGTTATACGAATTAAAGATACTTTTTAAATGTTGCTCTTTCCTTACCAATATATTCACACCACACTTTTTTGTGCTATACAGTTATATAGTAATTGCATTACACCACCACTATGCACAAACAAAATTGTAGTTTACTAAAATTATGTGTTGTCATTCCTTAGAAAAAGAGGAAATTTCTGTTTCAATTTTGGGAAATAAATACGTTAATAAAATCAAATTTGACAAAACTTCATGAAATTTACCAGTATAAAATATGCCATTAGAAAAGTACCCTTAAAGTATTTTTGGAATATCATATCTTGTTGGCAAGCTCCATCTTTGATAAGAAATTCTTGCAGTCTCTGACTAACACTTTGTATTCTTTAATATAGTAGCCACAGAAATTTGGCGATTTCCTCTTCTACCCTGGCTTTCAGAGTTGCTGTCACAGCAGGCTGCTGCAGCACACTTTGCTCTTAAGGTGAACTACAAGAAGTCACTTGCTGCCAGATTAGGGGGATCTTGGAGGTCATGAAATGTTTTCATTTCTCAAAATTATATGGTCACCAAACGACTGGAATAATGGTGCCATTGCCATCTGTGCCATGTGAAAAGTTGAACTGAGTGATTGAAACTGTACATTTGCAATTATTTGTGGAAATGTCCGTAGTTTTCACACAAAGGTTGCTTTTTATTTTGAAATAAGAAAGTTTTGGGCAAAATAAGAAAATTTTGCTTATTCACACAGTCATTCAAATGGAAATAAGCTTCATCAAACATCCACAAATTGTTAATGACTTCATATTTGTTCATGAATTTCATCTGAACAATAAAATTTGTTCACTGAATTGTCATCACATTAGGTGATCAAAGGGTTGCAGTTCCTGGAATATCTGCAACTTGTATGGATTGTACTGTAAATCTTGTGATATTCTACGAACACTCGAAATATGGTTCTGTTAGAGATACTGTCTCCTGATGATGAATTGAATGCGGTGGGCTTCTTAAAACAGCAACTTGAACAATTTCAATATTTTGTGGTATAAAAAATACCCTGGCAGTTTCACACACTGCCTAAACTTCCGTGCCGAATCTGTTTCCTCAAAATTCTGTACCCATTTATTGACTGCATGTGTTGATGGACATGATTGTGATAGCCTAAATTAAAATGACGGAGGAAAATTTTCTATTCATCATTTGCACAATATCATTGTTTTTGTAAAATGCCTTACCAACATCTCAGTGCTACCAACAGACCAGGCCTACCAACATATTTTTCAGAATTTCTCATTTCTCTATAATGGCCTATACAACATACGCCCCTGATCTATGAATGGTAAAGTAAAAATTTGAACTGATTTTAACTTCCATAAAGGAAAATGTGAAACAATGTTTTATATAAATATGCTTTTTGGGGGGATAAACACTCTTAGTTTTGCAAAAAATAATCGCAGTATTTTGCTGTCAAACCATCACTCCAGCAAACCAACAAAGATGTCACTGCTTTCTGCATACACTGACAGAGTACTGTCACTCTGTACTATTAGACTAGAGCACTGTCTATTAGTAAGACAGTACTGGGAAGGCAATTGCAGTTTTATTAGGCGTCTTTTCAAATGTTTATTGGAAAAAAGGAAACTCACAGTATTCACTGTTTTTTTAAATTCTGAGTGAGGATGAACTGGGACAAGCAGTAAATATGAAGTGGGACATATCAAACACAGAACTGACATTACAGTTTGAGAACCTGATAATGGAGGTAAAGAAGGTAGGTATATCACAACCTATTACTACAGCAAAATATAACTGAATACGATATTCCAAATAAGGCTGCTGTTACTCATCCTCTGTTAACTGGTACAACAAGGAAAACAAAGAAAGCATAACACATTCATTTACACAGAATAAGCAATTCATAAAAGAATACTGAATCAGCTAAAACAGGGGGGAAAATGCACCCCAATTCTTGTACAAAATGCATGTGTAGATGCATATATATACACATGTTAATGATCTGTCATAATTCACAATTTATTTCTGAATGCATTCCATATACAAAAGAGACAATAAACTTTAATAATTTATTATCACTACTTATACTTATTAGAAGTAATGTAAAATGCACTCGGATGGTAAACATTTAAGGTTACGTCATAGTTTTTTAAAATGTAATTAGCATTTCAAATTCTCTAAATCTATTGATTAATAATGTAGTAAATGCTCAAGAAACAAACGCTTAATATAAAAATGCTAGGTTTATTTTGAGATTTACTAATGTAAGCCTTAAGTTACGACACTAAATTTTGCAAAGCATTTGAATATACAAGTATAGTAGACTAGAAAATACTGGTATGTCTCTTTAAAAATTAGTTTGGCCCAAATGCTATCGCAGTTGTCTCTTAATACAACTGCTTAAAAAAAAAATCATTAACTACTATCTATCAGTTTAAACATACATGCACCAATGCAGAATACATTTTACAAGAATCTAACATCTTTCAGAAGTTTATATAGGCAGCTGATGCCATACATACATTGCAAGTGTTCATAATTATCTCAACCAGACTTTGACAATTTGAAGATTGATTTCTAGAAAAAAATCGGTATGGAGACCATACATGACTTCCATTTACTAAGTAATTATAAAATTATTTTTTAATATGTAGGCCTACACTCAGAACGAAACCAAATACATCAGCATGCTTTTGGTAAAAACGCTGAGAAAGATAATCAAAATACAAAAAACAAATTGTACCTAGTTGTTAACATTTTAAGAATAAAGAATTAATTTAATTAAAATCTTTTACTTTAACAACATGAAAATATCGGTATGGAGAACCATACATGACTTCCATGTTCTAAGATTTATATTTAAAATCATATTCGAAATGAAATATTTCCGTAGAAACTACTTCTTTCTACTTATTGCTTCAGCCTTAACCACAGTACTGTGGTCACTAACGTATACCACCTCACGTTTTCACACTCGATTTTCACTGATGATGGCAGTCGATGGCACTGCCGAAAAGTCTGGTTTTTCAGAAAACATTGGACTAAAGCTAAACAGCCTGGGAAGGAATTTTAACAAAGAACTACTTCTTTGTTGCCGATAACGTAGTACACATATACAAAATTCTCCCCACCCCGTTCACCTAACCTCTTCATTTATAGATATTTCATCTACGTTTCTACAGTGGATTATTTTGAGCTTCTTAACAGGATACTTTATTTATCAAAATTAAGTACTTTACTCTTGTTAAAACATAAAACGTTGCAGGCAAAGTACCCCTATCTCTTAACCGATCTTCACCAAAATCAATAGACCTTCAGTCCTCTACAATGCAGGGATGCATGCAAAAAAATATTTGATTCTGTTTGAATGTGCGGCAGTTATCGTTCGTCATGGAAACATTTCTCTTGTTACAACATAAAATGTTGCAGGTAAACTACCCCTTTCCCTTAACCGATCTTCACCAAAATCAGTAGGCCTTGAGTTCTCTACAATTCAGGAAAGTATGCAAAAAATTATTTGATTCTCTTTGAATTTACGGCAGTTATCTTAGGACAAAAAAATTACCCTTGTTAAAACATAAAATGTTGCAGGTAAACTACCCTATTCCCTTAACCGATCTTCACCAAAACCAACAGGTCTCGAAAACTCTACAATTCTGGGCTGTATGTAAAACTTTATTTGATTCTGTTTGAATTTGCGGCTGTTATCGTTTGCCATAGAAACAAATTACCCTTGATAAAAAAACGTTGCAGGTAAACTACCCCTTTCCCTTAACCGATCTTAACCAAAAACAAAAAGCTCTTGAGAACTCTACAATTGAGGCCTATATGCAAATAATCATTTGATTCTGTTTGAATTTGCGGCTGTTATAGTTTGTCACAGAAAATACCCTTGTTAAAACAAAAAACGTTGCAGGTAAACTACCCCTTTCCCTTAACCATCTTCACCAAAAACAGTAGGTCTTGAGTACTCTACAAATCAGGGCTACATGCAAAAAATTATTTGATTTTGTTTGAATTTGCGGCTGTTATCGTTTGCCATAGAAAAAATCTACAGACAGACACACACACAGACACTTTTCGAAAAATGACTTCGAAAATGACGTTTTGAGTGTAGTACAATCAGAATCTGCAATAATCTCGAACACAATTTTTTTGCCATCACCATACTTCCATTTCCTTAAGGAACACGGAAGTAAAAAATTGAATACTGCCCAGCAATACCTACTTACTGAAAACAAAAATTATTTTGTTTACGTATTCGTGGTTACATAGCATGGACGATGTTAATATTTTATTGAAATTTTAAGTTTTTGGTCAAATAAATTTATAATATCAATACAAAAACATTACCCCCTCCCCTTCAACTACCCTTTTAATTTATACATATTTCATTACCTTTCTACAGTGGATTATTACGACCTTTTTTTTTTGCAGGATACTTTATCAAAATTAAGTACTTTAATCTTGGTAAAACATAAAACATTGCACATAAACTACCACTTCCTCGTAACTGATCTTCACCGAAATCAATAGGCCTTGAGTCCTCTACAACTCGGGAACATATGGAAAAAATTATTTGATTCTGTTTGAATTTGCGGCAGTTATCGTTCACCATAGAAAAAATTCTACACATAGACACACTTTTTGGAAAATGAATTTTCTTTATGTTTTTAGGGTAGTACAATCAGAATCTGCCCTTATCTTGAAAACGATTTTTTCGCTATCAACATACATACTTCCATTTCCTTATGGAATATGGAAGTAAAAAATGTAAAGGGATTTCAAAAAAAATTACTAAACAAGGAATTATTTATTTCTGGAAATAAATAATTACTGAAACACAAATTGGAATTACAAAAAAAAAGAAATGTGCGTCAAAGAACAGAGAGCCTACTCTTAAACGATAAGGAAACTGAAAATTTCTCCAAGATTGTGTGTTTACCTTCACTTCAAATGGTTTTGCAGATTTAATTTACACAAATTATATAACTCTTTGCTCATAAACTTTTGTAGTTTTCATTATTAATAACAACACTGTTTTTTTTTGGTTTAACACAAGTTTAAACAGATCTCAGTCACGTCACTGAGGATGCCTAATCGTAGTATTTTAAAAGAAACAACATGTATTAAACTGAAAGACAGTGTTGTTGTTATTATATAAGTCTTGGTCACCAGCTCAGAAACCATTCCTTTGTTACAATTACGAACAAAGTGTGAAAAAGCAAGTGGTTACCTATGTAATATACCAGTTTCTTATAAAGATGAAGGTGTTTGAGATAAATTTTCAACAGTGTAGTCTCTTTAATGTATATATAAATTATCCATAATGTATACAAATATATTATAATAATCAAAACAAAATTTTTTCCCTTTTATATATCTGAAGATGGCAGTACATTAAAAATGGTTGAAGTACTGTATAATGATATAATTTAGTAAAATATATTCTTGTAAAGAGAAACTTTTAGTACTTAATTTTATACATAAACAAGAATAAGGTGAGTGAGGTATATGTGTGTTTTAAATGTTCTGCAAATTCTATAATTTCTTGCAGCTACATCACTATTATTATAAAAATAATATTAATGAGTATATCCTGCAAGTATAACATTATTTTTTCTAATGTATAACAGGCTTTCTATAAAATGAGTGTTAACAATATATATATATATATATATATATTGTGTATATAACAATATACACACACATATTGTTACATATAAATGTACATACGTAATATAAAAAATTACATATGCCAATATTAAAATGGTAAAATTTACAAATATACAAACACAAAACAGACTAATTCCTGAACAAATACAAATCAATACAAAACATGACATAATTTTTAAAGCACTCAACATCGAAAATACGTACTCCAAAACTAATACACCACAACCACACACAATAACACCAATATAAAGTACCAAAAACCAACAGGAAGCCCTAACAACAACCAACCAAAACACAAATACTCCACATGATATAAAATTAGGAAGGCTGAAGATGGGAACAATACGATTCCCAAAACTTGTACCAAATAAGGGAATAAAACATTTTGAGGTAAAGAATTTATAAATATTGTGTGTGTGCGTGCGCGCTCATATTTTTCTTGCATTTATATTTTTTATTTTGTAAATTTACATATGTTATGATAGTAATCTAACTATCATCATAAGATCTAAATTAATAAATTCAAATTTTTTTAATCAAACCCACAGCACACAAATTCATAATTTAAATGGAGTATATAAAATTGAATGTCCCGATTGTAACAAATTTTATGTAGGCCAAACTAAAAACTCATTTAAAAGAAAGATTTATACAACACCGTAATTTATATTTAAAACACGATATGTACAAATCAAATTTAGCTATACATTCAATCAAAAACAAACATATTTCCAAATTTAAATAACATCACTTTATTACAACATATTTCCAAAGGTCCAAAAACGACATTATGGGAAAATTTAGAAATATTTAAACATAAAACAAGTAATAAATTAATACCAGAACAAATTCAGATTAATACAAAAAATTATATTTTCAAAATTGGCTAATTTAATAAAATAATAAATATTTTTATTATATTTTACAATTAATTATATAACATATTTTATATACACATAATTATAAAAACATCAAATTTAGTCTACATATAAACAGCTGTTTTGAACAACTGATTTAAAAAATTGTTGAATTTATTAATTTATATCTTATGATGATAGTTGGATTACTATCGTAACATCTGTAAATTTTATAGAAGAATATGTTCTTTGAAAAGTTTTATTATTATTAAAATATTTATAAATATATAATATTGCAGGAAAATAAAAAGGTTATTAATGTTATTGTTATTTACTTATAAGAAAAACGATATTGTTAAAATACTAAAACATTATATTTAACTGTAAAAACTTAGGAATACGGAGACGACTAACTATCTAGGAAGCATAATAAATATAAATAATAGAACTACTGGACAAATACTGATGTCTATATGAAACGCTGAAGTAGCATAATACTGTATATATTAAATAATGTATAGAGATAAAAAGAATTAAAACTGTAGACTAAGATCAGAAGTTTTAACAGTAATGAGGAAAGCATACTACTGTATGGTTCTCGAACCTGTTGTACTCATGAGCCACACATGAGCTGGCTTAAACAGAACACAGTTTTTTATCAACAAATTCTTAAAAGAAATTTTTTGATTATTCTGGGCAAATTGAATTTCAAACATTGAATTATGGAAGAGAACCAGTAGAACCATATATACACAGAGAGAAATTCATAAAAGAAAATGGAAGTGGCTAGTCACATGCTATGTACATCTGAAATGGACATCTCACTGAAATATCAGCTACCAGGAAAGAGGAAACAGGGTAGTCTGATACAATCATCAACGAGAAGTGTAGTTCATGAAACAGCACCATGGAAGCATTCTGGAAGATAAGAATTCCTCGTTTAGCTGGATCAGGTGGCAGCTTGATGTTTGCACTCTTAGAAAATTTTTGTCTTTAAAGGAATTAATCTTTTATTATTTTTTCAATTTTATTGTTCCAACACATTGCACATTTTATATACATCATACACAAAGAATTTCACAAGCAAACATACATCAACACTCATTAGAGTACTTAATGAACACATGAAGTAACAGAATTTTATTATCACCGAGTTTGTTATATAAGTCACAAAAAGGCAGAGTTTATACTTTCTATTTATAATAAAGATAATCAGAACACACGACTTTACTATAAAAAAGCAAATTTAAAATTATTATATACATTTTTTTTATACCAAAAACTGATGCTGTGAAATAATAAAAGGAAACTTACGTTACGGTAAGTCTACAGTAGAGACGACGAAAACTGTTGCTCATAATTAGTGTGTGTTATGGCCTAACCACTCTGCAGACTGAGTCCAACCCAACAATTACAATAACAGTTCTATATAATAATAACCAATAGGCAGTGGTAGTAGCTGTTCTCCTCGTTACTTATTTCAACTAGGTGGTGTTGCATAACGACTGTCTGCATTATGACTCACACCAACCATATTTATACATTTGTATTTAACTTATAAAACAAGAAAAAATAATACGTCACCACATGATACACTTGTGTCACTACTGATGTATAAAATGGCCAATTAAAAACACAAACCTACTTACTAAAAAAACTTACTTATCCATCGAACATACGGGTCTTACCTCCGTTTTCCCTACTATACGTGTTTAGACGACTGTTTTTTTTTTATGCTACTGATAATCTTTTCTAACAAATACTACTGCAAGTATACTACAATACTTTTGTTCTATAGCAATACTTCAGCATGAATAATAAAAACTGCGGTCCTAGACTTTTCCACCACATTTTGGAATCAAAAACTGAGTTGTGTACTGTGTACATAAACAATATAAATATGTACACTACAAAGAATATTTAAAGAATGGAAACATTATTTTTCATGATATCTTATGATTTGAATTTAAGTTTGGTTTCATATATAGAGCGAACTATAATTCAAACAACATTACTGCTTCTATTTAATGGAATTAATATGAAATGTCCATGGGAAATATTCTCAAGCAGATTATTATACAGCTTACACTTTTTACATTTTTAATAGAGATATTTCTCTAAGTATTTTTTGATGGTTAATCAAATTCTTTGGCTGGAGTCTAATTACATCAACATCAAAAGCACTGTAGGAAACATACTAAACAAATCTTTATTTATGTCTAATTTCCTTCTAAAGTATTATGTATTACAAACAAGTACATTGCATAAGTAGTGTGGTCAGACCATACAGACTTTTTAATGTTCATAACATATACCAAATCTGAAAAGAAATTCAGATCGTTATAGACTTTAACATGGACCAAGTACTCTTCTTCCCTAGTCTTATTTAAATAATAGCTATCAGAACTTCCTCTCTAATAAACAGCTCTCATAAAAGTTTATAACACCCATCTGAGAAGATTCATCTGCTTGAAAACTAAATGCCTCTGATGAATTTGGATGATGCACAAATAGTTTTCAAACATTCACTTCAGCTTGAAATCACCTACTTTTCTAAAAAGAATTTCTTACTGTGTTTATAAATTCTTCATATTTATACAAAAATCTTTTTTAACTTATTAGATTCATGCTGCCTACTTTACATTTTCATACATTTCTTTTTTTATATATTATTATAACTTTTATGTTAAGGACGCTTTAGGCTGATCACTGACTCACAAAACAACACCCACAACACTTTTTTTATGGCTTGATAGTGTCAATAAAACATCACTGATAATTAAATAAGCATACCTCTGGATACAAAGAGCTTCACTGTCTTAAGATACCACTATTTTTCTACATACTTCTACTAATATTTGTGTACACCTGTACATCCAAGAAACAATCTAATTATAGAGACAAATGAATTTGAAATCTGAGCAACTGACACATCTAGTATCATAGCAACCATGGGAATACAATGGTTGCTGATTTCCAATCGGTTGTCTGCCTTTCCTTCTCTTTTAGGTAACAGTTACCAGCTTAGTCATCTATCACATTTCATTGTATAAAAGTCCTTAATTACATTCATTTTAATTTTTTTGCCAATAACACATTAGCTACTCGAATTTCATCCCTTATTAGAGTAGCTTTTGTCTGTTTGCCTAATGTTCATCACACTCTGTCGAACAGCTCTTTACATGGATTCTAACCATTAATTCATTATTTTTGTCACTGCTCATCTCTCAGTGCTCCCCACACAAAGATATACTTCACTCAACCAGAAGGCTAACATTCATAAGGCTCTGATGTAATAATGTGTTCTTAATTGTGCTCCACTTCCCAACACTGTCTATACATACCAATCAGAATGCACCATTTGCAAGATGAGATTACCATTTTGTGCCCACATTGCCACAATTAGCACTCATAACTGCATATAATTAATTATCAGTGATAACAGTTGCTTTGATGCTGACTGTCATTCAGAGCGAGGAAGGCTGCTTCACAGTTTGAGAACAGCTATGTCTTAACAGTTGGTGTATTAAGTAGATAGGTAAACATATATTTTTCTATATTAGTTTCTATATGTTGTATACAGCTGTAAACAAAGGCAATACAATGTAACATGTCTGAATGTCTGTAGATGTAGTGCGCCTAAGCTACAAAAGCTAAGATAACATACGTTACATACATTTTGAAATAAAAAAAGTTTTAAGAACAGAGAACATCACTGAGCAAGAAAACCTTCACTGGGCAAAGTACCAATCAGTAATCCATTACACATAAATATGTGACATACCAGAACCACTGAAATTACATCTCTTAAAATCTCAGAAGCTATTGACTGAAAGAACGGAGTACCTGGATTTACAATAAGCCTAAACTGTAACTGTATTAGTTCTGCCGTATACTTAACAGCAAGTAATAATAGCTGCAGGGTAATATGTGACAAAGAATGTCCATCCTATGGGTGAGTATCATTTTTGTCACTATTCTCCCAAACTACAGATTCCACAAGATAGTGTGCATTCTAGTACATTTTTATGTAACATCTTCTGATAACACCGTATTCATTAAAATGGCATGAAACCTTATATAACTCAAAATTTTTAAAGAATAAAAGACTTATATTAGACCCGAACAATGTAAAGTTCAAACTTTCAGGAATAAAATAAAACTTACATAATTCACAGACTTCACTTAATAGTGCTCAGTAGATCTTGTATAGTGGCACAATAATAGAAACTTTTAAACCATATGGGCTATTTGGAAGCAATATGTTACCTACTTGCTTACACTACAGATCTTCTGCTTGATATTTTATGTTCCCCTTACTGTACAAACTACAACATTACAGCATGATTCCTGTTTACAATTTATGTTTTCTATTATCACTATATTTAACCAACACTAAACACTGAAATTGGCAACTGCCAAACCACTAGTCACTTTTGCACTGGATGAGCCCTTCTGGTGCTTCTAAAACTTTTAAACTGTAACAGAGGCAGTCAGTTAGGATTGAAATGGTAGACACACTTATCCACTGCGAATCTGGAATTATCATTGACAATTCTAAAATAACACACTGCTAATGTATACAATTTGAGTGAGAAACATCTCAATACATATTAAAAAAAAGTCCAAAACTTAACCATTGGGACAACAGGTAAAGAGTATAATCACTTAATGCCTTACATAACAAACAAATAAAATCAATTCACAGAAGAACCTTGATAATCTAAAATAATTGGGGCCAGGTTTGGATTATCAAATGTGTAAGATTCCTACAACTGACTAAAGGCAAGCAAGTACTAATGTACTGCTATAAACTATATTTCTCCAAGGACATTAATTCAAAACCCAAATTATTTTGATAACCAAGATACAGATCCAAAGATTATTTTTATGCAAAACTAAAATAAATTATTTAAAAGCTTTAAAACAGTGTCAAAATAAATGTAATAACAGCCACACCTCACTTTATATGAAACTCAATACTTGAAACATGTGTAAGTTACAAGGCGAACTACACTTGGAAAAGTTTTACCTCATGTTGTAATGGGAACACAAATTACAAAAGCAACAACTTTATATATGGTGTTGTATTATTTGTTTAATTCTGTCCCTTTAACGTTATTAAAATTAAAAATATACTTCTAACATTCACTAACATAATAAGGTTGTGCTAATTTTTACACACATTATTTATACACTGATATAATACCAATTATTTCAAAAAAAAGAAACTGTAGTGCTACTTTTTACATACAATTCATGTACAAAAATAAATAATCTTTATACAATAAAATGAAAATGAAAATTTTGGCCACCAATAAAATAAAAATTAATTGACACTGACATCAACCTGCCTAAAAAGCCTTGTGATACAACAAATGTTAAATCTTTATTTCCAATTGTAAAGATTCCCATCATTCATCAAGTTTTGAAAATTCTTCGTTTTAGGAAAAAAAGACATTTGTGTTGATGACTAAAATACAAATGAAACTTTCTCTATACAAACAATAAATCTGATCCTCTACTAGAAAAAGATAGTTCAGTATTTTTTATTCATTAGCATGCTACACAATTATATTACAAACACTCAAGGATCTCCAACTCCCTTAAAATTTCTTTCAGTTGCCTAGTAAACAGAATACTTTATCTAGTCTGAACGACATGACACTTTTTTACTTTTTAAAATATCACAGTAAACACAATCATGGACCCAAAAACATTCTGTGTGAACAATTTAAATACTTAGACCTGACAATTAAATATACCTTAAATTTTCAAAAGAGTAAAATTTAGCACAATGGTTTTCTTTCACATCAATATGGATCATTCATCTCTCACTATAAAAAATATCTTTGGTTCTTATGTACTCCACTAGGAGCAATGAATCAAATACTATATATGTTTATTTTTATGCTCCTTGATGCTGGACAATTAAAAAAATTATAGAACCTCCTGTCAGACTACACATTTGAATGTATTAGCATGCCCCTGTGCACACAAACACAATTACAAGCTTATGTGGATTTTTGTTTCCTAAATACTGTAAACAACATTATATTCTGAGCTGGCACACTGCCCAAGGTATAAACACTGAATATGACATGATGTGGCTCCACTTTCTGTGTGACTAATAGATGTCTCTTTTCTCTTGTCTAAAACAGGCCCATTCTATTGGATTTTATCTTGCACACTTAAAATCTTTTCCTTGGTTTCTGAGTACATATCTACTTCAAAACTTGACTTCTAGTGTTGTTTAATGGATTCAATCAATAGATTCATACAATCATAAGCAACACAAATGTCAGTTTACAAATGCAACCAAGAAACTGTTGAATATGAAATACTTCATGTCTGTTCACTGCACTAGTTTAATCAAACATTTTCAATATTTACATAACTCTACAAATAAAAGCTGTACCCAGGAATAGGTAACATGCTATGCGATGTTATCTTGTAAGGTAACATGCTATGCGATGTTATCTTGTATTATCAAAATTTACACAGCCACCCACAAAATTCACAATTCCTATTATGATAGGACAATGCAGTAACTGATACGCAACACAACAGTATTCTCAATGACAAGCGAGTTTGGAAAACAACCACATTAAATTTCTTTCTAATGCATTAAATTTATTAAAGTTACACTTGTACTAAAAACGTATTTAGAATACTTGTCAGTGAATAATGTAGTCATCAAAATAATAAAAACAAACTAAAGGGATTTCACTAAATATCCCAAAAGGTTTTTCTGAAATTAATAATTATGTGTGTTATTCTTTATGACAAATTTGGTAAAAGTATACAATATTAAAATATTATGTAAATCATTTGAAGAACAACAAAACAACAAACATTTATGCATGTGCGTGTCAAGTTTTGAAGGAAATCAATTAGGCCTAATACTTTACAGCGGTTTTTTCTAATTGAAAGGATAAAATGATGCATTTACACAATATATTTAGAATATTTAAATAACCTCTAAATGAGTAATGTATCCAACAAAATATGTTTGTAACAGTAAAATACAGTACATTATGAATAACAATCTATTTTTTAACACAGTCACCACCAATGTAAAAATATTGTTTTGCAGCACGGAATTAGTTTTCTGCCAGTTTGTCACTCACTCTTTTACCACACTTTTAACCTCATTGTTGGTTTACAAAACTCTGAAGATAAGGCGTGTTCAGGGGCGTATTTATGGGGGGCGAACAAGACAGGACCCCCCAAGGGTAAAAAAAAGTTTATGCATTTTGTTAATCTCTTAATTTTTCAGGCTCTTGAATTATTTTTTTTGCTGCGTTTTTCAGCTGGTAACTCTTTTTTAAATATACAAACAGGTTTATTACACAGCATTTGCATATTCATTTGAAACATGAAATACTGTATATGAAAATCAGATCAGTCAGTATGTTCTCAATAGTGTTTCAGTAACTTGTATATTTTTATTGTGTTATTTTTACCTTATACTTTAATGGGATTGATTTCAGGACATTATCACACGTTTCTCAGCCACTTTAAAGATAGTAATTAGTCTTAACTTGTTCTTTTGCATGAAGCCGATTCGACCGGACCCCTCCCAAGACCAAATTCTAGATACGCCACTGGGCATGTTTCTGATGCTTAAAATGTAACTAACTATAAGTTTAAGTTGGTATATCTGGCAAAAAAATTTTTCATTTGAATAGCACATCAGCAGCAATGTTCAATTGTTCTCATGATGCATGATGAACTGTCTGTAGAAGACGACTTTGTAGAAATCTTTTGATTTGTAACATGTAACTACTGTTGTACTATTTCACATGAATTCTACAACTATGACAACCAGTAGCGGCTCGTACAGGGAGGGCAAAAGGGCGCAGCCCTCCCACTAAATTTGCAAATTAAACTTGTCAATAATATAACTATAATGTGTAGTATTCTTATTGAAAGATATTTTTGGGGCGACTAATAGCGATCACCCGATGTTTTCGGCATGGCCCCGCAGCTGGGACGGTTTCGCTGTAGCCCTCCCTGAATAGGCCGTTCTTTCGGGGAGCGGGGCAAGAGACGTATACACATCTCTATACATTTAAATGAGCATCCGCCATCACAGGTGGGACTGTGGCCGCTTTCTGTTTCGCAGCTAAATTCATAGAGAAACGGAGCGTTGTTCAAAACTTCTCATAGTGCATATATTTTCTCTTGTGTTTTATATAGTTTTGATTGTGTTCTTGTTGTACTTTTTGTGTAAACGTAATGTTCTAATAATTTTATTCTTTATTAGGCAGTGTATTCCGTGTACGATAGTGTTTTTGTCGAACCTTGTGTACATAAACGTGTAACATATTCTGTGTGTATTTGTTAGAAACGATTAAAATGGCTATGAATTCGGTAAGTAATATTAAACGTTTGATTATTTCAAATTCACTTACTTACGAAAAGAAAATAGGAACTAAAAAAATTAGGGCCACCAAAACCGAATTTAGATATTACACAACAAAATTATAAAACGGACAGACCCGCATAAAGTAAAAAAAAAACTACACAAGAAAATTTAATAGAAACTGTTACTTACATGCTGATTGGATATGTGGATGTGAGGTGATGAATTCCTTTTTTTGTTATGTATGTTTGGTGATGAACCTAAACAGTGATTCAGTCTGGACTGAAAATGGAATTAAGGACTTGAAACATTTGGGAGAAAAAATTAAAAAAACATAAAAATTAGTGAAACTCATATGAACAATTGTACTGAATATTCATTGTTAGGAAAAGTCAATATTAGTTGCCAGTTAGACAGTGCATATAGATTAAAAATTAAACAGCATAATGAAGAAGTCTCTAAGAATAGATACATCCTACGTAAGTTAATTGACTGTGTAAAGTTTTGTGGAATATTTGAAATAGCTTTAAGGGGACATGATGAAACAAACACATCTGAGAATCCAGGTATTTTTAGGGGCTTAGTAAATTTAATGGCAGGCCTAGATAGCATCTTAAGAGAGCATATTGAAAAAACAAACAATAGGGTTTTCGTTGGTCTTTCTAAAACAATTCAAAATGAAATTTTGGATTCTATTTATGCAGTGTGCATTGGACTAATAAAAAAAGAAATAAATGAAACTGACTACATTTCAACTGAAGCAGATGAAACCACGGATTGTGCCACTCTGTCACAAATTGTGTTAGTTGTGAGGTATGAATTGAACGGAAAATTACACGAGAGATTTATCAGTTTTGTCAGTCCACAAGATCACTCCGCTGAAGGTATTAGTAATACTATTTTTGAAGAATTAGCAAAATTAGAACTTGATAAGATGCCTAGTAAAATTATTGCACAAAGTTACGATGGGGCAGCAGTAATGAGTGGAAAACATAACGGTGTTCAAGCAAAAGTTAAAGCTGTGTACAAGAATGCCCAGTATATACACTGCTATGCCCATCTACTAAACTTAATTATTGAGCGCGCTGCATCACAAAACAAGCAAGTAAAAATATTTTTCTGTAATTTACATGGCTTTACAACATTTTTTTCAAGATCTTCCAAGCGAACTGCCATACTTGATGAAGTAGTAAAGAAACGTCTCCCAAAATGTTCTAATACCAGGTGAAATTTTAAATCCCGTTGTGTGAAAACAGTATTTATTCATAAAAATGACATTTCCGCTGTTCTTGAAAAAATCATAGATGACGAGAGTGACAAGTCCACTGTTCAGAAAGCACTAGGACTGGAAAACACATTAAATAATGATGATTTTAATTTTTACATTTTTCAACAAAATTATGCCAGCCTGTGACATTTTGTTTAATCAATTACAGCAAGTAGAAATTGACAGTATTAAAACACACCAGTATGTTGCCTCACTCAAGTCACACATTCAAAACGTCAGAGATTATATTGATTTTGATGCCAGTCTGTCTGCAACAAATGATTTTGGAGAAGCATCACAAAATCCAAAAAGGTCATGTTTTGAAGAAAGCAAGAAGACTGCAGCTAAAGAAGTTTGTGACATAATAGTTACCCACATAGACGACAGATTTTTATTTTCAGACCATTTAGCAATAGCAGTTTTGTTGCAACCAACCCTGTTTTCTAAACATCAGCTTATCTTTCCAGAAACACAGTTACAAATTGCTGCTAAAGAATTTAATTTAAATGAAACTGCATTAAGACATGAACTGGTAGTTCTATACAGCAGGCCTGACTTCACAAAGGCAACTGGCGCATTGGTTCTACTCAATTTTGTATATGAAAACAATCTAGTTACTGTTTTTCCCAAACTGGTAAAACTATTAAAAATTATTTGTACAATCCCTATGACTACAACAGAAAGTGAACAATGTTTCTCAACTCTCAAACGCATTAAAACATTTACACGTAATACAATGAAAAATGACAGACTAAGTGCTCTGGGAATGTGTTCAATAGAAGAAAATAGTAATTAGAAATTACTCCTAACTTCAATGAATTAGTTATTGACCATTTTGCCAAACAAAAGGAGATGAGAATGGATTTCATGTTCAAGCAAATAAACTAATCCAAGGTAGGGAACAAATATATTTTATTTAGTAATGCATGCATGTAATAATATAATTTCTTAAATATTTAAGTTTAGGAACGTGAACTGCTTAGGTATATAAATAATTTGTTTCAAACACTGTTTAAATATTGGTAGTTTCCAAGGTAGGTTTTTGATATTAACAATAATTTTAGTAGTGAAGCAAAAGATTCAATTTTACAATTATTTGATGATAATAGCAATAATTTAGTTTCTACTGGTGTCTTTTTTTACATTATATATGGGTACAACTAAATTTTGCCCCCCCCCCCCCAGTCAAAAACATTACCAGCCACCACTGATGACAACCTTTAAGTTCCTAAAAATGTTTGCCATAAATTTATTTCCATGGCATGCTAATTGAACAATTTGGTTTTTGGAATTAACCTATGCTTTTGTTCATCATTTGATGTTCTGTTTCAGAGTTTAAATTTAACATCCACATTTCACCTTCGTCTGAAAAATTCCTTGCTGGTGCCCTTTCTGTTTTTATGGACAATGGTACACACATGTATGGACAATTCCGATTGTATGAGAAAGAGGCTGTCTGCTTACTACTTAATGAACAACAGTTTGTGAAATTTGTGGAAAACTGTCTTTCAACTCACTTCCTGTAAAACATCTATTTTAAAAAACTTTTATATTGACAAAGCTGCACTAAGTTCATTAGAGACAAATGGTAGTCTGCCACGTTGTGAATATTTTTATAGCCCTTACCAGAATCTCAACACCATTCCCACAGTTTGCTATTACTTGTCACATTTTCACCATACACCTTGATAATGTATGCATGAATTCTGTAGTGATAAAAAAAAAACACATCACATACCAAGTTGTTTATACAGCAGGATTTTCTATATGATTTGAATCTATAAATAAGAGTTCCATCCACACTCTTGCTGGCTAGACTGCCAATAAACCAAACTAACATACGAATCACTAAATGCAGAAAAACCACATTGTCCATAAAAAAATTTTCAGGAAACACTAAAAACTGTATATCATAATTTTGAAGTAAGTCTCGAAAAATTATTAGATTATGTACAATATTAATATTTTTAAGTTGCTATAAAAATAATCTAAAAATTCTATCTCTATGTTGAGTACAGACTCGTTTTTAAGTCATGGACATGTGCCCTGTCTGAAATTATTAGGATAGATAATATAGGCATTTTTACTTCCATGTTCCTTAAGGAAATGGAAGTATGGTGATGGCAAAAAAAATCGTGTTCGAGATTATTGCAGATTCTGATTGTACTACACTCAAAACACGAAAAAAAGGCATTTTTCGAAAAGTGTCTGAGTGTCTGTAATTTTTTTTTCTATGCCAAACAATAACAGCCGCAAATTCAAACAGAATCAAATAATTTTTTGCATACAGCCCTGATTGTTTTTGGTGAAGATCGGTTAAGAGAAAGAGGTAGTTTACCTGCAACAGTTTTTTTTTAATCAAGGGTAATTTTTTTCTACGCCAAACGATAACAGCCGCAAATTCATACAGATCAACTACTCTTTTGCACACAGCACAGAATTGTAGAGTTCTCAAGACCTATTGTTTTTGGTGAAGATCGGTTAAGGAAAGGGGTAGTTTACCTGCAATGTTTTATGTTTTAACAAGGGTATTTTATATGGCACATGATAACAGCCGGAAATTCAAACAGAATCAAATGATTATTTGCATACAGCCCTAAATTGTAGAGATCTCAAGACCTACGGTTTTTGGTGAAGATCGGTTAAGGGAAAGGGGTAGTTTACCTGCAACGTTTTATGTTTTAACAAGGGTATTTTCTATGGCAAACGATAACAGCCGCAAATTCAAACAGAATCAAATGATTATTTGCATACAACCTTAAATTGTAGAGTTCTCAAGACCTATTGTTTTTGGTGAAGATCGGTTAAGGGAAAAGGGTAGTTTACCTGAAACGTTTTATGTTTTAACAAGGGTATTTCCTATGGCAAACGATACCAGCCGCAAATTCAAACAGAATCAAATGATTATTTGCATACAGCCGTAAATTGTAGAGTTCTCAAGACCTATTGTTTTTGGTGAAGATAGGTTAAGGTTAAGGGGTAGTTTATCTGCAACATTTTGTTTTAACAAGGGTATTTTCTATGGCAAATGATAACAGCCACAAATTCAAACAGAATCAAATAATTTTTTGCATACAGCCCTGATTTGTAGAGTACTCAAGACCTATTGTTTTTGGTGAAGATCGGTTAAGGGAAAGGGGTAGTTTACCTGCAACGGTTTTTTATCAAGGATAATTTATTTCTATGGCAAACGATAACAACCGCAAATTCAAACAGAATCAAATGATGTTTTGCATACAGCCCTGTATTGTAGAGTTCTCAATACCTATTGGTGTTGGTGAAGATCGGTTAAGGGAAAGGGGTAGTTTACCTGCAACATTTTATGTTTTAACAAGGGTAATTTTTTATATGACAAACGATAACTGCCGTAAATTCAAACAGAATCAACTACGTTTTTGCATACCTTTTTGAACTAAAGAGAACTCAAGGTAAGTTGATTTTGTTGAAGATCGGTTAAGGGAAAGGGGTAGTTTACTTGCAACGTTTTATATTTTAACAAGGGTATTTCCTATGGCACACGATAAGAGCTGCAAATTCAAACAGAATCAAATAATTTTTTGCATACAGCCCTGAATTGTAGAGTACTCAAGACCTATTGCTTTTGGTGAAGATCGGTTAAGGGAAAGGGGTAGTTTACCTGCAACGTTTTTTTATCGGGGGTAATTTTTTTCTTTGGCTAACGATAACAGCCGCAAATTCATACAGAATCAAATAATGTTTTGCATACAGCCCTGAATTGTAGAGTTCTCAAGATCTATTGGTGTTGGTGAAGATCGGTTAAGGGAAAGGGGTAGTTTACCTGCAACATTTTATGTTTTAACAAGGGTAATTTTTTATATGACGAACGATAACTGCCGCAAATTCAAAGAGAATCAAATAATGTTTTGTATACGGTCCTGAATTGTAAAGATGTGAAGGCCTGTTGATTTTGGTGAAGATCGGTTAAGGGAAAGGGGTAGTTTACCAGCAACGTTTTTTTATCAAGGGTAATTTTTTTCTATGGCAAATGATAACAGCCGCAAATTCAAACAGAATCAAATAATGTTTTGCATACAGCCCTGAATTGTAGAGTTCTCAAGATCTATTGGTGTTGGTGAGGATCGGTTAAGGGAAAGGGGTAGTTTACCTGCAACATTTTATGTTTTAATATGGGTAATTTTTTCTATGACGAATGATAACTGCCGCAAATTCAAAGAGAATCAAATAATTTTTTGCATAAGTTCCTGAATTGTAGAGAACGCAATTTTTCGTGAAGATTGGTTAAGGGAAAGGGGTAGTTTACCTGCAACATTTTATGTTGTAACAAGAGAAATGTTTCCTTGACGAATGATACCTGCCGCACATTCAAACAGAATCAAATATTTTTTTGCATGCATCCCTGAATTGTAGAGGACTGAAGGTCTATTGATTTTGGTGAAGATCGGTTAAGAGAAAGGGGTAGTTTACCAGCAACGTTTTATGTTTTAACAAGCGTAAAGTACTTAATTTTGATAAATAATGTATCCTAATAAGAAGCTCATAATAATCCACTGTAGAAACGTAGATGAAATATCTATAAATGAAGAGGTTAGGTGAACGGGGTGGGGGTAATTTTCTATTAATGAAAATTATAGTTGATTGGGGAGGGGAGAATTTTTTATGTGTACTACGTTATCGGCACCAAAGAAGTAGTTCTTTGTTAAAATTCCTTCCCGGGCTGTTTAGCCGTAGTCCAATGTTTTCTGCAAATCCCGACTTTTCGGCAGTCCCATCAACTGCCATCATCAGTGAAAATCGAGTGCGAAAAAGTGAGGTGGTATACGTTAGTGACCACAGTACTGTGGTTAAGGCTGAAGCAATAGAAAGAAGTAGTTTCTATGGAAATATTTCATTTCGAATATGATTTTAAATATAAATCTTAGAACATGGAAATCATGTATGGTTCTCCATACCGATATTTTGATTATAAAACATGCCTTTGTTTTATTTCTTTATTTTGAATTAATTTAAATACATATATAAGTCAAGTTACTAATATTCTTTAATTAAATTTACAACATTTTGTTTTTATTGACGAATACGTTGTGTGCAACCTTGTCCAGTTTTAGCAGGCCAGGCATAAATTTTTGTTTCAAAAATGTGTTGCTTCTGAAGGTATCTATGTGCAAAGAAAGATTCTTTAGGTCTTTTCTCTTGCTTTATAATAATGGTATTTTATCATGATACACAGTGTTAACTGGTAGAGTTAACGGAAACACATTTCGTTTTCTTAATTTAAAAGTGTAGTCAACAAATCCATCAATGAATTCTTGTATTTAAATGAATTCATGCATCTGTTGATGTATATTCAAAATAATGATATTTAGAGATTAAAAATGTTTCTTTTAGTCCGGTCCTGGAAGTACATCTGGAACTTACAAATTCCAGACAACAGCTGACTCAGTGTACAATTTTTGTACCAGTTTGGAAATCCAAAAACATTTCCGTATTTACCAAGAAAATCAAAACTTACCAGGATTATTTAAAGCCTTCAAAATATACTACGATGTATTTTAACGTTCTTCCACATACTTTTCAGTAGTGTACAGTCTGCCACGCTGGTGGAGTTTCCCCTTTATTAGCCCAAAATTGCGGTCACAAATCAAAAATGAGTGACTGCGAAAAGGGAAGAAGAAGAGTTTTATAACATTAAATTTTTGTATTTTGATTAAAACCATTAATATTCTTATAACTGCAAGATTCTTGCTTTACCCTGGACAGTGTTGCAGGACAAATATAATCTACTAATGCCATTCTCAACAAAATTATTCAAATAATGGTATAAAAGTGAAAATAATATATTGTCTGATGTTTTGTGGACAGTTCCTTCATTGTAAATGTAACAAATCATATTTCCAGTTTTAATGTCATTTATTCCAACTACTTCATGCCAATTCAAGAAAAAATTACAGGTTATAACCGGTAAAAATTAGGTAACCTCCAAATATACAAATCAGCTGATTTCAGAGCAGTTCTGTTCGTAAGCACAGAAGAGTCACATGTCCAGGATGTGTGACCTTTCTGCACAAAATGAGTACTTCAATAGCTGATTACTATATCTATTGCATGTCGTTATGTTACTGGAGGTACAGCTTTCTTGCACAATCTATGTATTTTCATAAATATAGTGTTCCTATTTCAATATTAATTTCTGAAAAAAATGGACATGAGACCACATGTAAAAAATTATATACTATTGGATCTTACTATTAAAATGGCCCTTGCAGATGATAAGATACTACATGTACAATATTAGTTGAGTTGTTCACGTTTTACTTACTTTCCTCAGATAAAGATAAAATTAATATTGTAATGGGGCAGAAAGGGGGATTTTTTATTTTTCATTAAAATCATACAAATTTATTTTGTATCAGCTTGGTAAGTCCCATGCGAAATACGGTTCTATTCAGACAATGAACAGTGACATGGCTTTGTGAATGGGTGTGGTAATAGAATGCAATACTGTTTTGTTAAAACAAGTGTTTGGTCACGTAGTAGTACGCACACGTACAGCTACGAGCGCAGAGGCGACGCACATCAGTCCGAAGGGACGCTACAGAAAATGGCTAAGTAGCGAAATTATCTGAACATGTGCTTTTGATGATGACGGAAATTAAGTAGAGGCTCCGCCTACCTCAGCCTCTATGCGTCGTCGCTTGACATAGTCAACACCTGAGGCACAGTGAAAATCCACGCTGCATGTGCGATGACGAAAACTTTATAACTTAAAGGCAGTGGTGTTCCGGTTAAGCCATCAGCAAAGGTGGGAAGCGGGGTGCACAGTGGCAGGGCCAGTCTTATTACATCTACAAGACCGTGCGGTCATAAAAGTATTTGTTCGGCCGACCAAGTTAATTTAGGGTCGGCCGACCAACCCCAGTATATATCAGAAATGTGTACAACAGTGTAAAGAAAAAAAATCTAAACCGATATGGAACAGTGAACGCAAAGAAAGTTTTATCGAAAGTGAAAACCTAACCTTTTGGACTTCAAATAAGAGAACTTTGTGAGACGCGCCACGCGGTCGGGGGAAATGACGCAGCACATGTAACAGTATACCACCGAACCTATTATTATTATTATTTTTACTTAAAAGGGGGCAATCAGGTATGAATGCGAGTGTGGGCATTGCTGGGTCGCCATGATTAGAGTTTAAGTTAATTCTTTAAGACCATTATATTTTTTTTTTCAGTAAGAAATGATCTTTGATAATATGTATACCTTGTTTATATTATTTGGAGTATAACTCCGGGAGAAAAAAAAAACAACTCAAGAATGACAAAGAATATTTACCGTAGATCAGAATAAATAAATTAATATGTTTAATTGATATCCTCTTTTGAAAGTGATCAAAAAGGTCAATGATGGTTTTTGAGTCGAAATAAATGAAAAGACAATAAAATTTAATGTCAAAAAATTGCTAAATAAATATAACTATAATGCCGAAATTGAGAGTATAATTTATTGAAGAATGTTAACTTAAGTCACGTTTATTCTTCACGAGTTCGTGCGAAGAACCTGGGACCCTAGAAAGGTAAGAGTGTAAGGATTATGTATTCTTTTTAATAATTGTTTTCTAATAAAATAGTAGCTTCTCAATGGTGCCCGAACAGGGACAAGTTTATAAATGTAATTCTAAATAAACCGCACCTAAATGTGAGTACAAGCGTGAGTTAGGAGTACGTAAAAAAAAAGTACGAAAAATGAGGTTATGCATAAGTAATAATTAAGGAATACTTAAGGTATGTAAGATAAGAATTATTAAAATATAATATAATGAAATAAATGTGGTAATTTTACAATTCAAAAATGGCAGGAAATAATGAAAGTACTGTAAGCGAAATAATTGATTTTAACGAATCAGCTGTTATGAACAGCCTTGAAGTCCATTCGACTCCAAATGTGGGTCAGGACAATAAAGTAGATGAACTAAATGTTACAAATGAAATAAATATCACGAATGATTCGGGAATTCAATTAACCCTGAAGTTAGATAGTAAAAATAAGAAACCAAATGAAAATATAAGTAGTGAGACGGGAGCAAAATCGACTCTCGAAGTAACAAATATAAAAGAAAAACAGATGTCAATGAATGACCTATTTAACCTTATCAGTAAACGATTTGATAGCAATGATAATAAATTTGATGAGTTGAAAAGCGAAATACATGAACAAAAATTAAAATGTGAAGGTAATTTCAATGAATTAAAAAAGCAAAATAATGAATTGAAAAACGATATTAATGAAATTAATAAGCGTTGTGAAAGTACCAATGAAATATTTGAAACTAACTTTAACAAATTAGAACAGAGTATTGAGAAAGTGGAGGAACAGATTAAAAGTAAGGTAAATCAGATAGTTAATACAACGGTAAGTAACAGGACGAAAATTAGTGAAGAAATAATTAATAAGGTGAGTAATAACGATAATTCTAAAAATGAATTAATAAGTAGTAGTGATAAGATAGTGGAAAACAAGATACTTAAAGGTGATATAATGAAAATAGATAGTGATGATATAGAGATAGTTAGTGAGAGTGAGAGAGTAATGGGTTGTAAAGGGGTAGAAACAAATGTTTATCAGTTAGAGAGAAGGTATGAAGAGAGTGTACAGTTAGAGGGATGGCAGAGGGTAAAATTTTTCCGTGGTGTTGTGGGGGGTGAAGAAAGGTCTTCACGAATGTATTGGGTAGATAAATGCTCTACCAATAATTGTCTTTTGAATTTTTGTGTTGTTCCTGGAGGAATCACGATATGTTTTAATGTAGCAGTACCCTCTGTATGGGATGGTAGAGAAAATGTGATATGGTGTTGTGGTGAGAGATATTTAGAGAGAGAGTTGTGTGTAGATAGGGAGATAGAATTACATCAGTTAAAGAGAAATTATAAAGAGTTGATAGAGAGGTTAGAATTGAAGGAAATAGATGATATAAAATACTTACCTTGGGAAGTAGAGGTGGATGATTATTTTGATAATACTGTTGTAAATGATAATAACTTACCTGATGTTGTGATTGATATAGTTAATGAATATGATGATACAAATGTCGTGGGAATAACCAAAAATACTGATGGAGACTGGACTAAAATTACCAATGTAGACGAGCTTTATGAAATAATGGGAGACAAAAGTGTAGTTAATTACTATGTCAATATAATTAACGAAAATAGTCATTACAATAATAACTATAATGTAATATGTGTCGATAAAAATGATTTGTGTTATAAATACATTAGATTATTATACGATGATGGAGGTTAAAATAAAAAATAAGTGAATGGACATTTTAAATATTTTAGTTTATGGTAATGACCTGGCTAAATTAGGAAATGAGGTGTGATAAACTGAAAAATGATGACAAGTGATTGTAAATAAATTTATAGTGAAATTAATTGTGTCTATGTTGTAAAATGTATTTTATGTAAACAATGTGTGTATGTAGTAGAAATTGACGTAATAATAATAATAATATTTTGGCAGACTAAATAAATAACAAGAATAATTATGAAGGTGGTAACAAATGAATTATAATTATTTTGGAGTAAAGTAATTAAAATAACTTGTGTTTTCAACAATTGGTTGAATTAAAAAATTTGAGATTAATTAATTAATTAATGTTGTATAATTAAATTTTGGTAATGAATTTTAATGATTTCATGAGATTGGAACTTGATAATAAATAGTGAATGAATAAATGTAAAATGTGTTTAGTTTGTGGAGTAACATGGTTGTTATTTGGTGGTGATCAGTGTTTATATTTTGTGTCTATGACGGTATATGAGTGATGTACTGTAAGTATGGAGATAATAATGCAATTTAAATCAAGAAAAATGTTCATAAATTTTAAATGTGTTTAAAATGTTCTAAGTTAAGTGATGAAATTAATTTGAAATAGTTATGAGTTTTCAATGGGTTATAAAAGTTAGAATTTGGGTGATAAAGATTTATATAAGGCATTTGAATCAGTCAGAGTTAAGGTTAAATGGGTGTTAAAAAGAATAAAATGTTTGGGAATAAAAGTAGTATAGGAAACTGGGTAATAGTAGGGACACAGTAGAGGGAGTGATTATATGTAGAGAAAGTGAGTAAGGTAATTGGAGAGTAAATAAATGGTGGTAAAATTTTGTAGTGAGGGTGGAGGTGTAAGGAGTCCTCAACGAAAGGCATTTTAGTAGAGGGTTAAAGGGGAGTGATTGCCGTGGAGTGGAGGGGCAAGAGGTTGCGTATGCTAATTAGAGGGGAGAGAACACACATCCTAGGTACAAAGAGGGTAACAGGTATTTTGTTATAAGAGTAGAATGATTTGAGTTGAGTTAGAAAAGTTAATGGAAGTAAATATTTTTGAGAGCTTGGTGTCATACTCTATAAGTCCGTAAATGGTTGTTAGAAGGAAGAAGGGGGTAAGGTTATATTTAAACACCCATTTGTAAATCGTATTATTATGAATAACTAAGAATCACCCAAAATAATTGATAATGAAAATGTTAAAGAGAAAATCATAGGTAAAATGTAATAATAAATGAAGCCAGTGAAAGATTTAAATGAATTTGAAGCTAAACATAAAATGGGAATGTTTGTAATTTTTATTCAGAGGCAAATTAATTGTTTATTTTAATGGAATGAGATTTGTATTAATGATGAGTGTTCTATGTTACTTCCATATTCCTTAAGGAATGGAAGTATGGTGATGGCAAAAAAATCGTGTTCGAGATTATTGCAGATTCTGATTCTACTACACTCAAAACATGAAAAAAAGTCGTTTTCCGAAAAGTGTCTGTGTGTCTGTCTGTCTGTGTCTGTAGATTTTTTTTCTATGGCAAACGATAACTGCGGCAAATTCAAACAGAATCAACTAATTTTTTGCATACAGCCCTGATTTGCAGAGTACTCGCGACCTATTGTTTTTGGTGAAGATCGGTTGAGGGAAAGGGGTAGTTTACCTGCAACGGTTTTTTTTTAGCAAGGGTAATTTTGTTTGTTTGGCAAACGATAACAGCCGCAAATTCAAACAGAATCAAATAATGTTTCGCATACAGCCCTGAATTGTAGAGTTCTCAAGATCTGTTGATTTTGGTGAAGATCGGTTAAGGGAGAGGGGTAGTTTACCTGTAACGTTTTATGTTTTAACAAGGGTATTTCCTATGGCAAACGATAACAGCCGCAAATTCAAACAGAATCAAAAGATTATTTGCATACAGCCCTAAATTGTAGAGTTCTCAAGACCTATTGTTTTTGGTGAAGATCGGTTGAGGGAAAGGGGTAGTTTACCTGCAACGTTTTTTTAACAAGGGTATTTTCTATGGCAAACGATAACAGCCGCAAATTCAAACAGAATCAAATAATGTTTTGCATACAGCCCTGATTTGTAGAGTACTCAAGACCTATTGTTTTTGGTGAAGATTGGTTAAGGGGAAGGGGTAGTTTACCTGCAACGTTTTTTTATCAAGCGTATTTTCTATGGCAAACGATAACAGCCGCAAATTCAAACAGAATCAAATAATTTTTTGCATACGTCCCTGAATTGTAGAGGTCTCAATGACTTTCGATTTTGGTGAAGATCGGTTAAGGGGAAGGGGTAGTTTACCTGCAACCTTTTACGTTTTAACAAGAGTAAAGTACTTGAAAATTTATTTAAACTTTTTGAAACAATGGTAATTGTTAAAAATAAAATAATTTTGTTGCCAGGCAATAAAATTATAATTTTTTCATTTTAATGTAATATAATATTTTTCATTTAATACAGCAATAAAAAATCAACAGATCTTGAGAACTCTACAATTCAGGGCTGTATGCGAAACATTATTTGATTCTGTTTGAATTTGCGGCTGTTATCGTTTGCCAAACAAACAAAATTACCCTTGCTAAAAAAAAACCGTTGCAGGTAAACTACCCCTTTCCCTCAACTGATCTTCACCAAAAACAATAGGTCGCGAGTACTCTGCAAATCAGGGCTGCATGCAAAAAATTATTTGATTCTGTTTGAATTTGCGGCAGTTATCGTTTGCCATAGAAAAAAAATCTACAGACACACAGACAGACAGACACACAGACAGACAGACACACACACAGACACTTTTCGGAAAACGACTTTTTTTCATGTTTTGAGTGTAGTAGAATCAGAATCTGCAATAATCTCGAACACGATTTTTTTTGCCATCACCATACTTTCATTCCTTAAGGAATATGGAAGTAAAAGGCAGGTAAGACACAGCCTGGCTGTTTGGCTGAAAATGATTTTAAATATAAATCTTAGAATATGGAAGTCATGTATGGTTCTCCATACCGATATTTTTATTATGTTGTACTATGTTTGAATGAAAAAAAAATTAGACTATAAACATGTGATGTATTTTACCTTGTATAATTTTTGAGATGTATATAATAGGGTAAGATCATTCACCAGACTCAGAGAGATCAGCTGATGGTTGATGTTAGAGCCAGGATAGGTTTCTAGTGATTAACTCATGAATTTTTGTTATTTAATTAAATTAAATAATTTTATTTTTTCTTGATATGGATAAAAGGAATATTTTGGGAAATCAAGGTTGTGAAAAAAAACTATTTTTTGATTGAAAGAACGTTATTGTAAATTGTAATGTTCCTTATAAGTAGGGAAGGTGTCAGCTAATTATTTTGAATTTTGAATTGATAGTAGAAATAAGTTGGGTATTTTTATGTGTTTATTAGGATTGTTAGTAAATAAGTAAGAAGAGTTATAAATTCAATTAAAAAATTTTGAAATTGTAAAGTAAAATGAAGAAGATGATCCAATTAATGGATCTTTGACAATGAACTTGGATTATTTTCTCTAAGCGAACAAAATTTAAAGGATTTCAATTTGATTTGTTTAATTTATTTTTGATTTGAAAACAGTCAAACCAATTAAATGAAAAAAAAACAGAAATTATTTATGTAATGGGATACAAAGAAATAGGAGGTAAATGTAGATTTAATACAATAATGAGTATGTGTAGGTACCCAGTACTTGCTAAAGGCAACCCAGTATGCATGTAAGGGGGAACATATCGGTTGAGGATCTGGTATGGTATAAGGCCAGTGTTTTGATTTTTTGGGCGAAATGATAGAAGGTTAGGGGTACTATGGTGAGTATCTGTCCGATGTTATGGTGTTGGGATCTCGAACAGAGAAGTCCAGTAATCTCGTTCAGGTGCAGCCATAGTCGCCGAGCTAGGGGGGGTAGTTTACCCATGATGTGTTAAGAGATTAAAGGGGGGTCGTTGGTGCCATATCCTCACCGATCCTCTTAGGGGTAGCAATGAGAGTTCTTCTGTTTTGGCAGAAGACCTCTCATTGGGGGGTATTGCAATGGGGCAGAAAGGGGGATTTTTTATTTGTCATTAAAATCATATAAATTTATTTTGTATCAGCTTGGTAAGTCCCATGCGAAATACGGTTATATTCAGACAATGAACAGTGACATAGCTTTGTGAATGGGTGTGGTAATAGAACGCAATACTGTTTTGTTAAAACAAGTGTTTGGTCACGTAGTAGTATGCACACGCACAGCTGCGAGCGCAGAGGCGACGCACATCAGTCCGAAGGGACGCTACAGAAAATGGCTAAGTAGCGAAATTATCTGAACATGTGCTTTTGATGATGACGGAAATTAAGTAGAGGCTCCGCCTACCTCAGCCTCTATGTCGTCGTCGCTTGACATAGTCAACACCTGAGGCACAGTGAAAATCCACGCTGCATGTGCGATGACGAAAACTTTATAACTTAAAGGCAGTGTAGTTCCGGTTAAACCATCAGCAAAGGTGGGAAGCGGGGTGCACAGTGGCAGGGCCAGTCTTATGACATCTACAAGACCGTCCGGTCATAAAAGTATTTGTTCGGCCGACCAAGTTAATTTGGGGTCGGCCGACCAACCCCAGTATATATCAGAAATGTGTACAACAGTGTAAAGAAAAAAAATCTAAACCAATATGGAACAGTGAACGCAAAGAAAGTTTTATCGAAAGTGAAAACCTAACCTTTTGGACTTCAAATAAGAGAACTTTGTGAGACGCGCCACGCGGTCGGGGGAAATGACGCAGCACATGTAACAGTATACCACCGAACCTATTATTATTATTATTTTTACTTAAAAGGGGGCAATCAGGTATGAACGCGAGTGTGGGCATTGCTGGGTCGCCATGATTAGAGTTTAAGTTAATTCTTTAAGACCATTATATTTTTTTTTCAGTAAGAAATGATCTTTGATAATATGTATACCTTGTTTATATTATTTGGAGTATAACTCCGGGAGAAAAAAAAAACTCAAGAATGACAAAGAATATTTACCGTAAATCAGAATAAATAAATTAATATGTTTGGTTGATATCCTCTTTTGAAAGTGATCAAAAAGGTCAATGATGGTTTTTGAGTCGAAATAAATGAAAAGACAATAAAATTTAATGTCAAAGAATTGCTAAATAAATATAACTATAATGCCGAAATTGAGAGTATAATTTATTGAAGAATGTTAACCTAAGTCACGTTTATTCTTCACGAGTTCGTGTGAAGAACCTGGGACCCTAGAAAGGTAAGAGTGTAAGGATTATGTATTCTTTTTAATAATTGTTTTCTAATTAAACAGTAGCTTCTCAATATATAGATTACTGTCCTTCATTAGTGGGAGGAAATGCTGGTAGCAGGCTTAACTCAAACTCAGAATGTGCTTCCAATACATCAGTTAATAATCACTTCACTTACAAGAAGAGTCCAGAGTTCAAGTGCAAGTAATGGAAGGTTTATTAAATTGGTAATTTAATTATTTTCATTAAATTAATAATTTTGAAAATACAATTGTTTTTGCTATTAATTTGGATTTGTTCAAGTAATAATTATTATTTATTTTATGATTAAATATTTCTAAATTTTCCCAAAGGTTCTTTTTTTTGATCTTTGGATGTACGTTTTAATAAAGTAACATTATTTAATTTTGGAAACATACGATTATTTTTATTTTAATGGATAGCTACATTTGACTTGTAAATTTCTGGTTTTAAATATGAATTTCGGTACTGAATACATCTTTTTTTTTGTCTGGTATACATAAAATTTATTACAGTCAGTGGATTGAATTTTATGTACACCATTTAAATAATTAATTAAACTAGTAGTTCTAGGTATGATTCTGTCAAACCTGCTTTATTACTATTACAGCTAATTTTTATACTTTTATACAAACAAATTATACTCAACAATATATTCTTGTGGGAAATAAAAATATCGGTATGGAGAACCATACATGACTTCCATGTTCTAAGATTTATATTTAAAATCATTTACGAAATGAAATGTTTCCATAGAAACTACTTCTTTCTACTTATTGCTTCAGCCTTAACCACACTACTAAAGGTAACCAAAATTACCCTTCTTAAAACACCTTGAGTTCTCTTTAATTCAAAAAGGTATGCAAAAATGTAGTTGATTCTGTTTGAATGTACGGCAGTTATCATTCGTCATATAAAAAAATTACCCTTGTTAAAACATAAAATGTTGCTGGTAAACTACCCCTTTCCCTTAACTGATCTTCAACAAAATCAACAGACCTTGAGTTCTCTTTAATTCAAAAAGGTATGCAAAACATTATTTGATTCTGTTTGAATTTGCGGCTGTTATCGTTTGCCATAGAAACAAATTACCCTTGATAATAAAACGTTGCAGGTAAACTACCACTTCCCTTAACCGATCTTCACCAAAACCAACAAGTCTTGAGAACTCTACTTGGAGAACCATACATGACTTCCATGTTCTAAGATTTATATTTAAAATCATATTCGAAATGAAATATTTCCATAGAAACTACTTCTTTATATTTATTGCTTCTAGTACAGTCGATGAAGGTTTTGATTCTAAAATAATTTTGAAAAGAATAAACTTTGTTTTTTTAGGAAGATGAAAGCATATATTTTACAGTAAAAAAAAGTTTTGGGTACTACCTGGTGTGCGTCATTAAGAAAAATGCGGCTAATGGCATAAAATTCGATTTTTTTTAAGTGGCTCCCATAATATTAAATAAAGACAAGTTTTTTATTCAAGCAATCAAAGAGGATGAAATTCTACGTAAAAAAGGTATATTGCATTTTTTTTGTAACATCAGCCGTTAATAAGTAATGAACGTTTAAAGTTTACTCAATTTGTCAGTACGCGATAAGCGCGGGAAACGATAATTTAAAAAAAATGATAGTATGTATCATACTTAAGACTTAATAACTTTACAACCATCTAAGATATTTCGATTTTGTAAGAACCATTCGAAAGAGGATAAATATTACTTTCAAGTTAATAAAATAATGTATGTTTATCTTTTAATTAATATTAATAAACAAAAGCATTAAAAAAAGAGTTTTGTGGTTATGAACAATGTAGTTTATTTACGGTTGTATTGTAAAAAAAAGGATTAAATAAAAAAAATAAACATGAAGAAATATTGTCTAGGGTTCATACTTTAACATGATATGAATGAATTTCCATTAAACATTTGGGTCATAAAATGAGATCAATTTAACGTTTCATAAAATTATGTCAAATCTACATTTTCCAATTTTTTCTCTTTAACTTGTAATGAAATAACGAATAATTATTGAAATTACATATATACAATAATGAAATTAAAGGTGAATGTGTATTCTTTAAATAGGTGTAAACAGTTATAACATTTACTTAAAACTTTTTAAATAATAAATACGAAAAATGTCACAAATATGGCTCTTTTTTGTTACATTTACAACATTATACTTATTAATCCAACATAATATTAAAGTACGTGTACGGACAGAGTTTTTCTTGTTCTTTACGACTATACCAATGAGATTCTGCCTGAGGGTAGGGGCATAAAATAGGAACCTTTCAAAAAGTATGAAGGGCACGCTTCTCCATTCGCTTCCCTTGTATACTTTCTCCAAGCTATGGCGCACACCCGTGACGCCGGAGCAGCTGTGGTGTATATACGTATACAAACGTGTGCAACAATCAACTTGAAAGCCATCTGTTTTGTTTACGTTCTTCAGTGCATTTTTTACTTAGTACAGTCGATGAAAGTTTTGATTCTAAAATGAAGGAACAATGAGGAAAACTACGAAATCAACCTTATTTGAGATATTTGAAGCGGAAGAAATCGATTTACAAGTCGATGAATGCGTATTTATCATTGATGGTGGAATGCTGATTTATCGGGTTTTGTGGCATCAAAACGACTCTTTTCAATCCGTTGTGCAAAGTTATGTAGCATACGTTAACAAACATTTTGGAAGTGATGTCATTATAGTTTTCGACAGCTACGATGAGAATTGTAACAGCACAAAAGCTCTCGAACGTCAACGTAGATCCTACAAGAATATATGCAACGAAATATTTTTCGATTTAAATATGAATATACCAACAACACAACAAAAATTCCTTTCCAATTTAAAAAATAAAAAGAGATTAATTGAATATTTAAAAGTGGCATTTGAAGAGAAGAACGTAGTCGTAAAACAAGCTGAGGATGATGCTGACATACTAATAGTTAGAACATGTCTGGAGCAAGTTCATAAGATATCAGTCATTGTATCTGACGATATAGATGTATTGGTTCTTTTCACAGCTCTGTCTTCGGCAAGTACTACACATTATTTTATGAAATTGCATAAAGGAAAACAACATAAAAAAAGTTTTCTTCCAAAAGTTAAAAAAAATATCCCTTTGCAGAGAAAACATTTAAATTTTACATGGCATTACTGGCTGTGACACTACATCGTGCTTTTATAATAAAGGAAAAAAAAGTATTTGAAATTTGTTTGAGATGAAGGCAAAAAATGACGTATTCAAAGAGTCTGTGGAGCGTTTTAAAATCCCCGATAACACTCATGAAATTGTTTTTGAAAATGGGTTGAAATGTGTGCTGGCTCTCTATAATGCACCAAAAAATGTATCGTGTATTGACAAATACAGATATATTTGTTTTTCAAAAGCTGTATTAAAAAAGAAATCCATTAATTTAGCGAGCCTGCCAACAGCTGACGCAGCCCGGCAACATTTATTCAGAGTGTACTTGCAAGTACAGAAATGGCTGTCAAATGACCTTGTAACCGAAGATTGGGGTTGGTTCAAAGAAGACACCCTTTTACCAGTACAAATGAATAAGTTACCTGCTCCAAAGCATCTTTTAGAGACGATTTTTTGCAAGTGCAAAAAAGGTTGTACAAATATGTGTAGTTGCAGAAAAGCTGGCCTTTACTGCTTTGCGGTGTGTGCTTCCTGTCAGGCAGAACAGTGTAATAATTTGCCTCCTACTTTCAATGAAGATGACGATGACGTTGATGAACATTTGGATGCTAATGATGACGTCGAAGAAAATTTGGATCCAAACGATGACATCGATGAACATTTAGATGAGTAATTACATGAGTAAATTGTATACTGTAATTTGTTAATTAAAACATGTTTTCTTTTTAAAACCGCGGAAAAGTTATTATGAAACAATACCCGCATGTAAAGTGTTCGAAGACAGTATATTTTAGTTCATTAATATGTAATTTTTATGATATAACGATTTTTATGGTAAAACAGTATTTTTCTTCGAAAAATGCGATAGAAAAACAAAGTTTTGGCCATTACCCGCACTTTTGTACATGTTAGGTTATGTTCGAAGACCGTATATTTTAATTAATTAGTATGTCAGTTTTACGATATAACGATATTTTTTACTAAAACAGTGTTGTTTCTTTAAAAAACGCTCAAAACGAATTTTTGTACATTACCCGCACTTACGGGTTAAGCACAAGGCCTGGAACCCAAAACTTTTTTTAATCTCCTTTTTATGCTTCAAATGTATTGTATACAAAGTTTCAGCCTTTTCGGAAAAATTTTAAGGTTTCAGGGCATTTTCGGATTCGTTGACTGTACTATTCAGCCTTAACCACAGTACTGTGGTCACTAATGTATACCACCTCACGTTTTTGCACTCGATTTTCACTGATGATGGCAGTCGCTGGCACTGCTGAAAAGTCTGGTTTTTCAGAAAACATTGGACTAAAGCTAAACAGCCTGGGAAGGAATTTTAACAAAGAACTACTTCTTTGTTGCCGATAACGTAGTACACATATACAAAATTCTCCCTTCTCCCTTCAACTATAATTTTCATTTATAGAAATTACCCCCACCCCGTTCACCTAACCTCTTCATTTATAGATATTTCATCTACGTTTCTACAGTGGATTATTATGAGCTTCTTAACAGGATACTTTATTTATCAAAATTAAGTACTTTACTCTTGTTAAAACATAAAACGTTCCAGGTAAAGTACCCCTATCTCTTAACCGATCTTCACCAAAATCAATAGACCTTCAGTCCTCTACAATGCAGGGATGCATGCAAAAAAATATTTGATTCTGTTTGAATGTGCGGCAGTTATCGTTCGTCATGGAAACATTTCTCTTGTTACAACATAAAATGTTCCAGGTAAACTACTCCTTTCCCTAAACCGATCTTCACCAAAATCAGTAGGCCTTGAGTTCTCTACAATTCAGGAAAGTATGCAAAAAATTATTTGATTCTCTTTGAATTTAAGGCAGTTATCTTTCGTCAAAAAAAAATTACCCTTCTTAAAACACCTTGAGTTCTCTTTAATTCAAAAAGGTATGCAAAAATGTAGTTGATTCTGTTTGAATTTACGGCAGTTATCGTTCGTCATATAAAAAATTACCCTTGTTAAAACATAAAATGTTGCTGGTAAACTACCCCTTTCCCTTAACCGATCTTCAACAAAATCAACAGACCTTGAGTTCTCTTTAATTCAAAAAGGTATGCAAAACATTATTTGATTCTGTTTGAATTTGCGGCTGTTATCGTTTGCCATAGAAACAAATTACCCTTGATAATAAAACGTTGCAGGTAAACTACCACTTTCCCTTAACCGATCTTCACCAAAACCAACAAGTCTTGAGAACTCTACTATTCCGGGCTGTATGCAAAACATTATTTGATTCTGTTTGAATTTGTGGCTGTTTCATTTGCCATAGAAAAAATTACCCCTGATAAAAAAACGTTGCAGGTAAACTACTCCTTTCCCTTAACCGATCTTCACCAAAAACAATAGGTCTTGAGTACTCTACAGTTCAGGGCTGTATACATACATACATACATACATCCTCGGCGCTACAGCCCAGTCCGGGCCCTGGCCTCCAAAAGAAATCTTCCCCACTGGTCTCTACTCCCGGCCAATGTCCACCAGTTTGCTGCACCCAGCCTCACTGCCTCCTTACCAACCTGGTCCAGCCAGGTTATTTGATTCTCTTTGAATTTGCGGCTCTTATCGTTTGCCATAGAAAATACCCTAGTTAAAATATAAAACGTTGCAGGTAAACTACCCCATTCCCTTAACCGATCTTCAACGAAATCAACAGGTCTTGAGAACTCTACAATTCTGGCCTATATGCAAATAATCATTTGATTCTGTTTGAATTTGCGGCTGTTATCGTTTGCCACAGAAAATACCCTTGTTAAAACAAAAAACGTTGCAGGTAAACTACCCCTTTCCCTTAACCGATCTTCACCAAAAACAATAGGTCTTGAGTACTCTACAAATCAGGGCTGCATGCAAAAAATTATTTGATTTTGTTTGAATTTGCGGCCGTTATCGTTTGCCATAGAAAAAAATCTACATACACACACACAGACAGACAGACACACACACACAGACACTTTTCAAAAAATGACTTTTTTTCGTGTTTCGAGTGTAGTACAATCAGAATCTGCAATAATCTCTAACACGATTTTTTTTGCCATCACCATACTTCCATTTCCTTAAGGAACATGGAAGTAAAATTACTTGACATTAACAAATCTTGTTACTCTTTAATGTAAGAGACGTACATATCTGATTATTTTTGGCAATAACACACGGACTTATCTGTAACCTAGTGACTGTTACAAACAACAGTCAATCCAATAATCAGGATATAATAATTATTCATTTTATATTTATTTATAAAATATAATTACACATTAATACTTCAGTATTTATTCGTAATTAAAAAAATAACTAAATTTGTATACAAAATACGATTACATTGGACACCCCATTAAGACATATCATTCCACAAAAAATATAAATTATTTTTATTACAATATAATAATTCTTGTTGATAAAGTAAGGACTGATGAAGTTTTAACAAGAGTAGGGGAAGAGAGAAGAGTCCTGAAGGTAATAGAAAATAGGAAAAGGAATTGGTTAGGTCATTGTTTACGAAGATACTGCTTGCACTGCCATGAAGGGTGTCATAGAAGCAGAAAAAAGAAGAGGGCATAGAAGAATGAAGTTAATAGATAGCATTAAAATCAGAGGATGTTACGAAGAAACGAAAAGACTGGCATGTGATAGGACAGCTTGGAGAGTTTTTACCATTTGCAAGACACCAAATAAAAAAAAAATGAAAAAATAATTCTACCATTATGTTAATAACAATACAATTAAACAATAATATAATAATAAATTATATCATTTAATAAATATGATACAGTAGAATCCCGCTAACTCGCCTCCCGACATCTCGACATTTAGTATAACTTGACGATCACTTTTTTTTATCGCTAAATGATTTCTGCTGGTCAAGCAGAACATTATCTTTGAAATAATTTTGTGGTCTATTAAAAGCTAAACTGTAATAATTTCGCCTATATGGTGCAAACAGTATAGGTACATTTTAGTTACTGTATTATTGTAATTACAGTACATATGGAAGAAGCAACAGGTGGAAGAAGCTCTACGGCATCAGACAGGTAAACGTTTGTGGCAAAAAACTATCTGCTGACTTGGAAAATGTTAATAAATTCAAGGAAAATTTCCACAGACTAATTAAAAAGGAGGGTCTATCTGGGGACCAATTTTACAACTGTGATGAGTCTGGTCTGAATTTTTGAATGCTGCCTTCTAAAACGCTTGCATCCAGGGAAGAAAAATCGCCCCCAGGCTATAAAATAAGTACGGAGAGAGTTACAATCTTGGCATGCAGCAATGCAACGGGCACCCATAAGCTCAAACTAGCGCTCATAAGCAAATCGAAAAATCCCCGGACGTTTCAAAACGTAAAAATGTGCACTATACTATTATCAAATAGGGAGTGTGGCTGGGCACAACACAACACAGCTCCCGTCTTTTCTGTTAATGCTCCGCTACGCTCTGCTTACATCCTTGATATCTCGAAACTTTTCCTCAACACTTTCTCGGATTGTGATCTTAAAATTTTATTTGGACTTTCAGAAAACGGTTAAGCAAAAAAAAAGTATAGGTCATCACTTTGGAAAAAAAGTTCCCCGCTGGATGAAAAAATGCTTACGCTGGTGTACTTATTCGATGCCTGTTTGAAGAAAGTTACAATTACGTTAATAATTTACAGCTTTAGTATTCAATTACTTCTCAGAAAATGTATAAATTTAAGTATACCAAAGATTTATTATAATATAATATTTATAAAGCTATAAATTATTAACGTAATTCTAAATTTCTTCAAACAGGCATCGAATAAGTACACGAGCGTAAGCATTTTTTCATCCAGCGGGGAACTTTTTTTCCAAAGCGATGACCTATACTTTTTTTTGCTTAACCATTTTCTGAAAGTCCAAATAAAATTTTAAGATTACAATCCGAGAAAGTGTTGAGGAAAAGTTTCGAGATATCAAGGATGTAAGCAGAGCGTAGTGGAGCATTAACAGAAAAGACGGGAGCTGTGTTGTGTTGTGCCCGGCCGCACTCCGTATTTGATAATAGTATAATGGGACCTCCTATGATCTGCCTGTTTGGTACAGGAATTAGTCAAATGCATGGATAAATGAAGCAATTTTTAAGGACTGGTTTTATCAGCAGTTTGTTCCTTCAGTAGAAAAGTTTCTAAAATTGAGAAATCTGCCAAGGAAAGCACTTTTCATTCTCGACAATGCCTCATCCCACGAGACGAAGACATAAGAGCCATGTTTCTCCCTCCTAACGTGACCTCGGTATGTTAACCAATGGACCAGGGCATTATGGAAGCATTGAAGAAGAGATACAAATGTAAACTTCTTTCATCTCTTGTCTTAGCCATGGAGCAAGGGTGTGACATGATCGATAAACTAAAGAAAATAGACATGTTGGACGTAGTGGGGCGGATATCTGAAACTTGGAATGAAATCGAGCATATAAACCTTGTTCGTTCCTGGAGAAAGTTGCTGGACCATTCAGGAAACGAGTTGTAAGAAAGCAGAGAAGAGACAGAAAATTGTGAAATAGTGGACTTATTGAAGAAAATTCCAGGCTGCGAAGAAGTTACTGATAGTGAAGTTGAAGAATAGATGGGGCAGGATGAAAACTGTGAACTTTTAGGAAATGGTGAAATAGTTGCACTAGTGAAAGAGAACGAGGATAAAAATGAAGTTGAATCAGAAGACGAAGAGATGGAAGACAACGGAAAATTTAAAAAGATGACTCAACAGTAAAGGGCTAAAGGCCGCTGAAGATAATGCTCCGTTACTTGGAGGAGCAGGGTGGATCTGCTACGGACATTTTGTTTCTCCGTCGCCTACGTTATGAAGCTGCACGAAGACGAAATGAGCGTGAGAGACAGTCTAGCATCATGAGATTTTTTTTACAAAGAACTAGTTTTTTCTTCAGTTTTGTATGAAAGTTTTTTTTTAACTTTTAACAATTATTTCACGGTATGTTATACTTTTCTGTGTCCTGTATTGTGTTAGAACTTTCATTAGAGTAATATGCAGTAAAATATTATGAGTTGCAAATAACCCACCCCTTATTCCATAAAACTCGACATTTTCGGTAACTCGTCACACTCTCAGTCCACATTAGGTCGAGTCTGCGGGACTCTACTGTAAATAATTTTTTGACAATGCCATGACTTATGGGACATCATTTAAAATTAAATGGAGAATATCTCCCCCATCATCAGTCTCTCTCTCTCTCTCTCTCTCTCTATATATATATATATATATATATATATATATATATATATATATATATATAGTGACAAATTAACTTTCTGTATTATTTAACTTGTTATATTAATTTAACTCATACACTTTATATAACCTTACTAACAACGTGTATGTATGATTGGAGTTCAGGTGTAATTATAATAAGAGTAGTCCTTTTAGGAATCGTAATATGTTTTCATTTATTAATTCAAACAAACATAATAAAAATAATAATATAATAGTAATAATCGCTTCGCCATAAGATATTCATTATCTATGGTGGGTTTCAATGTTTCTTTGCTTGCTGTACTCTCATCATAAAAATAGATTTTATATCTTAGATATTATATTAGCAATTCTAAGTACAACATTTCTTTGTTATATTATAATTTCTTGACTATTCAGTCTGAATGTGTGCTTTTTAAATTCGTTAATACATTCTTAGTCTATACTTGAAATACCTTTTATGGCTTTATAATCATTTTAACAAAACTAATTGATTATTTCCAATTACTTTACGTTATGTGCTTTCAATAAAAAAAAATTTCAATCATTAAATCAATTATTAATACTCCAAGAAAGGATTTAAATTGTCTTTACATTGACTGTTTATTCATTAACGAAAAATCATTTTAAAAAATTCTGATTACAAGTAAATTACATTCTCTTATCTCTATCTACATAGTTATTCTTTAATTTTAAAATGTTTTTATTAATGTCTTTATTCTTTGATAATTATAAATTGGTTTTTCGTCACCTCAAATTCTGCAGATTGTTCCATGTCCTCCAGTGATCTGTCGGTCCTCTCCTACTGGATGTTCTCTTGTCTTTCCTGGTTTCACTGGTCGTTCTCCCGTCTCTCGTCCTTCATGGTCCATCGGCTGCTGTAGATTGTAATGACGTTTTGCTCTGGATCGGTTGCTGTTGTGATAGAACCGTCTCTAGTGCTCTGTGTCTCGTTCCTCTGCTAGATGTTCTCTCGCCATCTGTCTAGAGTTGATGTTCTTAGTTGTAGACTGCTCGTAGACGTCCAACGATTTTATTTACGGTACTTTTTATTTATTATCTTTTATTACTACATGAAATCAAAACATTTCCCGTAATACTTTACAGTTACGATATAAAAATCTTGTTGATGTTAGACATAGCGTCTAACTCTGTCCAAAGTAATTAAAAATTCGCGTCTCAGACGAACATAGCGTACCGCCACGACTGACGACTGATTGAAGGGAGAGTTTGGCTCTCCTGGACTCGTATTTATATTCACCAAGAAAACCACACCTGTTGGCTCAGGAATAAACATGTCAAAAACTGTCCATGGCGTGAGCGCCCCCACTCTCGTCTCATTTAACATATTCGCACTTTTTTGGCAATCGCACTGTTTAATGCGGATTTCAAGGTGGTCTAATATTGTCTAATTTAATTACACATATGATATGTAATTATCATAATGATCGCATCATTAGTGTAATTATTATGCTTTAAAAATCGCACAGAATTCGCACTCCACATGTGTCTGATTTTTACACATTTTTAGAAGTCTTTACACTCTTTCTAACATTTATGGTTTGCTTAAAATTAAATACAATCTTAATTTAGCATTTACTTGGGGTGAGGTTGCAAATTTTCAGGCTCTAACAGGCTTCACGCACACACTCTATTTACTTGTGTACACGCTTACAGCAGTAATCGCGTAATGTTTCTTGTTGATTCCTGTTTATAAGCCAGCTTCCAATTTCACACCTGCTCGTCTATTATATATTACTAAAATTAATTTAAATATTTATTTTATTTCATATATGCGCATTACAGCATACGCTTGTATTGTCGCAATATATATATATATATATATTGTTACAACACAAATAAGCCACCCCAATACCAGGGATGAAAAAGATGATTTTGAATATAAAATAATAATTAACATAAAATAAAATGTTTAATATAAAGAAAATAAAAAGACAATGACACGACAAACGATGACATGACCTAACCCAAGTGATTGACCCAACAAAAGGAAACAAAAGAAGAAGGGAACCACAAAAAAACAAACGAGAATAAAACCAAATAAGAAAGTGATTAACCAAACCAAATGAAGAAGGGAAAAAACCGAAACCAAACAAAACTGAAACAAATTAAAGGAATTGAATGACTCAATGCAACATATTAAAATGAACCCAAAGGAGAAGGTGGAAAACCAAGGTATTAACCAAATACAATGAAAATGAAGGAGGGAAATGAAAAAGAAATAAACCCAAGATAAAAGGGAAATAAATAAAAATGAAAACAAATGATAAGACACAAACAAGTAATAAAGAAAAGCAGGAGAAACAATACACTCAAATGTAATATTGGAAAAGAGACCAATAATTAACCTATGTAAAAAAGTAAATATTATTATCAATTAATGGATAAAAAAGTAAATGACGATTGAAAGAAACCCAATTAAACAATGTTAAAAATAAAAAAGCAAACTAACCCACAAATTAGAGTTAGATGTAATGATAAAATATAAAGGCATAAAATTGTTAATATTATTAATGATATTTGTCATGAAAGAGATAGTACGGTAGTGGGATAGTATTTAGAGGGATTACCCATTTAGAAACACTTAAAAAACAAAAACATTTGTGAAGTGCAAAATGAAAGTGTAAAACCCCAAAGTATAGTGATAAAGAAAAAACACTAAATAAATTATAATAAACTATAAAATAATTTAAAAGTAAAGGTGATGATTAAATGAGAATAGTGTAAAATAAATAATGTGAATATAGTGAAAAATAGTGAAGGATAAAAGCATAAACACTTAATAAATCCAAAGGAAACACTAAATGATTAAAAGTGAAGAAGAGTAGTAATTAAGAATAGTAGTAAGTATAAACAGTTAATTAAGGTATAATGAACGCTGAAAAGTGATGAAGACAGTATTTAGTTAAGAAAGAATATTACTGTTAAATTTAATTGAATGCAGTTATAATTAAAAGGGAGAATACCCTGAAAGAGAAAACAGATAGTGTTAACATGGAGGGAAGTAAAGATTGTTTAAAAATTAAGGAGTTAAAACAAATCAATAAACACCCAAGTTATAAGGGATCATTATTAAAGTAAGTTCATAAAAAGTGATGTTAATTATCACCCAAAAAATGATATAAAATGAGATGAATTGTAAACAAATATTAGCAAATAATAGTTAAATAATTATTTAAGCAAGTTTATGAATAGGATATGGCTGGAAGAATTATACAGACCATAGGCCTAGATGTTGTATTTAATGTGATCAAAAAATAGTAAATAATAGCCACATTGTTATTATTGGAAAATTAAACAAGTAAGAAAGTTAAGAAATGTATGACTTAGAAAACGAGGAAACCAGATAGTAAACAATTAGCAATTCATGATGTATAATATAATAGTGACATAATAATAACACACAAACAGACCCAAACACAACAATAAATAACACAACCAATTATAATAACAAAATAAAGCCCATTAGGCTAAAATGAGATGTAATTTGAATGAAATAAGTCAAATACCATAATGGCTACTTAGGCCTATGAAAATGCCTAACTGTCAAAAACAAACAACTACAAATTATAACAAATTAACAAGGAAATTAGCAAATCCGAGGTGAATGACTCACCAAGGATAAACTGTAAATCATTTTTAAGACAAAATATTCTGATAAGTATTTGAATTAGAAGAGAAATGTAATTAACAAGTATTAAAATAATTGTAAAAACATAAAACCTAAAATAACCCAAACTTGTGGGGTATCAAATTAATCTATGAAAGGAAATACATACTATAGTGACAATATTTAATACTTAGGAAGGAAGATAGAGGAATAACAGCAATCAGAAGATATACTAGGATTTTGAAAAGAATTCAAATTTTGATAACAATGGGTTTATAGCCAAATTAACCAATCAGATGTATTTGGTAACCATAGAAACGAACGTTGGTGGCGAAAATTACCGTTGAATAACGTTACTCGAAAAGCATCACTCTAACAGAACAGAAGTCGAATTTTGGAAAACTTATTTTTAATCAAAAAATGTAAAAACAGTGAACAAAATTCAAAACCATGATTGAATAAGAAGCAGACGAACCATTGGAGCAGTTAACTAAAGACCAAGGACCAAAATACCAGGAAAATAAAAGAAAAATATGACCACATCCTATATGAAAAGGACGCCAGACCTACTTAAGTCCAAAGATCAATGAAAATAGAAAATATTGCAGCCCAATCCTCTTCTGACTCAATGAATGATAACACCAAGTCATCTGATGTGTTAAGTACCCTTGAATTACCTTATTTCCAAAAATAAAATCACTTTAAATATTACTAAAAGTAATTTGACCTCTCACTATAATCCGAATATTCTCTTTCAAAGATTAATTAAGAAAAATAAGCACACTGAAAATTTGTTAACATAAAATATAACCTATTGTTTGAATATGAACTTTCGAAACACATTTAACGACACTACAGAACAGATTGTAACCACACACCTTATTATTTATGTACACTTAGAGTAAGGTAAAGTACTTTTATTGTAATCATAGGAATTCTTTGCCTTGTAATCAAAAGAATCCCCAATTTTGGAACGAAAGTAATTATAATAACTAAAATGTTCAGCAGCCATGCTGATGTGAACACAACGTTACCATAATCGATTCGTCATCCTGAGAATTATTGTTGCATGTAAAAAGTCGGTGCAAATTTGTTAAACAATCAATATAATTTAATTGTCCAATTGACAATTTTACTTATCAAACATTAAAATAACTAGTACAGGGAGTAACCGTTGTTATTATTTCATAGGGAGTGTATTGTATTACTTGTGTTTGTTTACAAAAGCTAGATTTGACGACCAGCGCTCAAGTTGCAATTCGAACAACTACCTACTCGATTCATTAGGCTGAACAAGCGGGAATTATTTGAACGCCCCGACCGTCATAGCTGAGAACACCCTATTAAGATATTAACTAATGAGTTTAATTGTTTTAATAAACAATTTGGCGCCACCCGGGATTAACACACCCCTATTTAAGAACAGGTAAGGTTACTGCTGTTTTGTACTGGTAATTACAGCAACGCTACGGACATCGTTAGCGCAAAATAGATGTAACGACCCCAGTGCGAGACGAACGCACTAACACAGACAATACCATATACAGGATTTTTACAGAGACGACTCGAGCTATTCGTTACAATATATATATATATATATTTTTATTTATTTATTTATTTTATTTCATATATGCACATTACAGCATACGCATGTATTGTCGCAATATATATATATATATATATATATATATATATATATATATATATATATATATATATAGTAGCACAACGAAGTTTTTGCCTTATTCTACAAATTAAGACCATATAGAAAAAGAAGTGAAGAAGTCATCTGGAAGGAGTAATATCAACTTAACTAAAAGTAACAGGAAGAAGTAATTACAATCATAAATAAAAGGACTTAACAGAACTAGAAAAAATCTCGATTCAAACAAATTACATATAGTCAATTTATAGCAAAATGTGTTAAAAACCAATAATATGAGTATCATCCAAGTAAAATAATTAGTAGACCCAGTAAGATACGGAGTAGTAAGGAGTAACAGCCCACGACAAATGAATTAAAATGAAATAATCTCAAGATACCCAAAAACCCATTTTAAAGACAGAACACTCTATAGCAGCAAACCACATAATTGAAAAGAACTTAAACTATATTAGCTATACCAACTTAGAAAAAACAACTAACCAAATAAGAGAATCCAATACAAATAATCAAGAGATAATGTAAACTTAATTATAAATAAAATAAGTGTGTGATTGAGGAGAACACCCCAAACCAGTTTTAAAAAGGACAACAAAAGACAATCACTAGTATAAGGTGTTAATGTGTTTATTTATATAATTATTATGTTTTATTATTTAATGTGTATACAATACAGACCATATGGATAGTAGGAGATATTAGATGTTAGTATGTAAGTGTTTATTGTATTTGAATCATGTTAATTAATGTTGTAATTTTGTGAAGTAAGGAAAGGCAAAATTTATAAGAATTCAAAGATTGCGTTGGGCCGGACATGTTATGATAATGGAGGATGGCAGGAACCCTAAGAGGGCTTTGCTGGGTACATGGGAGGGAACGAGACCTAGAGGTAGACCGAGGAAGAGGTGGGAAGATGGCGTTGCAGAGGACGCGAGAGACATGGGGATAAGAAACTGGAGGAGGGTTGCAGTGGATAGAGTGGATTGGAGGCGGAGATTGGTGGAGGCCAGGGCCCGACTTGGGCTGTAGCGCCATAGGAGAGAGCGAGAGAAGGAAAGGCAAAATGTTAATTCAAACGACCCATAAATAGTGAATCAGAAAATATAAAATTAATAATGTAAATTGAAAATTGATGACCAAGACAAATTCAACTCTGACCCTGTAAATCAAATCAGAGAATATAAATTAATAGAAACTAGACCAAATTGATATAAATTATCCCATTCAGAATACAAATACATTATCATAATTAGAACAACAATCTACAGTAGTGATTAAAAGAATCAGAATGTAAAATTGACTTAAATGGTGATTGTACCAGATAATGCCATAATCAGTAAAGCAAGGACTAGAAAAATGCAAATAAATTGTTAAATGTTTATAATAATAGCCAGGTAGAAAAAGTAAATTACAATAGTGTAATTAGTAATCGTATTTGAGGAAAATTGTAACATAAAACATATTGTAAACCATTTAATGGGTAATTATGTGAATCAAAATAAGGCCTAGAGGTAAATTTCAAGGAATGTAATTCAGAAGCTTAATTCAAACCAAAATAGGTCAAATTTAATATTAACTTGTATAAAATAAAAGCAGGAATATTGTTATATAATTAGAATTACATAAAAGTACTAAACAAATAATTTATAGCCAATTAAATATAAAAAATGTCATTTTTTCCATAAGATTGAATTATTAAATATGAAACAGCTGATAGTGAACAATGAGAAATGAGACCAAAATCTTACAGAATTTTCTATATGAAGAAACGAATATAGTTTAGTTGATTGTTAGAAGCCAAGCAGAACAGACGTGTCAGAAAACAGTTCAGAGAAAAATGAACTGAATTTTTAACTAACACAAACCAAGATATATATCATGAATTTATAAAAAGATAAAAGAATATAAATTAAATTGACGAATACTATAATAACGGTCATTGAAACCATAAAACTAAATTAAACACTACTAAATCGAGCTGTCACTACGTATGGACACGACTGAAGAATAAATTTAACCTAATACAACCAGCATCTAATTGAAAGGGACCATTTGACACAGCACACCTATTACCGAACAAAAACCAAGTGAAGGAATAAAACTACACACTACAACTTGTGGATATTCCAACAGCGGCATCACAGAAGAGGAATTAACCAACTGAGACGTTTATTTGAAGGAAAATCTCGTAGCTGAATTTACATCGCAGAACAACTCATGAAGGCGGCCATCTTGTAATTCCATTCGCACGAGCTGACGGGAGAAGGCGGTGACAGAACAAGCAGCTGGATCGTAATATTTAAATTTTTCTATACATTATATTATATTATTTTGTCTGTTAATGAATAAGTTTTATATTTGTAAGTATTGAATTCTCTTGCCTTTCCTGACTATTTCTACAGTTTAAAGAACCCTTATAATATAATAATTTAATCTGAATAATTTTGTATATGTAATAATCGACCTGGGACATAGTCTCGAATCCGACTCGAGTTAGTCGAAGCAAGTCAAATAATTACTTTGGACATAATAAACATCATTATTGTTTTAAAACATTGTTTTATTGATTAGTTGAGTCATAATTTAAAATACATTAATTATTAAATACTAAACGAAACGTTCTGAGAGAAAGGAACGAGCAGAATAAGAAATAAAGATACTGAGTTGGCCGCTACATGCAATCGATTTGGCCATGACGATCTATTTAACGCGGAAAACAAATAATTCGTCATCAGATCATACACAGTTATTAATCAGTATTTTTATTAACGGAACGCTAACAATAAAAATGATTAAAGTAATAAAAATTTAAATTAATTAATTAATTATATAAAAAATAAATCAATAATAAAAATTTCATTAACCAATTAGTATTATATATTTATTTGTAAAATAACTTCGTTTATTTACTCTATATATATGAACCTCTTTTTGCTACAGTCCGTTTCTTGATTTATATAATATATTTGTACTGAAATTACCTCAATATATTTTATTTTCCTAACTAGGAACATGTTTCGAGAAATATTGTGCTCTCATCCTCAGCCTCATGAGGATGAGAGCACAATAACTCTTCGAAACATGTTCCTAGTTAGGAAAATAAAAAATATATTGAGGTAATTTGAGTATAAATAATAAATATAATATATATATATATATATATATATATATATATATATATAGTTACATGATATTTTGCCCATCATCTTGTTGTGCAATTGCATGAGTAAAATATATTTTACTAATCCTAGAAAAGTACCAGGAAACAATGTAGCTTGTTTCAAGGACTACCAATTATAGGTTTATTATTATTGATTAATGTTAAATAATGTTCTAATAGTTATGTTTAAACTATTAAAGTTAGTAAGTAAAGAGGGCAATGTTTTGGAAACTACTTACCATGTTTTATTATGTTTATAAAAACTGGATTGTATCAAGGAGTTAAATAAGAATTGTCATATGTTTCCTAATAGTTATTAGTAATTAGTTGTTTGATACTGATTAAGAATATATGATGTAATATAATTAAAACAAATGTTATGTTAATGGAAGGGTACCAAAATTGTAATAATAGAGATTTGTGAAACTAGGCATGTTAGGCCTAGAATTTGAGAAAGAGTTTATATTAAAATTAGAATAATTAATGTCAGGTTGAAATAGCTTATTACTGATTGTATCTAATAGTTTTAGTAAAGTGAAGGGTACAAAAAGAACTAATTAAAAATAATTTTGTACAAATAGTTGAAAGTGTAAAATAGTAACTCTGGAAATATGGAATGGAAAATAATCAACAGTGATATCAAAACAATCAGTGTTCCATCAGAAACTCAAAGATACTAGTATATTGAAGATCAAAGATCATATAAAAAAGTTATAACAATTTTAAGAAAATCGAAAGTAAAATATTAGAAGTTTGTTTATTTTGAGGCTCAGAGAGAACCATAGTAACTCCACATGATACAATTTAAACCAATGAAAGCTAAGTTATAGGCCAGGGCATTCTCTCTCAAGTCCACAACGAATCCGTAGGCATTCATAATGTCCGTGCCAAGAATCACTTCATCGACAATGTCTGCAACGAGCATTTGGTGGTTAAACCTGAGAAGACCCAGGCGTACACGTACGTCTACCTTTCCTAGCACCTTGACGGGGCTTCCAGTCACAGTCTGAATTGTACAAGAGCTAATTAGAGGCTGGCGGTTGCTGACTAACTCAGGGCACACAATGGAAACTGTAGCGCCCGTGTCAACTGTAAATGATCTTCGTTTACCTTCCGCAAATCCAGTAACAATCATGTTTCCACTAGTCTTATGTAGCGTGGAAACTGTGTGCTGTTCTGGGGCTTTACTTCTCCAATTGCTGCGATCACTCCCTTCTCTCGGTATTTTCTTCTCCCAACAGTCTACCTGTAGATGACCATGTTTCCCACAGTTGTAACACTTCAGTCTTCTGTCTTTGCCCTTTGGTTCGAAAGATCGTTGTGGTGCTGCTGACTTCTTAAACTGTTGTTTCTGAATCGTCTCTTTTTGCCGTCCGCTATGACGATACTGTGGTATTGGATCCGTTTGGCTACAACGTGATGCCATACTTTGATTAATGTAGGTTGCCGACTTGGCAGCTTCAAAACGGAGAGCATGAACAAGAGCGTCTGATTTATTATCATGCCGAGCCATTCTTAACACTTGTTGTAACTGATGATCTCTGATACCATCAATAAACATAATGTGAGAAATCCACTTCCGGAAGTCCTCCAATTTTTCGGGATAAGCCAATCTCGTCAGTCGGTCGACATTCGCTTCAAACTCTTGAAGGCTCTCCCCTGAACGCTGTCGCATCGCTGTAAGTTGTTCACGGTAAACTTCGCACAAATGCTGGTCACTGTACCGTAATTCCAGAGCTTTAGTTAATTCGGCATAGACGTTCTGACTGTCAGATGGCACTTTGTATATTAGCTCTGCGGCAGGTCCTTTTAACGCAAGAATGAGTGAAAGGCCTTTCTCTTCTTCCGTCCAGTTATTTAAGCGAGCGGCAGCTTCAAATTGGCGATGATAAGTTGCCCAGTGGGTGCTTCCATTAAACGATGGGGCCTTTGCAAAAACTGACCTTACTTCAGTTAATAGCGTTCTTTGATTTATCCGATATTTTGAATCTTCTAAGCTTGACATACTTGTTTTCATAGTTGACACAGATTTTTCTATTTCAGATATTCTGTCAACTTGTTTGTTCAGCTCACCTTGTAACAGGGCAAATTTTGCAGTGGTATCCTCTTGTACGAACGTCTTAACGTCGTCTGCTTGACGGCTAAATTCTTCTTTTTTCGTCCCTCTGGTATTTAATTTTCACGATTACATTTTTCGTCTAGTCGTTTTTCTGCTTCTTCTCTTTCCTGTCTTCGTTCTTCTTTTTCTTGTTTCTGACTTTGCTGTAGCGTTGCTCGGAATGCTTCTATCATCTGACTGATATCCATTTTATTAATTAATTACGAACTACACTCGTCTTGTACAAAGTATCCACTGTTTCCTCTGTTAACCGTTCTATCCCACTTCTGACACCACTGTTATGTCGGTCTACTCGATCGTCGTTCCTCTGTCTCCAACAACAGCGCCTGGAAATTTTCCATCATCTGACTGGCATCCATTGTTTTTCCGAATAAATAGGAATTACACTCGTCTTGTACAAAGTGTCCACTGTTGGGGGCTCGTCCGGGATGGGGCTTAAGCGCGTTCACCGCGGATACGTCTGGTCAGCTGGATGTCTTTGGGCATTATGGTGACCCTCTTGGCGTGGATGGCGCACAAGTTTGTGTCTTCGAAAAGACCGACCAGGTAGGCTTCGCTGGCTTCTTGCACAGCCATAACGGCCGAGCTCTGGAAGCGAAGGTCCGTCTTGAAGTCTTGTGTGATCTCGCGTACCAAAGATTTTCGAACGCGCTTTGCGATGCAGACATTTACTGCCGGTGTCCAAGATAACGAACTACAGCAAGTGTTACGAATGGCAGTCGACCAGGACAGTGTGGACGTGCTGATGGTTATATAATTGAAGGCAAAGAACTGGAATTCTATATGAGAAAGAATACAATAAGAAAGGATGGAAGCTTCTGGTGTGTGAGCGTGACTATAAATACATGGAGTAGCGGTCTTAGTTTTCAGTTCAATGCGAGATATTGGATAGTGCAGTTAACAGTGGAAACAGTGGACACTTTGTACAAGACGAATTACACTCATCTTGTACAAAGTGCCCACTGTTTCCCGCACTATCCAATATCTCGCATTGAACTGAAAACTAAGGCCGCTACTCCATGTATTTATAGTCACGCTCACACACCAGAAGCTTCCAAACTGCATCTTATCTCTTGTGAACTACGTAATTACTACGGCCTTGACACAGGCTGAGCGCCCGAGCGAAGCCCGGCACAGTCGAGAAGATTGTCGCAAAATGCGTATAGTAGGACGTACGCCACACGCGTTACATCGAGATCCTTCTGGCACATTCGATAAACGCGTAGATTGTTCTGTGCTGTCGTAGCAATATTTAGAAGAAAGAAGCACAACATTATTTGAAAGAAGGAAACCAATTAACATATGAAGAAACAAAATCAACCTATCCAGGAAGGGAAGTATTTTTGCTAAATAACTAAACTGAAGAAATTACCTTAATGGCCTAAGTTACACTTTTCAAAGACACTGTTTACACTTTTTGATTAAAACTAATTTTGAACCTTCACTGTGAAAATAATTAATGAACAATCTTATTTTCAGTGTAAAAAACTATTAATATATGGTAATATAACCATTCAAAGTGTATTAGACATTGAAAATACATCAATCAACATAACCTAGACAATGAACATTGTCAAATTCTTAATAGACTCTTGTTAAGACACTCTGTAATTTATTATAAGCCCATGTATTTTGGTACTTTTCCTAAGATATTTGTAGTTTGTACCGTAGTCAAAAGGATCTAACGTAAAACCATTCTATTTGTATTTTATTTAGCAATTATTAAAATGCAGATAGGTTTGCCTTGAGGAATAAGAGCTACTGCTGCCATTCTGAGCATATTTAAAGAACAGCCGGTCAGACTTTAACAATTATAATTGTCTTAAAAAAAAAATTTTTAAAGGATAATAATGGATTTGAGTTCAATAACAACAGATAAAAGGTTTTCTTTTCTTTACTTAGTAGATAATTTTACGTATATGATATTATATATACCATATTAATGAATGTTAATTTTTTCATCAAATAGCATAGGTTGGTAACACTCTCAACAAGGAAAGTATGGCACCTGATTTGAATCTGCCTTACTGAGCATTAGTAGTCATAATATTATGTTAAATAAAATATTAAAAAAGATAGAATTATAGAAGAAAAAAAGAAACCCTTATTTTATATGCAATATTACTTACCAATTTACCAATATATTTTATTTGCAACATTTGATTGCAAATTGGCGCTCAACTAACATTACCCTGACAACATACTCATCCTTAAAATACAAACCAAAGTACACTTTAGATAGTACGAGTTTACTTAATGTAACAAATTGACGCCACCAACTTGGGGCATAAATAAACACAGAATAAACTTAACGTTACAGAATTGGCGATCCCAACAGTGAGGCTTAAATTTGAACGTTAACAAATTGACGCAACCAACGTGTGGTTTTTGAAGTATGAATTAACCTAACGTTACAGAATTAGCAGCCAACGTGTGGCTAAATAAACTGTAGTAACTGGGGTAACGTTACAAATTAGCAGCTAACGTGTGGCGAGATTAACACGATTTGAAACTTAATGTAACAAATTGGCGCCCAACGTGGGGCTTAAGATTGATACGGGAGAGTTCCCGTAGTGTTACAAATTGAGCCCAACTAGTGAGGTTAGAGATAGAATAACTTTGTGTTCTTATTGTGAGTGTTATAGCAATTTCTACTCTAGTGGCAGCTACGGTTAAACAACAGAAATGTCAAGGAGAATAGCAATGTCACGTAAACGTACGGAGTGAGAAGAAATAGAATTAAATATGGAAGACAAGGAAGCAACAACAGTTGAAGAAGTGGAAAGTAATGGTAAGGGATACCCCAGTAACAGTGACTGAAGAAATGGAAACGGTGGTAAGGGATGCCCAAGGGGACCAACCAGAGAAACCAACCCAACCAGTGGACGCAAATTTCCAGGAAATTATGAGGATTATGAGGGAGCAATTCGGAAGAATAGAAGAAAACAATAAAACACTGAATGAAAAAATGGACAGAAATCGATGACAGGAACCTGTCAAAGGAACCAGTAAGTCAGAAAATAGAAGGTAGTAAGGAAATAGAAAATAAAAAAGACAAAAGTGTATTGTTATCTGAAAAGAAACCTAACAGAAACAAAGAGAATATTAAGCACATGGAAATGAAGACAAAGAAAATGAGACAAATGCATCAAAGGAAACTAATAAAAACACGGGAAGAGTGGGAGATGATGAACAATGGACTAGTTAATGTACTTAACATCCTAAGTACGGAACACAGAAAAGTATGTAATTTTAAAAATAACAGAAGGAGCTTAGTAGAAACTTTCAAAGGGACTCACAACCAAACAGTGAGAAAAAACTTCAGGAAATCTATAGGCAAAGTAAATATAACAGAAATGGAAATGTGTAGCAAACTGTCAGTAATGTCATCAATAACTCAAATACCATTAAAATATCTGTTCAATAAACTAAATGGGAAAGAGACTGATGAAGGCATGAATACTAATGAACATGTGGTATTAGAAGAATTGTTGTACAAGGTAGCAGAGACCTATATCACAAGGACGGAAATGGTTCTGCACACCAGAGTGATCCGAACGACCAGTGCAGATGAAATTATGGACCATGGTTAAACTAATTCGAAACAAACTATGGAGAAAAGGGACTGATTTTATGATTACCAACAAGGCAAACCATTTGAGAAATGAGAAGAAAAACTAATGACAATTGAAACGACAAATGAAGATTTAAGAAAACATAAACAAATAGCCAACCAATACAGGTTTTGGAAGAGAATATGACGGTTGAGAACAATAATAAGGGGATCATAATGAGTGAAGAGAGTAAGCACTTAAAACACATAAATGAAAGGAGTAACTTGCAGAAGAAGAAGCGATGTCTGGAAATAAATAGAATAACAAAAAAATCATAGTTGTAAATGTTGCACTAAAAAGGGGTATTCACAAAGGAGATGAATGACACTGTGGCAAATGAATCAATTAACTACGAAGTGAAATTAAATAGAAGAGGAGAAATATACCAAGGATTTTACCAAAACTGAGAATAAATAATATAAAAAGTAAGGGGAGCTGCTGGGAGGCAAGATATAGAAATGAAAAGTGTTAAGAAGGCAACAGGATTCCGAGGGTGTTTAGAGTAACGCAATAGTTACCATTTTTACAGAGTGCAGAAAGCTACGGCGCCACTCAAAAATTATTATTATGGGTAGGGGCCAACGAGCACTGTACCTTGCATGGGGTGAATGGTCGGGTGAAGAATAGGTCAGAATAGTGCCACTCACAGCCGATATGCATTCACCGTGCCATTTAAAGTTAGGGAGGAATTGATAACTCCAATAAAGGAATCAACCGGAACAGGAGATAAAGCAGAGGAAGAAAGAAAAGAAACCCCAGAGGAAAGGAAAAATCAGTTGGTAACCACCTATATAAGGAAAATGAAGAAAAAATAATATATTTGTTAGATTTGCCCAGAGAAGAAAAGGAAGGTATTTGTGAATTGTTATATAATAACCCAACTCAAGAAAATTCATCACAACCCAATACCTGAAACCACGAGGAAGAAAAGAATAAAAATAAGATTTTAAAATACAACGTGGGAGGAAAGGTATTACTGAAAAACAGGCATTTTCCAAGTTCTGCAGAAGGAATAACTAAAAAGTTATTATTGTTATATACAGGACCGTATAGTATAACCTGAGATAAAGGGAATAATACCTATGAATTGACCATTCCAGTAACTAGTAAAGTAAAGGGCGTGTACAATCAGGCTGAAATTAAAAAATATTATGAAAATTCAGAGCAGCACTTGTTAGATAAATCAGCTTATTTAAGTAATCAGTTTATTACTGAAATAACCTGTTTTCTGGGGGGGGCATTATGTTACATGATATTTTGCCCATCATCTTGTTGTGTAATTGCATGAGTAAAATATATTTTACTAATCCTAGAAAAGTACAAGGAAACATAATGTAGCTTGTTTCAAGGACTACCAATTATAGGTTTATTATTATTGATTAATGATAAATAATGTTCTAATAGTTATGTTTAAACTATTAAAGTTAGTAAGTAAGGAGGTCAAAGTTTTAGAAATACTTACTGTGCTGTTTATGAGGGAAGTGATTGATAATAAACAAGCTTTTAATTCTTGGATTTCGTTGTCCATGACGTGTCCGTTACTTAACTAAATATCACTATAGTATTGACGACTCGGAACACTAAGTTTTTATAAGTAAAAACGTAAAGTTTTACCTTACAGCCTAAACCGGCTTTACCTTAAAAAACCGGCTTTTTTACTTATAAAAAACTTAGTGTTCCGAGTCGTCAATACTATAGTGATATTAAGCTTTTAATCGTTGTGTTTTGAGATACAGAAGTTAGTAAGTAAGGAGGACAATGTTTTGGGAACTACTTACCATGTTTTATTATGTTTATAAAAACTGGATTTTATCCAGAAGTTAAATAAGAATTGTCATATGTTTCCTAATAGTTATTAGTAATTAGTTGTTTGATATTGATTAATAATATATGTTGTAATATTATTAAAACAAATGTTAATGTTAATGGAAGGGTACCAAAATTATAATAATAGAGATTTGTGAAACTAGGCATGTTAGCCCTAGATAGTTAAGGAATTTGAGAATGAGTTTATATTAAAATTAGAATAATTAATGTCAGGTTGAAATAGGTTATTACTGATAGTATCTAATAGTTTTAGTAGAGTGAAGGGTACAAAAAGAACTAATTATAAATAATTTTGTACAAATAGTTGAAAGTGTAAAATAGTAACTCAGGAAATATGGAATGGAAAATAATCAACAGTGATATCAAAACAATCAGTGTTCCATCAGAAACTCAAAGATACTAGTATATTGAAGATCAAAGATCATATAAAAAAGTTATAACAATTTTAAGAAAATTGAAAGTAAAATATTAGAAGTTTGTTTATTTTGAGGCTCAGAAAGAACCATAGTAACTCCAGATATACAATTTAAACCAATGAAAGCTAAGTTATAGGCCTTAGCAACTGATATGTTGAAAATTAAATAAAAATGAGTACATTATTAGATCTAAACGAGAAAGGTTGATATAAAAATATGAGAGATGAATCCAACATATTTTGAATTTAATATCAGTGAACCTAATTAAAGTTACATTATATTACAAAACTAAATATTTAGAAGAAAGAAGCACAACATTATTTGAAAGAAGGAAACCAATTAACATATGAAGAAACAAAATCAACCTATCCAGGAAGGGAAGTATTTTTGCTAAATAACTAAACTGAAGAAATTACCTTAATGGCCTAAGTTACACTTTTCAAAGACACTGTTTACACTTTTTGATTAAAACTAATTTTGAACCTTCACTGTTAAAATAATTAATGAACAATCTTATTTTCAGTATAAAAAACTATTAATATATGGTAATATAACCATTCAAAGTGTATTAGACATTGAAAATACATCAATCAACATAACCTAGACAATGAACATTGTCAAATTCTTAATAGACTCTTGTTAAAACACTCTGTAATTTATTATAAGCCCATGTATTTTGGTACTTTTCCTAAGATATTTGTAGTTTATCGTAGTCAAAAGGATCTAACGTAAAACCATTCTATTTGTATTTTATTTAGCAATTATTAAAATGCAGATAGGTTTGCCTTGAGAAATACGAGCTACTGCTGCCATTCTGAGCATATTTAAAGAACAGCCGGTCAGACTTTAACAATTATAATTGTCTTAAAAAAAAATTTAAAAAGGATAAAAGATTTGAGTTCAATAACAACAGATAAAAGGTTTTCTTTTCTTTATTTAGTGGATAATTTTACATATATGATATTATATACACCATATTAATGAATGTTAATTTTTTCATCAAATAGCATAGGTTGGTAACACTCTCAACAAGGAAAGTATGGCACCTGATTTGAATCTGCCTTACTGAGCATTAGTAGTGTAACGTCACAGAACGTTCCATAAAGGAAATCATTTATATAGTAAGTTAGCATAAGAGGAAAGTGAAGTGAACAGTATCGAACCCAAGTAGTCCCAAAAAATTGTGTAATTTTGTATAATAATTATTTCTATCAACTTGAAAAAAAAACGACCAAACTATGACTAAGACAAAACCCCATATATATTATTAAAGTGAATAAGAGTGAAAAAACGATAAGACACTATAAGAGAGAGAAATAATGTCAGAATCCACCAAAATGAAGTCAATAATTATTAAGTTTTATAACTATGAATAGAGTATTAAAAACTATTTTTTGTGAATAAATGGACATGATCCATTATTATATTATGTGATGTAAATAAAATAAATGTATTAAATGATTTACATACATTATTAGAAAGAGTTTAAGTTAGAATAAAAATGATATATTTGTTATGACAAAAAAATATTAATGTGTTGGATTTGAGACCATACACCAAGATTTCATGAAAAAATTAATTATCAGATTTAAATAAAACCTATATGTAATTGTCAAGCAGACAATAGTGAACAATTTATCTTAAATAAAGGAAGCTGTCAAATGAATAAAAAGCAGTCAAAATAGCCAAAAACAGTGTTAACTAAAAACATGTAATAGGCATCTAATATTGTATAATTTATGAATTTAATGTTGCCAAAATGCAACCAAACTGTATTAGAAAGCTGTAATATGATATAAAGCAACTATGCTAATATACCTGACCAACTTTAACATTGTAATAGCCAAGTTAGCAAAATATTTACTTATACCATGTATGGCTAGAACCAATTATCCAGTACAAAAATAATCATATCTGGCTAAATACTTACTTAATACTAACAAAAATAAGATAGAAAGGTACAATACATCAGTATACCTTAATAAGAAACAAACTCAGTTGAAAGTAAAGTCAATTCTAAAAGAATTTAACTAATTAGAGCGAGATTTGTCACACCATAAAAAATGACATCTCAAGACCAATCAATGATGCTATGTCATCTTGTGATAAATATAATATATGTACAAAGTAACCAGGTATCACAAAAGATAGACAAAATAATAAACTCTGTGTGTATAGTAGTGAAATAATACATATATTAAAGAAAAAGACTAATCATTGTATTAGAAAACTGACAAGAATCTAGGCCATGAGCAGAGGCCATATAAAATTGTATTTATTTGTGTTTTATTTATGTTAAAATTTGTTTATTTTGTTGTAGGAAAGTAGTAGTATTAGATGTTCAACTTGTGGAAGGAACTTTGTAACTCCACAACAATTTTTGTTATAAAAATTGAGTTTTCAATGACAACAACTCAAGGTGAGGGTTGTATATTGTATTGTTTATTAGACTTAAGTTAATTAGAAACCAATCATATTTAGTATCGCTAGATTCAGTTAAAAACAAGGAATCTAAATGTATTAATGGCATACAAATTGTGAGTACTAATGTAAAACTGTTTGATAAATACCAGTGTAATTTTTGAAATATCCTTTGTATGAAGAATAAGAAATTCGTTCTAAAAGCTTCTACAGAAGTGAAAATTGTTCTATGACATTCCATTTCGTTTATTCTCGAACAATCTAGAAAGAATTTTTACACAAATATACCGGAAGTCGATGAAAACAGTCATCCTGAATTAGTATAAAAGCGAGACCAAATTCGACCCAAAAACACTTGAAACTTGAACTCCAGAACTGATGCATCTCACACAACACTGATCAACGCAGCTAAGGCGAAACCGAAGAGGCGAGAAATCGACAAGACACGGCAGGAAGGCTTTTCCCGTACATAGACATAACCGACTGACTTAACCTCAACGAGAATTTTCGCCAAAAGTATCGCTGAAATAGAGCAGCGATACGGCAAATTTTAATAGAAATCACGCAGCCAGAACGTCGATGGCCCAGGAGGGACCAAACATTTAAATAGAGAACGAATTCTGCTGTGTTCGCATTGACTGACTAACGTGACAATAATTTCCCCGAACGTAAACATACAATACACAAAGCCTTCCTCAACACTGCATGGGAATCAGCGCTGCGGTGGCAGATTTCTGAATCAACGCTAAACAGATGATTCGTAGCGGCGGCGTTTGAACGAGATTCTACTGCCAAACGTTTTTACAAAAGTGCGGAAAAAGTAATGATCGCAAAATTTGACTTTAAATAGATTCAGTGTACACCCGAAGAGGCGAGATTGAGAAACTACCCGAAGGAAGTGTCCAGTGCGAGAATAAACGACCATTGGAACGTGAGTTACCAAAAATTAAAGTCATTTGTTACCTGGTTACATTTATCACACAGTTGTACTTTACACACCACACATACACCTTCAAATCACTTAGTTTTTTCTTGTAAGGCATCTAATTGATATGTCTTGGTAGTTCAAAGGAGTCACGTCCTGAGAGTAAAGATTTTTTCACATATTAAACTCATGCTTTTCAACTGAGTCAGAATCTGAAATATACTAGCCGATACTTGATTGGATATATAAAAAACTGTCAATAATAATAACTTGTAAAATTTTTTCTCTGCAATTTTATAATTTTTTTTTCTATGAATGTTAGTCCTTCAGACGATTTGTTTGTTTTTAAAGAACCATTAAACTTAACTGATTTTTCCAAGCTAAACTGACTTGTTTAAATTTTTTCATAGATTTAAAAATTTTGTATCAATCACATATTTTTCTTGGAACAAACGTTTCCAAGTGGCGCCCACAAAAAGCATAGTATTAAGTTGTGTTACAGGACTACATCACCGCAGAGTATCCAGTCAACAGAGTAAGTAACAAAAGTGCGCGGAGGTAACGCCCGACAGCTTACAACACAAACAACACCCCATTCTTTTTGTTATAGTAGTCATAATATTATGTTAAATAAAAGATTAAAAAAGATAGAATTATAGAAGAAAAAAGAAACCCTTATTTTATATGCAATATTACTTACCAATTTACCAATATATTTTATTTGCAACATTTGATTGCAAATTGGCGCTCAACTAACATTACCCTGACACCATACTCATCCTTAAAATACAAACCAAAGTACACTTTAGATAGTACGAGTTTACTTAATGTAACAAATTGATGCCACCAACTTGGGGGGCATAAATAAACACAGAATAAACTTAACGTTACAGAATTGGCGATCCCAACAGTGAGGCTTAAATTTGAACGTTAACAAATTGACGCAACCAACGTGTGGCTTTTTAAGTACGAATTAACTTAAGTTACAGAATTAGCAGCCAACGTGTGGCTAAATAAACTGTAGTAACTGGGGGAACGTTACAAATTAGCAGCCAACGTGTGGCAAGATTAACACGATTTGAAACTTAATGTAACAATATATATAAATATATCACTTGTCACACTCAATGCAGATTGTAGTTGTACTGTATGCTTGCCATTTGCATTTTCCATAAAAATAAAATGAGTAAACCATTTATTTTTAAAATGAAATCTACTTACCATTGCATGTCTGCTGATAATACTTGGGATCGTTTCCTTAAAAATAAAAAATAAATCAATTAATATAAGCACTACTATGCTACTATGTCAATTATGTTATAAATGTAAAGGAGTGTGAAGAGCCATAAAAAGTTTTTTTATGAAAATCTTACTAAACTGATAAAGGCACTATTAACTGATAATAAAACACTTAACAATGCACACTGCAGTATCTGAAAACTTCACTGTACCAATATGTACTAAACTTCACCAAACAACAGAAGTTGAAACAAAAACCTACAACTACTGTTTACTGGCTATAAAGGGGTATGTGAGAAATATGTTTAAATGACCAATAAAACAAAAATTCCTTAAGCTTCAGCATCACTTCTTTCTGACATATTTCTGCCTGCTAAGAAACCTCATGAACATAATTGTTATTTTTATTTTTCTGAATAGCTATAAATATATGCTTAAAGAACTGCATACAGTATTAAAACCTATATACACAAGTACAATACAGTTTTTCACATGTTGAAACTGAATTACCTAATGTGCATTATTTGGTGATTTAATATAAAATTTATTATCAATACTAAATTTATGCATCTAGTATGTCTAGTAGTCATAATCTTTTTTTTTATCACTTCACGGTAGTATTTAAACCTATCAGCTTAATGTGTTTGTTATATAAGGCAAGAATTCCTGCTCAGGCAGATGTACTATGCATGCTTAAGACACCTGCCACTTTGCATTGCCATTAAAACCATTAACCTTCCTAATAAAACTCTGAGACAAAGTTTTAGCATTTCGTGAGTTTATCATTTCTTAACAGCAGTCAATGCGTTAACAAGTGGATAAGGTAATTTAATTTTTAAAAACCTCTGGATAACTAAAAAACAAATTCGTAACATTCATTGCTGTAAATAATAAGCAAAGCCAGATGTATGAATTTAAATAAATGTTATTAATGAATTATTAATGATATCCGGGCTGTTTGGCCGTGGTCCATGGTTTATAACAAAACCAAACGTTTCGGCAGCTCCACTGGCTGCCATCATCAGTGGTATAAAAATCCTGCACGCCGGGTGTTTACGTACAGGCCCACAGTACTGTGGTATAGACTAAAGCTGTCCTGCCATGCTACCTGTACATATAAATTCAGCAAAGTCCCACGTACAGGTAAAAATGACACCATCAGCCAATCACAATAGAGATGGTGTATGATTGGCTCGCACCCAGCTATGCCATTATGTACTCACTTGTTTTCCAAGAAGTACTGTGGGGAAGGCTGCTGATTTCCCGTGATGCTACCTGTGCTAATTGTTTACTAATTGCAACCCCTGCACAGGTAAGAACAGCATCACCGGCCAATCAGAAACAAGAAGGTGTGTGAGAGGCTCGCATCGCGCCATGCCATAAAGTACTTAATGCGATGCTTTCGCCCCGCCGATTCATAGGCACACTTCACTTCAGCTGCTCGATCTGGAAGGACCTGCTCTCTTGGACCAGCTCTCTCTGGACGACTTCCGAAGCTTTGTCGCTGTTTACAGCTGCTGCCCTGCTGCCTTCAAATTGACGAGGACAGACTTACTACATCTGCTGCCCGGCTTGCTGGACATCAACAGGCCTTAGAAGAAAAAAGACTGCAACTCAGCTGGCTGGTGAACTGAGTAGCCAGCACAACAGCTGAGTTTGTCGGACCTTCTTAGGGCCACCAGCCAAGTGACCCTTTTCAGGACCACCAACTGCCGTTGAAGAGGAAGCATTTTCAGCCTGCCAGAGCTTAAGGTTGCGCAGCGCATCTAGCCCGCTGACGCTCAGGCTCTTAGGTAGCGCTGCCTAGGACAATCCTTGCGAGCCCCCACCAGTGGTAAGCGAGCTTGGATATCGCCTAGGTAAAGAGGCCGGTGGACACCTCTCTTGGTAAGGAGAGGTATCTAACGAAGCCGGTCATTAGCCCAGCTCATAGAAAGCCTGAGCGTTCCAGTAGTCCCGCTTGCGATCCGGCTCGGGCCGGACCCTAGGTCCCTGGTTACTGCCGGAGGCAGCCTGGTCGGCGAACCTCCCGCTCGTTGGCGGAAATGCCCGTTTCGGGCGCGTCAACGAGCACGCAGTCGCTCGCCTCCTCCATACCCCACACGAGCGATTCGCCGTGTTCTCCGGCTATGGATGCGGACCAAGTTGTCGATCCCCGGACGGTTCCGCTGCCCGGTGACGAGACCGACGCTTTCGTGGCGGTTGGGGCACGGGGGCGCCCGGTTAAGAAACCGAGGCGGAATCGGTCCTCCTCAACCTCTTCCTCGGCGTCCGCCATGGAAGTTGTCCCCGCCGATGGCGAATCCGGCTCGGGGCCGACTGTGCCCGGCGCTGCCCAAGCACCGCCGGCCACTCGTCGCATCCCGCCCGTGTTCGTTCACGGCGTGAACAACGTCACCGGTTTTTACCGGCGACTGATAGTGGCTCCCGGACTTTCCCCGGCCAGCGTTGACTTTGAAGCTCCTTGGGGGCGACACCGTCAAGATCGCTTTTCGAGGAATGGACGAGTACCACAGCGTCATGGCGTTCGTCGAATCCGCCAACCTACAGTACCATACCTTCACCCCGAAACACGTGAAGCCTTTGTCCTTCGTGCTCAGAGGCTTAGACGTGGACTCTCCTCTCGAGGAAATCCTCGATGAGCTGCGCGAGCTGGGTTATCCGGTTCGCGTGGTACATCGGGTGTTTGCTCCCGCCGGACCAAGGCGTCCAATTCCCCTGGTCCGCATCATGGCCGAGAACAGCGAGGCAGGCGGAAGCCTACTCTCTCTTACGCGGCTTTTTGGTTTCCGCGTAAAAGTGGAAAGAAGCCGCGCTCCCGGGGCTCTGCCTCAGTGCTAGAAGTGCCAACGCTTCGGGCACCACTCAGAGACTTGTTCTAACGCTCCGGCGTGCGTGAGGTGTTCTTTACCTCACGCCAGTAAACACTGTGACGCACCAGCTTTTAAAAGGTGCATCAACTGCGGCGGAAGCCACCCCGCCAACTACCGGGCATGTCCGGTGTTTCAGCGGGAGCTCGAGCGGCGAAAGCCGAAAGGGCGCCTGCCACCACCGAGGCATCCGGAAGCTGGTTCTAGACCTGCAACCGAGCAGCCAGGCCCTTCGCCTCCTGCTACGGCTGCCGTGTCTTTCGCCGCAGTTGCTAACAAGCAACGTAAACGCAGCAAAGGCCCAAAGCAAGCACCTGCAGCTCAGGCAACTCCAACTCAGGCTCCTTCCCAGGCCCCTGTCCCGCCTATGGCGAAAAAGCGCCGAAACCTCGTGGCATCTAAAAGTGAGACCACCCAGCCTACAGACAACATCTCGGTTGTGGAGCCTGAGAATTCTCAACCCTCCCCAGCACCGGAGAATCCTGCCCCTGCTTTAGAAACAGCCTCGCCTGACCTGCCGCCCCCGCGGTACCCTAATGCAGGCAAAAAGAAGCGGCATCGTAAGCCCCGTGGCGCTCGCTCCCGGGCTCCTGCCAACCCAGCCGCACAGTCCAGACAGCCTGCGCAGCGCGTGAAGACCGACGTTATCGCATCTGTCCCTCTTCCTAGCACCTCCGCTAGAGGCGCACAGTCCAGACAGCCTGCGCAGCGCGTGAAGACCGACGTTATCGCATCTGTCCCTCTTCCTAGCACCTCCGCTAGAGGCGCTACACCTGGCCCTAAGAAACCCCTGGCTTCCACCAATCCCCCGATTGATAAGCCTCGGCGCTCTTATGCGCACACAGTCTCCGTGCAATCTGCCTCGAAAACCGATCCAGACGACTATCAGGTCGTCAAAGACTTCCTTGCGGAATTCGACCTCCGCAAAGTTGCCCAGACCTTCAGGTCCATCCGCTCCCGCTTGGAGACTGCCGATACAACCGAGAGATTCATGCTCTTGGTGGAAGCCGCCGCTTGTGTAGGTTTTCTATGAGTCGGGTCCCCAAACGTGATCTCTCAATTCTTTCCTGGAACGCCAACGGGTTGTCCAACAAGATCCAGGAACTCCAAGAATTACTGGCCCGACTCAAACCCGACGTAGTCCTTCTCAATGAGACCCACTTGACCCCTGCGAGTCGGTTACGACTGGCCAACTATGTGTGCTATCGAAACGACAGACCGGGCACTGCTGGTGGCGGTACTGCCGTCGCGGTGAGGCTCACTCTCGAGCATCACCGAGTCGTCTTGCCTGCAATGACTCACCTCGAAGGCACCGCTGTGGAGTTGTTAAACACTCTAGGCGGCGTACAGATGGTCGCGGCGTATAAACCGCCGCAAAAAGAGCTCCTTCACCCCGATCTAGCTGTCGTGTTCGATGCACAAAGGAGGGTCATCGTGGCCGGCGACCTGAACTGTAAACATCGCGATTGGAACAGTCGCTTGACTGCCCCAAACGGGAAACGTTTACGCAGGTTTGCCGATTCTCGCAGGATAACAGTGATTGGGCCTACCCAACCTACGTTCTACCCATCACAGCGCAACGCGGCTCCCGATGACTTGGACATAGCGGTGATCCAAGGAATTGACTGTCCGGTCCATGTGTCCGCGCTAACGGAACTATCGTCTGATCATCTCCACATCTTGATACACGTCGCTACCCAGCACGTCGTACGCAGAGATGTCAGGAAGGTGGTAGAATGGGACCGCTATGGCCCGGCGTTAAGTCGCCGATTGCCAGACGCGGGACCATTCGAAACCGTCCGCCAAGTCGACGAGGCTGTCGTATCTGCGATCGACGCGTCTTTCAGGATGAAGCCTGGCGTCACGCCCCACTGGCGGCGGATCCCTGAGGAGACGAGTGCTCTCGCTTGCGAGAGAAATCGCCCCCGGAGACGCTGGCAGCGGACCCGTGATCCGGCCGACAAGGCAGCGTACAACCGGGCGACCGGCATTTTACGTCGTGAAATGCAGGCCTACCGGAGACGCTGTTGGGAACTCGCCGTGGCCCAAGCAGGGGACGGATCGGACGAAAGTAGCCCTTACCGGATACTTTCAGCGTTGGTAGGGAAGAGGCGCCGGCCTCGCATCCCAGCCATTGCTGGACCTTTCGGTCAAATCCTGGCTCGCCCGGAGGCGAAGGCCGAGTACTTGGGCGCGTGTTTTGAGCGACAATTCGCACCTAACCCGCCCATGGACTGGGACTTCGACGAAGAAGTCGAGAACGAAGTGGAAAACTTTCTGTCTCTTCCGATCACTACGGAGCCCGAACCCATTACTAGGGAAGAGGTCACAGATCGGCTCGTTGAACTCGTGCCGAGAAAAGCTCCTGGCCCGGACGGCGTCTCGAACGCCGCTCTTACTCGACTCCCGGAGCGAGGAGTACTTTTCTTGGTCGCGCTGTTCAACGCGTGTCTTAGACTGGCTTATTTTCCCCAGAAATGGCGTAAGGCGACGGTCATAGTGATCCCGAAGCAGGGAAAGGACGCTTCCCGTCCCGGCAACCTCCGGCCCATTAGTCTACTGTCAGCCACGTCAAAGGTCCTCGAACGTCTCGTACAACGGAGAGTACTAGATCATCTAAGAAATTTCGATGTACTGGTCCCCGAACAGTTCGGCTTCCGTGTGGGGCATTCCACCACTCATCAGCTCATGAGACTGGTGGAATACATCACGGACGCCGGGTGTCGGAAAGAGCAGACTGTCGCCTGTTTCCTAGATGTGGAAAAGGACTTTGATAGTGTCTGGCATGACGGGCTCTTGTTCAAGCTCCGGGAAATCCAGCTCCCAGATTGCTACCTTCGCTTGATTGCTAGCTTTCTGACGGAGAGGACTTTCTGCGTGCGAATAGATGACCATGTCTCTTCCGAGAGACGCATTACAGCCGGGGTACCTCAAGGTAGCGTGCTAGGGCCTCTCCTGTTCTCCGTGTATGTCAACGACGCACCCAGAGAGCCTGGAGTCCAGATGGCTCTGTTTGCCGACGACACGGCGGTCTATACCGCCGATCGGAACGCAGACTTTGCTATCCCACGACTTCAGCGCGCACTCGATGCGTATTCGACGTGGACGGAAAGCTGGAAAGTTGCCGTCAACGAAACCAAGAGCTCCGCGGTGTTATTCACAAAGCGCCGGAAAGAACCACGAGGCCGAGTGAGACTCGGTAGAACGTACTTGCCCTGGTCGAGAGAAGTAAAGTACCTCGGTGTCCACCTTGATCGTCGGCTCACCTGGCGTGCCCACGCTGAGACGATGCGAAAGAAAGCGTCCGCTCATCTCGCGCAACTGTTTCCGATACTTGTCAACAAGGCTATGACCCGCAAGCTGGGTAAGCTGATCGTCAACGCGTATCTGTTGCCGATCATTACCTACGCTCTTCCCGTCTGGGGTTACCTCGCAACCGTTCATAAAAGAAAGTTGCAAAGCGTTCTCGATAGAGGTCTTCGGCTAGCGGCCAAAGTCCCCTATCGGTTTTCTTCTCGTCTCCTGAGAAGAGGGCTCGGTGTCCGCTCCTTGGATGACACCGCAAGGCGACTTGCACGTAAATTTTACGTCCGAGCTGCGAGGACCCAGACAAACCCATCATAGCTGGCCTTGGCAGGTACCGAACACGTCCAGGTGAATCTTGGAAACGGCCTCGACAAATACTGTACTAGTCGACCTAGTACGAGCATGTCGTTGTAGCGACCAGTAAAAATTAAATAAATATTCCGTCTGGACAGGACCACTAGGTTTCCCTACCGGAGGCTCGGTACTAGGAACCCATTGGGTCGTCTCACGACGCACAACCCAACAGCTCTGACCTGGCCGCCGATTCATAGCGATCGCAGCATGCTTCTGAATCAAGACGGACTCCATATGAAGACAAGGGAAGTAATCACTCACCGCCGACAAGAGTTTCGTCTCATCGAAACGGATCCGATGGTCGGCATTGGCGAGCGCGTGCTCGGCCACGGCAGACTTCTCCGGCTGTCCCAGTCTACAGTAACGGCTATGTTCACCCACGCGTGTGCGGACGCTGCGCTTCGTGGTACCAATGTACACCTGGCCGCATGAGCAGGGAACTCCGTACACACCGCACGATGACAGCGGGTCTCGGACGTCCTTCGTCGGCCTCAAGAACTGGTGGATCTTCCTTGTCGGCTTGAATATTGGCCTCACACCGTGTCGACTGAGCAGCCTACCAATGCGGTCCGTCACCCCATAGATGTAGGGCAACGCCGCGAAACCGACGGTCTCCCGTGAATCCACTTCCGGCCTGGCTGTTCTTCTCGGCCAGACCGCACGTCTCACCTCCCCGACGGAATATCCATTGGCCTGCAGCGCTAGTTCGAAGTGGCGCAGCTCGTCATCGAGGTACCGGGGCTCGCATATCCTCCTAGCCCGGTCCACCAAGGTCTTCAACACCGCCCTCTTCTGGCTGGGATGGTGGTTCGACTGTTTATGGAGATAGCGGTTAGTGTGCGTCGGTTTTCTATAAACTTTATGTCCGAAGCTGCCATCGGTCCTTCTAAGGACCAACACGTCCAGAAAAGCCAGCTGATTGTCGGTCTCCCTCTCAACGGTAAACTGTATCCGTGGGTAAACATGATTGAGATGTGCCAGGAACCTGCCGAGTTCATCCTCACCATGGCTCCAGATAACAAATGTGTCATCAACATACCGGAACCAGCACCTCGGCTTCAACGGAAAAGATATTAATGATATCCGGGCTGTTTGCCCGTGGTCCATGGTTTATAACAAAACCAAATGTTTCGGCAGCTCCACTGGCTGCCATCATCAGTTCGCGGGAAATCAGCAGCCTTCCCCACAGTACTTCTTGGAAAACAAGTGAGTACATAATGGCATAGCTGGGTGCGAGCCAATCATACACCATCTCTATTGTGATTGGCTGATGGTGTCATTTTTACCTGTACGTGGGACTTTGCTGAATTTATATGTACAGGTAGCATGGCAGGACAGCTTTAGTCGTGACAGAGTGACAGAGAGACGTGAGGTGACATTCTGCACTCAGCATTGGAAGAGATCGGACGTCACAGAAGAGCATCGCAGAAGAGGATAGCCTCGTCCTCTACTTACTGCCATGAAGAGGCCATCAGCACAAGCTACTGCGGCGGCAGTCAAGAAGAAACCGCCAGACCAAGAATCGCCTCATCGCCAGCGCCAACATCAGAGAGCTGCAGCGATGGACATGGACGTTGATCAACCGCCTTGCCAGCAAGACGAAGACAAGCAGCACACAACTGGGACCTGCCGCGCAGTGCCGGTAAGTGTGTTAGGTAGCGCTGTCCAGCGAAACCCGGGGAGTCCGAGAGTAGGACTCACGAATAGAGATGCGCATTGCGCCGCCACTGTGACGGTGTCACAGTTCGGCCCCCGGGTACCCGCTGGACAAAGAGCCGAGTTAGTCGGCAGTAGCCCCGCTGTTAGTGGCCCTAAAGCACTGTGCGGCAGCATCGAGCCCCCCGGCCGGCCACTTGGGCCAGCCGGGAACCCTACGACTTGCGCGGGAAGCCCTGCTGAACCCGCGCAAGTACGTGAGCAAAATCGGTCCTTATTAGGGCCGACCAAGCCCGCTAAGGCCGGACCTTCCGGCTGCACGGCCGCTAGTAGGCCAAGCAGCCCAAATCCTCTGCCGGAGTCTGACTCCCCAGATATGGAGACCTCGGCTTCCACCGACTGGGTGGCAGTAGGGCGCGGTGGCAAGCCGCGAAAGTCTCCCTCCCTGACCTCCTTGAGTTCGGCCACGGACTCGGCGGCACTCCAAGCCTCCGCTGAGGTTGCGCCTAGTCGCACCTCCGAAGGAAGGGTCCCGCCGGTGTTCGTTACGAACGTCAGGGACGTGATCGGCTTCGTCCGCCGACTCCGTAAGACCGTTGCGCTGGCAGATAACGCATCTGTCAAGCTCCTTGCGAGCGAGACTGTGCGCGTTACCTGCCGCAGCGCATCGGAGCACTTCGGAGTGGTCCAGTGGCTGGAACGTGAATCGTTCCAGTTCCACACTTACACAATGAACCGAACCAAGCCTGTAGCCCTCGTCCTTCGGGGCCTGGACATACAGGCGGATCCGCAGGTCGTCGCTGACGAACTGTGCGACGCGGGTTATAAGGTTGTGGGAGCCTCTCGGCTGTACACCACTTATGGCTCGCGTCGCCCACTCCCCCTAATAAGACTCCTGGCAGAGAAGGGCGAATCCTCCCAGGCCTTATTAGATTTAAAACGGCTTTTCGGGCTCTGCGTGAGCGTAGAGCCCTGCCGCCAGACCGGGCGACTTTCCCAGTGCCACAGGTGCCAGCGGTTCGGCCACAGCAGCTTCGGTTGCCGGAACGCGCCGACCTGCGTCCGCTGTGGAAATGACCACTTGACGCAGGCCTGCGCTGTCCCGGACAACCACCGATATTGTATAAACTGCGGCGGCGCCCATGCTGCTAATAACAGGCGCTGCCCAGTCTATAGCGAGCAGCTGGACAAGTTGAAGAAACCCATCCAGCCTAAGCCTCGACATGATGTTAGACAGCCAGTCAAACCGGCCAAAGCCGCTGAACCTGTGGTCCGGAAACCAGCCCCTAGGTCTGCTCCGGTTCCGAAACCCAGCAGTGCAGTGAGCCCGAGCAAAGCTCCTCAGGCCAAACCAACCATCGCGCCCCCGGAACCGGAACGCGAAGTCCCCCATTATACCAAAGTCCCGCTGCCGGACAACGAGGAAATTGATCCTCCATTGCCGCCGCCACCCAAGCCTAGATTCCCCAGATCGGGCAAGAAAGTTAGGAACCCGGCCAAGAACACGGGCCAGCCTAAACCACCTGCCACTGGACCCAAGCCCGTCCTCCAAAAGCCAGAGCGGCCACCCGCTCCAGTACCAGCCCCCAAGGCTTCCACCGTCTCGCCCCGCCGCAGCTATGCAGCTGCCGCCAAGCGTTCTCCCCCGGCCTCATCTTCCGATGATCTCGCCGTAGTATCAGACTTTCTGGCAAGCTACGACTTGCAGAAAGTAGCCCAGACTTTCCTTAAAATCAAGGAACGCTTGGCAACAGCCTCGCCCCAAGATAAGTTCCTCCTCTTGGTGGAAGCATGCCGTGTTACAGGTCTGTTATGAACGGACAACCACGGCAATCCCTCAAGCGAGACCTCGAGCTCGTGGCGTGGAACGCCAACGGCCTCGCTTCCCGGCATTCTGAGCTCTTAGAGTTCGTTGCCCGTCACAAGCCCGACGTGCTTCTTCTTGGCGAGACGCACCTGACCCCGCATCGTCGTTTCCGACTACCCAACTACGTGTGCCACCGGGACGACCGGTCGGGTCGCGCAGGAGGGGGCACAGCCATCGCGGTGAAGGCGAGTCTTCGCCATCACCGCGTTGTCCTGCCTCAGCGGCGGAACCTCGAGTGCACCGCGGTCGAGCTCCATGGTGCTCTCGGCGGTCTACTCGTGGTTTCCGCCTACAAGCCTCCACACACGGAGCTCCTGTCGAACGATCTGGAGGCCGTCTTTGGAGCACACAGGAGGGTAGTCCTGGCGGGCGACCTGAACTGTAAGCACCCCGATTGGGGGAGCCGCTTGGCGAACCCAAACGGGACCCGCTTACGCAGGTATGCTGATGCGGCTCGGGTCACAGTCATGGGTCCTACCGGGCCTACGTACTATCCCTCGAGGGCTAACTCCCGCCCTGATGTACTGGACATTGCCGCGGTCAGGGGCGTTTATTGCCCGGTCCACGTCTCCGTCATTTCGGAACTGTCCTCGGACCACTGCCCTATCAGTGTGCATATAGCTACCCAGCACGCCACCGTCCGCGACGAGCGGCGGGTAATCGAGTGGGACCGCTTTGGCCCGGCGTTCAGTCGCCGCCTACCAGAGCATATCCCGCTCGACACTACCCAGCATGTCGATGAGGCAGTTGCTGTATTCGACACAGCCGTCGTCTCGGCGGTTGACGTGTCCTCCCGGATGAAGCCGGGGCTCACGCCCGACTATCAGCGGATCCCCGAAGAGGTGTCTCAGCTCGCTAGCGAGAGGAATCGCCTCCGGAGACGCTGGCAGAGGACTCGTGACCCGGCCGACAAGGCTGCGTTCAACAGAGCGTCCGGCAAGTTGCGTCGCGACATGCTGGCGTTCCGTAGACGCAACTGGGAGCTAGCTGTAACACAGATGGATGGCCCTGCCGAGGACCGTAATGTCTGGCGGATTCCCAGTGCCCTAACGGGAAAGCGCAAACGCGCGCCTCTCCCCGCACTGGCCGGACCCGGCGGTCAACCCCTTGGTCGCCCCCTCGAAAAGGCAGAGTTCTTGGCTGATAGTTTAGAGCGTCAGTTCGCTCCCAACCCATCCAAGAACCCGGCCTTCACTGAGCAAATCTGCCGCGAGGTAGAGCGCTTTCTTACGGCCGATATCACAGTCCAGCCGGAGCCCATCTCCCCGGAGGAGGTCTCTGAGAGGATTGTTCAGCTCAAGCCCCGGAAGGCGCCTGGCCCGGACGGAGTCATGAATTCCGCCCTCCATCGCCTTCCGGAGCGAGGAACCCAGTTCCTCACTGACCTGTTCAATTCATGCCTCAGACTGGCCTATTTTCCGGTGAAATGGAAAACGGCTACCGTCATCGTGATACCCAAGCCGGGAAAGAATTCTTCTCGAGTGGAGAACCTCAGGCCCATCAGCCTCTTGTCCGCGACGTCCAAGGTTTTTGAGCGTCTGATCCAGCGTAGGATCCGCGACCATCTAGAAAGACTAGACGTGCTGATCCCCGAACAGTTCGGCTTTCGTGAGCTGCACTCCTCGACTCATCAGCTGATGAGACTCGTGGAATGCATAACCGAGGCTGGCTGCCAGGGCAAACAGACGGCTGCGATCTTCCTAGACGTAGAGAAAGCCTTTGACCGCGTGTGGCACGAGGGTGTCCTTTACAAACTAACGGAAGTCCTTCTCCCAGACTGCTACGTTCACTTGATCGGCAGCTTTCTGCGAGACCGTAGCTTCCGAGTGAGAGTAGACCACGCTCTCTCTTCGGAGAGGCGTATTACCGCCGGCGTCCCTCAGGGAAGTGTCCTTGGGCCTCTCCTGTTCTCGTTGTTTGTCAACGACACGCCCCGAGTTCCTGGAGTGAAACTGTCGCTGTTCGCGGACGACACTGCGGCTTTTGCCTCAGAGCCGAACGCGAGTTATGCGGCAGTTAAGCTCCAGCGCCAACTCGACGCGTATGTCGGGTGGACCGATGACTGGAGAGTTGCCGTTAACGCTTCCAAGAGCGCCGCGGTAATATTCTCGCGAAAACGCAAGCGGCCTCGGCCGCTTAAAGTAGGCCCCGTCGAGGTGCCCTGGACCAACAGCGTCAAGTACCTCGGGCTCCACGTGGATTCCCGACTCACCTGGCGAACCCATGCAAATTACATCAGACAACGCGCTTCGGCGCAACTCAGTAGACTCTGGCCCGTGCTATCTAATCCGGCAATGACCCCCCGGCTAGGTAAGCTCATAGTCAACACGTACGTGTTGCCGGTGATTACCTACGCCTGTCCTGTTTGGGGATACCTGGCTCGTGGTCATAGAATCACGCTCCAGCGCGTACTCGACCGGGGACTGAAGCTCGCGTGCAAAGTCCCCCGGAGGTACTCTTCTCGTCTTTTGAGGAGAGGACTCGGTGTCCGCTCTCTTGATGACACCGTGAGACGCCTGGCGCGACGATTCTATGTTCGTTCCGACAGAGTGACCCACAATTCCCTCATTGCCGGACTTGGTAAATACACCCCGCGACCAGGTGAGTCCTGGAAGCGACCTCGTTTGCTAGTCCCGGTGGTATAATCCACCAATCGCAGGTCGCTTCAGACCCCCCCATAAGTAGATAAAAAAGTATAAAACGAACTCTACCAGACCCAGTGGCAGGAGTCCTTTCTGAGACTCGGGACACTGCACTACTCGCGACCCGCGCTTCGCGCGGGCCGCGCAACCCCCAGTTGTGTGACAGCTTTAGTCTATACCACAGTACTGTGAGCCTGTACGTAAACACCCGGCGTGCAGGATTTTTATACCACTGATGATGGCAGCCAGTGGAGCTGCCGAAACGTTTGGTTTTGTTATAAACCATGGACCACGGCCAAACAGCCCGGATATCATTAATAATTCATATGACACCGGCCGTGAAAGCCTGAGGGGAAATGTTATTAATATTTGAAATAAGGGTGTTGTGTTAAATAAAGACTGTATAATTATAAACTTAAAATACCTTTAATTTGTATACATCTGTAAACATGTAACTGCATATCCATCTAATCCATATCCTATTTAGCATTATCATCGTTATAGTTGTGATAAAATACAGAGGTGGTTGGTAGTACATCTATTATATGATTTTAACTTCCAATATTTCCTCTACACATATAACATTCTTCACAATTAAATGTCTAGTGTAAAATGTTTGTTAGAAATCAGTATGATGGAATAATAAATCTCATATATTCATGCTCATAGAGCTTGGAAAATGAAAGCTATAAGTATGTTACAATGATTGCCTAATAAAGAACAGCATACTATAGAGTTCACAGTATATAAAAACCGTCAATTCATAATCAAAAACACACATTACACAAAGCGGTTATATAAATTTTATGACAAGAATAATGATGATGCTTATAAAATAAAACAGTAAAATAAACAAATAGTATTAGTAAGAATTCATTTTTTGTATATTATTGAATGTTTATCCAAATCCGACACCAAAACATACGGTACACAGACTGGCTACATGTAATATCACTGTTATTTATTAAACATTCTACAAATTCTGAAATAAGCTTTCAGAGTTGCATAAGAGACAATTTTCAAAGTATTCTATGGACGACTGTGCCAACATTATTATCTCCTGAAGTGCAAATTCTAGTAACCATCCACAACAAAAGATTTGGAGCTGTAAAAATAAAAATATACTGATGCTGTCAATAAGTTACTGACTGGCTTCACAATTGTATGAGATACAAAGACAAACAAGCAGGAATGACAAAACAAGCAGGAATGACAAAAAAGCCAAAAACAATAAAATTCCACACTTAAGCACACTTGAGGCATTCACTGATAGAATCAGGTAAAAATGCTGAATACTCACACAATGAAAATTTTACCAACCCTGAATTCATTTATTATGATGACAAATACAGATCACGATAATTATTTGTGTCACCTTAAAAATAAATAAAAACTGTTACAACAGTGGCTTCATTTCTGAGTTATTTCTTAAGTTGGACCCTATGTACTTAAAAAGACAATTATTTTTCAAAACAAATGTGTCCCATAAAAATGAAACAGAATTTGTTTTAACAAGATTAAATGTGGTAGTATAACTTCGTATCTAACCTGGAGTAAATAAATCTCAGTCACTTAAAACAATTTAAAGTACAATAAAAAAAAAAATTAGTCACATTCACATAACTCACTGAGAGAACTTAATGAGTAATTAACACATGTAAGTTGCTAAATGGAAGTAATAACACTGAACTTATTCTACAGATGTGAATAGACTAATACAGATAGAACTTCTGCTATTAATGAACAATGTCCAAAGAATGAATTCTCTTATCCCCAGAATAAGGACATTAAAAAGGAAAATTAACTATAAAAGACACAGAATGTGAAAGCTGATGACAAACAGCAGTTAAACTCTTTAAAATATCACTTTAAATAATGACTTCAAACCACAATCAGCAATTTAATCTCCTTGTTCAGATCAAAAAGTAGAAGAAAAACAGAGTCACAAGGAATTTTTACTAAAATCACTATCAAATATTTTACTTTTTAAAATAGTTTTACCAAAGGTAAACTAATTATGACTAATTACTAACTAACTATTACTAATTAGTCATAAACTAATTTATGACATTCATGATACAGTGTTCACTTTCATGATGTTACTTTTTAAGTTATTTACTATGACTACACTGGACAACAAATTTAAACACAACTTTCTGTGCTGTTAATGAAATCAGGTGACTTATATTAATTTTTGGGTAGTGAATTCAAATCTGCAATCAGCATACCTTTATCACATAGTTTTATTGGAATGATAAAAACGTTTTATTTTTTCACTTTTATTTATGAAATTGCAAAGGAAATAATGAGTATTATTATTATTAAATTACTGTCACCACATTAAAATGACTTTTTGGTTGTTTCCTTTTGTAGACATCTTCTGGAGTGTCTCTTACCATGATTCAACAATATTCCACAAGTATTGTGACGTTCCATTTCCCTGTGTACCTCTTCTCCATGATGGTAACGTCTTGGTGAAACTTTCCCCACATTTATCACTTACTGCGCCCAAATTTGAAAAGAAAAATCCTGATGTCAGTGAAGGAAATTCAATTTTAATAACATATTGCAATTAATTTTTGCAGCTTTTGATTAATTCATTTTGATTGCTTGCCAGTCTTCTGATTTGTTATTTCTAAGAAAATATTTGCAGGCACACTTAAACAAAGCTTAAGCTCATTTCTCTTTATTACTTAATTTAGTTTCAAATTCTTCATCTTTTACCATTGATTTTATTTGTGGTCCAATGAAAACACCCTCCCTAATTTTTGTTTCGTTTGAGCATGGGAAGTCTCATAAGTACATTAACCCTTCTCCTACTTTACTTAGGACCTTCACAAACATTTTTATCACCTCTGGTTTGATATGTAGTAGAAAAAGATAAAAAACTTCGGCATTCAGCAATAGTTTATAGGAAATATTTTTTAAACCTGAAATAATATTGGTCCTTCGAGGCGTTTTTTTTTACGAACAAAATGGTTGGTTCTATCACGACTGTTCCATTCACATAAAAAACAGCAAAACTTGATGCAGCCCAGCTGCATTCCTAGTCAAAGCCCTACCACTTTTAAATCTCCATATATATATATATGCCGGTTGTACTTTTTGTAGCCCAGTAAACTTAACAACTGGTGCATATTTTCATATTGCTCCTTAATATGTACTGAATGAGCCACGGGCACTGATGGGTAGGTGTTTCTGTTGTGTAAATGTTTTGCTTTTAAGCTCAACTTTGAAGAATCAATAAACAAATGCTATTCTGATGGAATGTCGGTCTGCCACAAAGCTGAAAATAAGTCATCCACACTGCGACTGACATTATACTCCCACTGGAAGAAATACATTTTTTTAAATCTGCTTGTCTTTGTTGACACGAGGTACTGTTAACGTTTTTATTCAGAAGATTCACACATTCCAAAAAATCCTAATAGCTCTGACAAGACTTTTGAGAGGTTTAGGTCTCACACCGAATCACATAATTCTTCATGAGTTATAAGACAAGGCGTACTGCAAAGTCAGGATCATCATTTCGGTCACTATTACTTTGTTGTTGTTATCTTCATCATCACTAAGTGTCTAGGTTGCTGGAGGAGTAGGAATCGCAAGACTTTCACCGCATGGCTCAGGTTGTAAAGTAGAATCAAAGTTCAGATAGTTAATCATATGCTTTGCTTTACCAGAGAAACCCTTCACACATGTAAGCAAAAAATAACAATCTGCAACATGATCTTTCTGCTATCTTCACATCATAGGCATGGAAAATGGCACCGACAGTCAGTACACTACAACCAATTTCTTAAATTCCTTGCACATGTGCTACAACATATTTAGGTGCCCAAGGCTTATGTTGGTCTCCTATTTTGCATCCAAAACACAGTTTATAGGCCTTTTTCAGAACAAAGAGTGAAGCCATTTTTGTGACATCAATGTTAATTAACCACAAATATAATGAAATTATAGCTATTTACATGCCTTCTGTTCCTGTGAACATTAGACTACTAAAGAAAGAAGGACCAAGTTAAACAAATAGACAACAGACAGAGGCATGACTCGATAGCTCTATACTTACATATATGTGCGAGAATAATCGGTACTAACTAGCAAGATAACATCAAGGTTATACCTTGAAAGTGTAGGAGAAATTAGTTCTAAGAAATGTGGTAAGAGTCACTGGGATGAGCAGGATTAGAAATTATTAAATAAGAGAAGTCACAGTGGTGTGGCAAAGAATAGTACTTTGGAAAGAATAGTAGACTATAGATTTAGTTAAATGTTTTGACAAGCCAGCATGAGAAGAAAAAAAGAGAAGAGAGGAAGACCAGAGGAAACTTGAGACAACTTTTAAGTGTTTAGTACGAAGAGATCAAATGAAACAAATGAAACGAATAACAATGTTGAAAACAAAGAAGCTTATAGAAAGTACATAAAGGATGTTCTGGGAGGAATAGAAAATATTTTAGGAGGCCATTCTTGAGCAAAAAATAAGAAAAAAAAACTTATATAAACATAGGTCAGGAAATGCTTTGTTGCAATGTATAATTACATAAATTTACACAAACTAATAAATCACAAGTTTATAAACATTATTATTATAACACAATATTCTTCCTTTAAGATGCAGTCTTACATGTAAACAACACGAGCCATACTGACACACTCAAGATGGGAAAAGGTTCCACTAGCTCTATGGGGATCTCAAAGACAGCAGCACTATTCAGAACAGTTAATAACTGAGATCAAATAAACTAATTTTATTTATTTCTTAAATGAAAGAACAATAATATGTAAGAGAAAACATTAAAATGTCTCAATCCATTTTCATTGAGAGCAAAGAACACGTGTTGTGCAGTGCTATCAATCAATCAAGCAACTCATGTTATGGGGGGTTATGGCCTTATAACTACCAACTAAAATTTAACACAAGTGTCAATAATTTTTTGTTTTTACTTTATTCTGCTTCAACGGCATGAAACTTTGTACCTTCCTAGGTAATTTAATAATAGTAACACCGACCATACATCTAATCAGCTAACTAATGTGCCCCATCAAAATTTTCTGAGCTTTTACTTTCTGAAACTCATCATGTCTGGATTTTAGGAGTGACTCAAGCAAGAAATTACTTAACTGATCCAACTGAATCTCAGGAACTGACCGGGTCTATGTATATTTATTCTGTCTTAGTCTGTTGGAGAACAACTTATAGATTTGTCAACAAAGAAATATTTAACACTAAACTGATTCTGTGTTTATAATTAATAAAGAACTGACAGTTTTTTTTTTATTAAAAGCCATTAACAAAAAATGTCGCTTAATAAGCTTGATCTTCTTTAAGACTGAATTAGTTCTGCTTACCACTTCACCTGAGGCCTTGATTTTGAATCTTTAATTGAACTAAGAAGTCCATGGTTAGCACAAATTTCAAAATTTTCATATGGTATTACACTTTTTGATAATTTTAGTACTTCTGATCTACAAAAGTGTATTACACTTGGTTTATAACAAAAATAAAAATTCGAAGAGATGACAGAAATTATTTCACACAGAAAAGTTTATGAACATGTAAACAGATATATAAATACAAAATCAATTAAGTATCCAGAAGAGTTAAGACGGTAAGATCACTATGGCCTACAGAAATAACCAGAAAGGAAAATTAATAAATCATATAGCGTGACTGAAAGGATTTAAAATCCTTATGGGCGATTTAAAATCACCCATACTATAGACAGAAAATTACATATAAAGAGCAAAATACAAATTACACGAATACTGATTGTATGCTGCATGTTCCATTTACAGCAATATGAAACAGTAGCACAAAACTGAGAAGAATAGACACTGAAAGGAAGGAGAGCAGAGACTGAATGACATAGTCAGACGATATTCTGAATATACAACTCTTAAATAATAACATTTATGTAGTGTGTTTTTATATATATAGTATAATATGGCAGTCATTTTTAAAATACGAATTATCAGTCCACAAGAACTGTTAGTATAAGTTCTGAATCCCACAAGGTCAGCTGTTCATCACACCTCTTCTGCCAGATTTTCATTGCCGTACTGTAACTAGGTATCTTTTTTTTGGAACAGATTGTCCTGCTGATAGGTAATCAATAGAACATCCAGCTGATTGTGAAGTGCTCTTTGCAATAAGATTTACAAATGTAAGAAACATTAGTCTACCCAAAATTCTTTGCCAGCTAAATGAAAGTCTCTCAAATGGCACCGTTTACATTCTCCAATCGATCCAGTAAACCATAGTAACATCTTCAACCAAGAAAGTCATAGCAACAGATTTTTGGGACCAAAAAGATGAGCTATACAGAATCAGTATATTCAGTATATACAGAATAGTCGGGAGCTGACTGGGGAGTACGTCTGCTCCACAACACTGTCTGTCCTCATGTTGCTGAAAGCTCAGCGTAGCCACTGTGAAAGTTTCACTGGGAGGTATGAAAATTCCTCTCCTGATATGAAAAGTGCTTAAAGGTCAATGGGAATTATTATATTGAAAAATAGGTATACTTTCATGTTCAATACAATTATTCTTGTTATCAGTTAATATTATCAATAAATTGGTATATCATATAAAAACAATTCTAATTTAAAAATAACCCTTGCTTAACAATCTTTATAACATTTAAATGAATTTTCTCTGTAGCACTTTATATGATATCAGAAGCATCTTTATGAAAATAACGGCTTTAGCCTCAGTTAAGACATTGTGGTAAATAAAACACACACAAACAAACATGTTTTACTATTAATTTATTTTCTAGACCAATTATTGTGTTCAAAAAATGTTTATCTTTATTAGCCATAGAGATGAGGTCTTCTAGCAGAATCATTTGTGCTTCTTTCTGCAAACAACATTTATGGAACATTGTACTGATAAATCCAATTCACTTTCATATCTTTATGGAGAACAGTATGGAGAATACTTAACTGACCTTCACATTTCTGATGCTAGTTCCTCAACAGATTTCCTTCTGCACTACACTATGAACAATATTTCAAACTACTCCATGATTTTGTCATTTGTCATAGTCGATGGTAGTCACTACGAACATTATCATCAACACTATCACGATACACATGAAGGACTTCTGCCATTCATGCACTTTTTTTTCAATACCACTGTACCATATACTTGTGACATTATACTGTTTCAAGCCACATTAATGTCTCTGATAGTTATTTTTTAATCAAAATACAAACTTGATAATTGTGCTGGTCAGTGGCAAGACATTTTTAACTGCAATGAAGTTATATGGATGTTACAACATATACATAGCTGTGCTATTACTGGAGGGGAAACAAGAACATGGGATATCATATTGTGATATCATGAGTACTACAAACTTATGAAACAATGATTTCTCTGAAGCGCCAATTATTTAGGGTAAATAGAAGGTACAATTCTCGTAAAGTTTTTATGCTACCTTGTATATGTGGAAATCCAGAAAGGATACATCAAATGATTACTGAAAACTGGACATCACTAAACACTTTGCTACCCCACATGTGTTTATAAATTATAATGATTATAATGTCAATAAAACACAAGAAACCATTTGTTGTTTATGTCACCAAGTGAAGTGAATCTAGACAACGAATGCTGTAGTTTACACCTGTGAACCATCTAACCATATTCTAAGATCAGCTAAATAGTGTAAATATGTTTTATTTATAGCAAAGTCCCACTAATCCGAATCCCACTAATTCAGAATTGTGTATAATCCAGATCAACTTTATAAAAAAATATTATGTATCAAAAAAATGATAAAACTTACATTTCTTCATTTTGTATAAGTGAAGGAATATTAAAGACATTACTTTGGAGTAGCTTCACAATAAGTTGTTAAATTGGGTAATAAAAATGTAGTTACCAAATGCTGGCATTGAGTGAACAAATTTAGGGGGGAAGCTTTCATTCTAGTGTGAAATGTACAGTACAGTAAACAAACACAATGTGCCATATGCTTTTACAGCTGCCCCCCCCAAAAAAAAAATTTGATCATCAGGCTACTGGAGAAACAAGAACCTGGACAAGCAATGAACTTTATGTCCCTTCTTAAGCAAGTGAAAGTGATAAGAAAACACTCAAGAAATATTGGAAAAACTGGTCTAACATTCCTCATGGAGGAAGTGGAAAACCCCACAAAAATATCAAGAAAATATGAATGATAATGCTGAGTTTGTTAACATTTCACAATAGTTACAAGGTTGCAAGAATGTGGAACAAAAGTATCATTAGTCTGAGGATTCTGAATGATTATGATTTGGAACATCAATTCTAAGTGAGAACAGAATATTGGATGCCTTACGTCAAACCCAACACAAGACAGTTCAGGTGATGACAATGTTATTGAAATAAATATTTACTTAGAGGCCTGCATGAGCCAAATGATTACTTTAAGAAATTTTAAAGAGTAAAATCAATGGTTGGTGCAGATCAAAGCGATGTCGAATATCATGGGAAGAGAGCTCGTGATGTAATTGTAAATCATCGTTTAACTACCGAGACTTTGAGAGAATGCACATCCATATAAGATCATAAAATTAAATTCTGACAGAAAAACTTAAATATATCGTACCACTGAAAAATTCTTACTGTGTTTGTTGACTGACGATCAGAAAGAGACCCGTTTTGAAATCAGTCAACAACTGCCTACCAATGTAAATGGTAATGACAATTTTGTAATACAACAGAAATTGCTCTGTAAAGATTTTACGAAGTTAGCACAAAAATTTTACAACACATACTTTGTGTTAAGACCTTCATTCTCACTTCGTTTTAAATCTGTCGAACGGTGTGTGCAGCTACACTACAGCTTGTGTAGTTCGAAACTGATGATCATGACGGATGGAGAAAACGGCATTCCGGCATCAAAACCTGTCGCTAGCAGCACTTAATTGTATAGCTCGCTCTGTGCGCAGGTTAACATGCTACACAAATAGTTCGGTCTTTTTTTGAACAGATCTCATATGTACTCTAAATTTCTTTTTTGTTTAGTGTTAACAGTGTACACATGATTCTTGTTTAAAGTAATGGATACTTACAATTTGTTATACACAGTATTCTGATTAGTTAAAAAGTATTTTAGTTTCATTTTATTCATGATTTTTACCACTCCCTTTACCTGAAAGTAGTTGTAAGTATATTTCTGTGCCATTTCCAGTTAATTTGGATTTTTGTCAACCCGGACTGAGTTCAGTCCTTTCAAATTCGGATTAGCAGGACTCTAATGTACTTTCATCACAAATTAACATCATGATATTATATAATAAACTAAGACCAAATAAATTTGAAAACATTTTTGTAAAATAAAATATGTTAATAAACACACAGTATATCCAAATCTACAATAGACCTTTCCCATAATCATTTGTTTGTTTACAAATTGTAAACAAAGTGAATAATATGAATTGAGTTAATAATAATATGTTTGAATGATTTTTCCTGTATAGATAAATTGTCACTAACTAACAATAAGATCACACAGGATAAATAATTAAATAATAATTAATTAAATAAATAATTTACTTGCTACAAACTACACCAGTAGAATCCATGATAAGTAGGCAGCATATGACATAATGTACAAAATATGAAATGTAAAAATCGATTCTTAGAAATAAGGAATTATATAAGTTTTGAGCCTACACACTTTGGGATTTGCAATATCTTGGTATACTGAAAGATATTGGCATGTACCAAAATAGTGTATATTGTGTTTACAGATAGAACATAAAAGTTAGATTACCCACAAGCCGAAAATTACAATTATTTAATCTGATGACATATAAGATGTTTGAGCTCATGCAGACGAGAAGCAGCTGTACATTAAATGTTAATACATTCATAAAGAGTGATTAAATAAATAAAACAATGACACTTTCACAGAGGTTATTTCCTTGATAGTCTCCAGATCATGGTAATCTGAATCTACTGTAAATAAAATCATACTAAACTTATCATGGGTTACAAATAAAATTGCAAAACGAAGGCATATAAATCAGTAAAGAAAACTAACATAATTTAAATAGATTAATTAGTAAAACAAAAAAATAACAAAGTGAGTAAAGTAAAAACAATTTGTAACTTACAAATTAACAAAAAAAATCTTAAATAAATGTCTAAAAGAATAGCATGTACAAAGTAAAAATGCATATCAATACTAGCAGAAAGTATGAGAGAAACTATGATTATTTCTGTGATTATTTTCATTAATGTTGTATTGTAGTGAATTTTTCAAATTTACAAACGCCTATTACCCAACTGTTACACAACTGTTTATTTTTTCATTAGAACAGTAAACCAAATAAGCAATTGAAAATGTATAAAAACTGAGAACTGAATTAGCTTTTATATTGCAAAATATAGTACAGTTATCTAACATATACAAAACACTTTTTTATGTCAGTAGTCTAATTACTGTAGTTACAAAACAAATTGCTTCTGAGTTATTGTACATTGGAGGTTCATTTTTCAAACTTAACATAACATATAGAACATAACATTAATGTTTATTTAACATTAATATTTTATATACTTTGTTTACTCAGCTGCGAGGATCCCATATATAAATATAACACGACTTTTCTGTAATTTTAACCACTCCCAGTCCCAATTACATCAGATTATCAAGGTTCTAGTCTACAGAATGTTATATTTCAATTAACCAAATTAAGCAGAAACACAATGAGGGGATATCATACAACGTATTAACCAGTACAACTATTTTTTCTTTGTATCTCCATCATAAAAAAAAAATTGTATATAAGTTGACAAGAATGTAATGTATTCTTCATATCTTAAAAGCATCAAGTCTGTTAACAAAAATAAGTAGTCTCTATACAGAAATATGGCTAGGAAGAAATTCTAGGTCCATACCAGAAGTAAACTGTGAAGAAAGTTAACACTGGTTCACATCAGGTAAGTTTTATTTAATTAATGTCACATGGGTTATATTTGTACTTAATGGCTACATGCATTGGGAAATAATAGCTTTGCCAATATTTGTTAATACGTAATAAGACAATTTGGGCTTCATATTACTTGATACGCTATACACACCAGATACACACAAAACACGTGTACTGTACATGCACATATGCAAGTTTTGCCTTATAGTTACTTTTAATTACAATATACAGAAACCTTTCTCAAAGCCACGATATATGTTTCAGCATTTAAACCACACGTTCTGTAGTTCAGCACTTTTTCTTAATTGAGTAGCCACAACCATGTAACCATATAGTAAAACAAAGACTACATATATATGAAACAAAGACATGCCTAACAAAGTGTCTCACACTTTGTACCATACATATTTCCAATGCTTGGAGTACATAGACTTTTAATCAAAACCTCCAATATTCCAATCTTTGAAATACGAATAATGTAACAGACTACTGTACACATATGCGTGATTATATTTATAGATATACTTACTGGAATCTTGGTTGTCTTCAGTAGTTGCAGGTAAGTCATGGACATTGACAGAAGTGACAGTGACAGGCCCTGAGGAGACGACACTACATAGGCCACCCCCTGGTTGCTTGTCGCTACCTGGGCCCCCCTCTTTCAGTCCAACACCCCACTGACTCACACTGTTCACTGACACCGCACTCTCCATCTCCGACCATCGGCACAGGCCTTACTGCACAACTCACACTTGCACTACAATGTGGATCTGCTGCTGATAGGAAACCTCTCACTGGCACAGTACATGGCTACACAAATGCCACCTAAACAAAATATCAAAACACAATTAATAGATACAAACATGTGTATACAAAGCCCAAAAATTAGTTTTGTAAAAGTTAAATCATAGTGACTATGAACATTTTTAATACTTAAAACTGTGTAATTACCACATAAATCACACACACAACATAAACATACAGTTCTTAAAATATATTTGAGATTGGTTTTCATTTTTGTTTATATGTCTTGGATTAGTTGCTAATTAATTTCTGTGTTGTTGCTTCCGATTTCTAATAACTAGAATGCTATATATTTTTACTTTGCACTTCCTTAGAAAAGGCTCCAGTTGGAACCGTGACAACTGAATCAACACTTCCTAATAGTTTTACATGTTTTGTTTTCTGTTTGTAAAGTTTCAGTTATGTTAATGTTAGAAAAATGCTTCATTGCCCTTCTAGTCTTAGGTCTCATAGCATGTTGCAATTTATGAGTTTGCAGTCCACATAACCTCCAGACAATACAGATGGGCCAAACATTTTGTATACAAAAGTAATGATAGTCATTTTAATTTTTTTGTAATATACCATACATATTCACAATTCAAATCAACATTTTACTTTATATTTTTCTCTCCACTTTCATGTGTTCAGAGAATCCATCAGTATAGTACTGTGTATGTGACAGATTGACGGGTTGTTTTAGCACATTACAGTAGCCATGTTTGAATCATCAAATACTACATCTACTCTTAAAATTATTATTGTATTTTCCTCCAGATACTGTATTTATTAATTCTCCTTACTCACGTATGGTATTACTCTCATGTCAGTGTTTTGAAATTGATTTTATTTTTAAAATTCGTCAATTTTTGAATTTTGTTGTTGTCATTAATTCTTGATTGATAATGAGAAATCGAACATGACTATTATTTATATGAATGACCCTTTATATTGATTATACAATTTTCTTATAAAGAAACTTAATTTCTCCATGGATTACTGAATTTCATTTTGGGGAGGGGGAGGAAGTCATCCCTCCAACTATACTGTTGTTATACCATGAATAATACAGGACTAGGATTGGAGTAATCATTATATGGGAGAACAGTGGTACCATACCATCCAGTACACACCTCAGGCATGACTCTTTAAGACATCTGGTAACGTGTGGTGGTTACTATGAAATAGCGAACAGATAGCAGATGTTGCCTGGCTTGTATGCTTTCTTTCCCTATCCCCAATATCAGATAAAATCCTATTCCTGTTTTATTTGGAGTATGGAGCTATAAACTCTTGGTACATAGCAGCACAACTACTGATGTACAGTTCCCAGCAAAAACATAAAAAGGGCCTTCCCATTTTTTCCTATCCTAACATACTCCAATATACCACAAATGTACAGAAAACACATTTTTAAACAAATGTTAAAGACAATTTTCTACTTTTTTAATTTTCCATTGTCAAGGGTTATGTGTCAGCCGTTGACCATTGCACAAAAAATTAAAAACAAATTTAAACTTATTTCATCTTCACTAATTTTCCTAAACTAACACTTATATACACAATGTTAGTGAAAAGTACATAAATATTTAAGAGCTTGATTACGCTTTCAAACATCAACCTGAAAATATTCAGAGCCTACAATGTGAAAAAAATTTTTGGGAAATTTGTAAACTGTAAATGCATACTGTTCAACTCAGAATTTTAACATCTTAAGTGGCACCCTTTTATGCATGCATACAACTATGTGTTAAGCAGTTACTGAAGCAAGTTTGCTACTGCCCATTCAGCATGATTTAGAACTACTGTTTCATTATGTGATACTCTTGCAGACAGCACTATGCTCCTGTCAACCTCTTTTACTGGGCTGACCAAATGGACTCGGTCAAAATCTGGAAATTCACACTTTTAGAGAATGATTTTTTTTTCAAAACCCATTTTTATTGTTAACTATTTTTTATAAACATAGTTTTATTAGAACTATTACTATTAATATCAAAAATATTATTGTGATTACTATTCCACTGCTATTATAATTGTATTTTTTAAGCACGCGCGCGCGCGCGCGCACACACACACACAATTAATCAGATTCTGATGACTCTGATGCTTCAATCCTGTGTACTTCTCAGGTGTACAATTTTTTTTTAGAATTTCCTTTTTTCCTGAAACACAGATATAAAATTATATATGCAGCCGATGTGAAAAGTTTAGGGAACTTGAACTGCAACCCACCAGCCCATATGCAAATGTCTAGCCACTGTTTGCATCAGACTACTGAATTTCTTTAAATGATGAAATTTTTCTGCATTAGCATTGTGAGATATTTTCGTGCAAATAATTACACAGTTTTAGAAGTTCGAGTGTACTGTTCTTTACACTTACAATCGAAAAATAAATCTACTCTGTTTTTGGGATTTCGTTTTTTCATTACTTTTTTATTTTTCTCATCTTCATTGTCAAAACAAAGACAACATCGTAATTTACAATCTTCAAAATCCGCAACAAATCACCATCCCGATGGTTTATTCCTGGTACACTAGAACAGGCGTTTGCAATCTTGGAGAAACCCGGAGTCCCGGGATGTTTGGTGGCCCTTCTCTAGTGCTCAAAATTAGGTTTAGTATTATGTATTTAATTTCCTCATCAATTTCCATGATCACATAACCATTACTGGCTGTTAAACTTGCCATGAATTCGTAATATTTCAACTCCATTCTCGAACTAAAACAACAACACAAAACGTTTTTTGTAACTACAGTACAACTACTGTGATCACAAAGCCATTTGTTATATGCACAAATCACGACAATTGTATATAAGTTATTCACAACAGAGGGCATAGCCCGAAATGTTCAACAGGACGTTGTTACTCAGTAAGTGAAATGATAAAATTTCACGGTCAGAGAAAGCAGAAGTTTTCCTTGACTTTCAGGAAGATAGTGGCAATACTGGCTACAGGTTTGAAAGTTCACGGAACAACAGTTGACTAAGATTATGTCTAATCAAAGTTTATGTAAATACGAACTGGGTACAATGAGTGGCGTAAACAAACGCAACACAGATGTAATCATAACTACGCGACACTGTTAATTTCTTAATGGGACACTACGTTTCAATTATCAGCTTCACAAAAGATAGATTTAAAATCAAAATTCTCATTGGATTATATAAAATTACGTTTAGAAGGGATAATTAATTGTGGTACGGTAGATGAAATGTCACCAATAAACGTGCCTTTCTGATATCGCAATACTTCCGGTTCGTCTCTGATCTTAAGTATTTCAGAAAACGCGTATTTTCAGTACTCTTGACTGCAACATAATGGCGGACACTACTTTTTATCACAAACAGTACATACAGTTTCTCAACACTCGTAAGAACTCCACAAAATCAGCACGTTTCTGGATACCTTAGCGTCTCCTTCACATAACACAAAATAGTAGGAAAACATTTCTAACATAGTTTTACATTTCAATTCCTTTCAAAGCCGTACTAAAACATTGGTATGGAGAACCATACATGACTTCCATATTCTAACATTTATATTTAACATCATTTACTTGAATTCGGTTCGATAATTTCTAAAAAAAATCCCCCACCCTCAAACTATTTTCACTATTTATAGACATTTTTGTTTTTATGTAGTTGTTTAATATAACGTTATTTTCGAATCACTTTATAAAAATTAGGTACTTTATTCTTATAAAGAAACTGAACTACGCAGATAATCATCCCTCCTCTTCAACCGATCCCCACCATTAATGATATTTACACTTTCATAGAGTAATAGTTTTATCATATGTAACTGCTAAGGTATCTTATCCTTCAAAATTAAATACTCGTACTTTACTTGATATCAGCAAAGTATTTTTCAAAAAATCACCCCCCTTCAACCCTCTCCATTCATAGATATCTTATTTACCATTTTACAGAGTGGATTAATATGACTTTATTTTCGAGGCACTTATTTATCAAAATTAAGTACTTTACTCTTGTTAAAATACAAAATAATCCGGGTAAACTACCCCTTCACCTTAACCGAACAACCCCATTTATATTTACACTTTTATTGAATAATAGTTTCATTATATGTAATTAATAAGGTATCTTATCCTTCAAAATGAAGTAGTTTATTCGACATCAGAAAGGTAATTTTCAAAACATTACCCCCCCTCAACAACCCTTTTCATTTATAGATATTTCATCTACTTTTCTACAGTGGATTATTATGTCATTTTTTTCAGGATACTTTATTTATCAAAATTAAGTACTTTACTCTTGTTAAAACGTAAAACGCTGCAGGTAAACTACCCCTCAACCCTAAACCGATCTTCACCAAAATCGATAGGCCTTGAGTCCTCTACAACTCGGGTACATATGCAAAACATTATTTGATTCTGTTTGAATTTACGGCAGTTATCGTTCTCCATAGAAAAAAATCTACATACAGACACGCTTTTCGGTAAATGACTTTTCTTCACGTTTTGAGGGTAGTACAATCAGAATCAGCCCTTATCTCGAATACGATTTTTTTCGCGATCACCGTACCTCCATTTCCTTACGGAACGTGGAATTAAAATATCCTAGTAATAATTTACTATAAATTTATTGGTTACTAAAACCACTTTACTAATAATCTTAAATTAAAACAGTGGCGAAGCTAGTAGTTAATGAATGGGTAGGCAAAAATCTTATCTTCATTTTTTTTTAAGGAATCACTAAAAGGATGGTGGTTCAAATCCGACGCCGACTTAGAGTTTGCTGTAAGCGAATGGTTCCACAAACAGCCGTAAGAATTTTACTAGCAGGGAATCTACAGGTTGGTGCAACAGTGGAACTCATGTCTTAATATTAATGGAGACTTATTTTAAAATCGTTGAATAAAAAATGCTTTACAGCTCTGTACGTGTTTCTATTGAACAATCCTTGTATTAGTCATACACAATAATACAACTGATTGAGCTTCAAATTTTTAAACTTGATTAGTTTCTATATATATGTTTAATGTTACAAATAATTCAAATAACAATCTTGATCATCTGTTAGTTCAGCGGAATAACAGGGACACTTTTAATAACTGCATAAAATAAACACACTTATAAACAACACAGCGCGCTTTAACTTGAATGTTTGGACCACAGAAGTGAGGCATGCCTCAATGATCTATGTGTACAGCACGGGACAATCCCCCCCTCCCTTCACTTCCTTATCTCTCCGGCACATTGCTTACATACGATGTATACAAAAAACGCTGAGGCAAGTTCAGGTTGCCTCATTCGCTTTAAACGAGCTATGCCGAGTCTCACCTGTCACCATCTAGCGATCGCTCAGTAAAGCACGTTTCGGCCTAATAAATTCGACAGTCGCGGTAACAATGTATAATCTTTACGTTATGTAGTTCATACGTATTTATAATTTTTATTCTACAGAATTTTTTAGGGTAGGCATTGCCTCCATGTAACTTCGCTACTGTTAAAAACATTTTTCTGTTTACTTTAACCATTTTACCATTCTTATTTATATAAAATTAGGCCTGTCACGACGAACGATATATAAATATAATAAAACGTTTTGAGTAAAATCGTTGGAACGACTTGAAACTGGATCGAAGCGCTTTCGGTAATAGGGACAGGTATTTTGGGTGCCTAGACGACTAAACGTAAAACAGATAATATACCGTAGTTAGAAAAAACTACGTCTTCTAGTTCCCTTCACTCAATTGCATGAACACTTTATTGAGAATTCGACAGTGCTCAGAACTACGTTTTTACTAACAATAGAAGTAATGCCCTAACTCTTCCTTGTTATGATCTACGTGATGATGAATTTTCGTAATGCGTAGGCCTATTATGAAAAGGCGACACACAGTAGACTTACTTTGTAGTCTTCTGAAAATTTGTATAGTACTTACACGCCTATGCACAAGTTGCTCGGCACTGTAAATATACTTATTCAGTGAATTAATAATAAATGGTGATATTTTGTGACGTTCGGTCATGAACTATAGACGGTTCGTGTTGACGGTACGACAAAAGTAACTGTCATCAGGATGATATACAGGCGATACGAAATAATATACATGTCACGTGTTTTTTGTGATAACGTTTATGTATAATAGTTAATAAAAAGTGTATAATAGTTAATAATAACTATTATACACACACTATTATGAAATATATGTAAATACAGTAATAATATCGATAATGTCATATATTAGTAACCTATTAAAAAGAATAAATATAATATTCCACAAACATTAACATTCATTATACGTAGGCTATATTAATTATTTCTGTCTGTTTAATACGTGTAATAAATAGCCCCTGATAACAATAAATTAAGAAACCACGATAATAAGGTGTCTAAATGTCAACATACATGTTTTAAAACTGTGTCCAGTTGATGGCCGAACCTTACAAACCTTTCCATGATTACAATTTATCACAAAACATATTTTTGTCAAGCGACTTATGGGCTGGCCACTCTTTATTATATTTTATCACGATAATAAAATAACTTTCGCTTCCAAGTAGATTATTTTATTAATCTGGAATCTACCTGTAGAAAAATTATAATTATTGTATCTATACAATATAGGCCTAATGTGTTACGAATGATACATCTATTCTTGAACAACAAATCTACGTTACGAAAATATGACCTCAAGTATTTCAGGTCTTGTTAAAAAAAAAATTAAAAAATATAATTTTTTTATTATTCCTTAAATGGCACTTTCGAATGTTTACAAAATAAAACTAAGGTAGCTAGAAAAACGAAATAAAATAAATTTCTCTCGGTAGGATAGTAAATATGGATATTGTAAAACCTGATGGGGTAAACTACCCTTGTCCCCTCCCCCAGGAGGAGTGTGTGACAAGTGACAACAGGTGTTGTCCACGTCATACCATCATGAAAATCAAATTTTATTTACTTAAATTTTGTACATTTTCGTCATTTTTAAAAATGAAATAATATATTTTTTTCAAAGCAGCCCCCGTCAATCGAAATCCTATTAACCAATACGGTCGGCAGCTTTAAACAAATTTAGAAACAAAACCATAGTAGTACTTGAGAACACCAATTTGAGTAGGCTACATACTTTATGGATTTTGCTTTTATTTGGTTTACTGGTTATTATAATGTAAATAAATTCAAACTATTGTTTAAATTTAAAGTACTGTACACGTCGGAAAATTGCATTTTATTTATTATGTGAAATTTCGGTTATTGTAAACAGCGTACCCTCACTTTATTTCGATTAACGTAAAGTTTTACTATACAAGCTACGGAGACTGATGTGAACAGTAAGTTCGAGTGACCACCACAGTTTACCCATAACGTGTCGGCGAACCACAAGTTTAATAATAGATAAGTATTGTACTGTACACAAAGCGTACGTGAGCAGTGTTGGTACACCTGACGAGACCTTGGCGCGGCCACGCACACAAAACGTACACTTTTACAGCGAGTAATATTCACGCTACAGTTCGACAAAATTAAGGGTGCTTTAATGTTTTACAAATGTAACTTAAGGTGGAACCTATTAAACTATACAAAACGACCCGTTAATTCGATAAAGCAAAATACAACAGTGCGACATAAAAGTTGCTTCCACATGGAACCGACTATACATATAACTTTACCTACCAAAGTAACACAAGTCTACCAGTTGCTACATAAACCAGTTTTTTACTTATCATGCGATGTGGCGGTTCTCACACCCACAAATGACATTATTTAAAGTTCACTAATACAAATCGACTACTAAGTAAAGTAGAACATATTCATGATGTACGTCGACAGACAGAAAGAAAATAGGAGTTTTAAGAAAGATAACTCAGGTATTCTAGAGAAAGACTGTAGTTAATGAATTAAAAGGACTGCTGGATTTGTCCTGTAGCGCATTCTAATTATTGCGCTTTGGCAACAGAGTCGGATAACATACATACCAGTAATAATACCCTGCGCCCAAGGCCACTACTCAAGCCTAGCCATAACAAACTCCACCCGTGTCCTTCAGTGCAGGCCTACTCCAAACTTCTGTTTCTTCTCTCCAAAGGTTTCCGCAGTCGCTGTTTCAAGGCAACTCGCACGCTACTATTATTATATTAATTTGCACTCTTACAAACTGCACACTTCAAATTACATATCAGTATGACCTTTTTTGTTTTCAACGTTTTAAAACCGGGAAGCTCCCAGAATAGGACAACTCGCCCGCTGTTTGAACAAACTGTGTCTATTATTACATTACGTAAAATTCAGTATTAGATAATTTGTCAATGATTAGAAAAATGAGGAAGACCGTAATTACTTTACTTTTTTAATTAAATAACAATTGTAAAGCAACCATACAATAAACACTAAAATTCCAACCTACTGCACTGGCTATTTGTTAAGTGTACGTGATACCTTTAGATTTATATCAAATACTTTTCATAAATATACACTACTGTAACAACACAAAGTACTTTTGGCAAACATAACTCACAAAGTTTTTGAACGCGGAACAAAATTTTCAAATCAAATAAGTAATGTATATCTTACCGTCTGTGACTTACAGCAAAGTGTATTTTCACGTTAAAATTTTTGAATGATCAGCTGCATTTTAAATCAAATATCCTGTATGATACTGCTTTGCGGTATCTGCTATGATACGAGTTAGATATGAACCAGTGCGCGGTCTGTCGCCGTATGGTGTACACCTTGAAACCGTTGTGCGCGCTATTTGTATAGTGTATTCTTATTTTGTTTTATTTATAATGTGGACTTAATATTTTTGGAAATATTCGACAACTATGCCATCGCACGATAGGATACGAAGACGATTTTAAATTCTGATGATGGGACAAGGTCCCGAAACATGTAATTTTAACGTGAAAATACATTTTGCTGTAAGTTACAGACGGTAAGATATACATTACTTATTTGATTATCAAATACGTGGCTTGGTACTATAATCGGAAATATTCCATAAATATAAAATTTTCAAAGCACGTAGAGACATTCGTTTTGTCAAATTACTGAAGATAAAATGTATTTTGAGCTTGTATTCTTAAGAAAATTCCTGATAACTCGATGCTCCATATAGACTTTTACAATTTTCTTAAAATTTTGACTTCGATTTTTGGCACGTGGTCCCCCTGAAATAAAAAATACTTCAGCGTAAACACTACATTCGGATTTGGATTAAATTCCCTTTAGTCTGCTTGGATTTTCTTTAGTTTTTCAATTTTTTGTCCCTTTTTTTGTGTCCTGATGTTCTAACATTTTTTAATTTCCAAAACTGATCACTATATTCAGAATTCCGTTAAAATTCTTTTTAAAAGCCCACTTGATTTTTTTGATATTTTTTCAAAATTTTAACTCTTCACATTTTGCCTACCACCCCTATTTTTAATTAAGAAAGTTGTGTTAGTGGTTATAATCACAAACAGAATTATCACTGTTGCACACCACTATAGAAAATAACGGTATGGAGGACCAACCATACATGACTTCCATGTTCTAAGATTTATATTTAAAATCATTTACGAAATGAAATGTTTCCATAGAAACTACTTCCTTCCACTTATTGCTTCAGACTTAACCACAGTACTGTAGTCACTAATGTATACCACCACACGTTATCGCACTAGATTTTCACTGATGATGGCAGTCAACGGCACTAGCGAAACGTCTGGTTTTGCTGAAAACATTGGACTACGGCCAAACAGGCCGGGAAGGAATTTTAACAACAAACTACTACTTTGTTGCCGATAACGTAGTACACATATAAAATATCGGTATGGAGAACCATACATGACTTCCATATTCTAAGATTTATTTTTAAAATCATTTTCGAAATGAAATATTACCATAGAAACTACTTCTTTCTACTTACTGCTTCAGCCTTAACCACAGTACTGGGGTCACTAACATATACCACCTCACGTTATCGCACTCGATTTTCACTGATGATGGAAGTCAATGGCATTGCCGAAACGTCTGGTTTTGTAGAAAACATTGGACTACGGCCAAATATCCCGGGAAGGAATTTTAACAAAAACTACTTCTTTGTTGCCGATAACGTTGTACACATATATATAAAAAATATGCATAAAATTAATGGCTTGTATAAGTTAATGATTGATCTCCATTAAGTAGTGCTCAAGTTTCCAAAGTTTTAATATTATGATGTCCGTAATTAAAACATCAGAGCAGGTTTAGTGTGTATGAGGGTTCACCGTGGACAAAAATTTTCAACACTTCCTATTGAGCGTTGCTTAGAATAAAGCTGCGAATCTGCAGTGTACGTTTCACAGAACAAACACGCGGAAAAGAAGGAGCGCTCCGAAGTCACTCATGGACCCTCAGCATCTTGCAGAGGGTTCATTCCCTAAAGACGAAAAGTCTGTCTATGAATCGTTCCTCTGTAAAAACGTGCAGTTACACTGCCCAGCGATCCACAGGAAGCAAATCGCTAGCCACGCTGGACACTTTTTCGGCTTGCATGCGTTATGTTGGTATGGGTTCGGCACTTTCCATTTAAAAACCGTGCAAATGTAAGAAAATAAACATGAATGAGGCCAGAAATAAAGCGAATTGTGTGTGTGTGTGTGTGTGTGTGTGTGTGTGTGTGTGTGTGTGTGTGTGTGTGTGTGTGTGTGTGTGTGTGTGTGTGTGTGTGTGTGTGTGTGTGTGTGTGTGTGTGTGTGTGTGTGTGTGTGTGTGTTTTCCCTGCCTTTTTATTGCGGTAGTGATAATAATAAAATGGAAACGTAAACAGTACATAACTGAGATATGCTTGCCTGCCACGCACGATATATTTTCTCTTATACATGACTAGCAGAATACCCGTGCTTCGCTACGGAGTTTCACGTTGTACGTAAGGAAAATGTTACTTTAATTAATAAAGTTTAATTAAAGTAGGCTTCTTAAAAATAAATAGCTGTTGCCCACAACTTCGTTCGCGTGGTCTTCAATTTAATGCGATAATATATTTAGAACAGAATCTATTCTATTGGGTTGCCATAGTAACCAGATCTAATAGTTTTTTAAGACCGCAAAGGACCCCCCAGAGGATCGTATCGAAAAAAACACCTGTCCTATGTTGGTTCTCCCGTTGCGTAAAATATTTGTGCCAAGTTTGGTTGAAATCGGTCCAGTGGTTTAGGTGGAGACGTGGAAGACCCCAAAGGACCCCCCAAAGGATCGTATAAAAAAAAAACACTTGTCCTATGTTGGTTCTCCCTTTGCGTAAAATATTTGTGCCAAGTTTGGTTGAAATCGTCCAGTGGTTTAGGAGGCGATGTGGAAGACCCCAAAGAACCCCCAAAAGGACCCCATCGAAAAACACCTACCCTATGTTGGTTCTCCCATTGCGTAAAATATTTGTGCCAAGAATGGTTGAAATCGGTACAGTGGTTTAGGAGGAGATGTGGAAGACTCCAAAGAACCCCCAAAAGGACCCCATCGAAAAAACACCTATCCTATGTTGGTTCGCCCGTTGCGTAAAATATTTGTGCCAAGTTTGGTTGAAATCGGTACAGTGGTTTAGGAGGAGATGTGGAAGAAACCTTCGCGGACGTGCGCACAACAACTCACCGAAGTTTCATCGCAATCGGATGAATGGTATAGGAACGCATACGGGACAAACAAAGAAGCATTCATTTTACTTCCATATTTCCTTAAGGAATGGAAGTATGGTAATGGCAAAAAAAATCGTGTTCGAGATTATTGCAGATTCTGATTCTACTACACTCAAAACATGAAAAAAAGTCGTTTTCCGAAAAGTGTCTGTGTGTGTGTGTGTGTGTGTGTAGATTTTTTTTCTATGGCAAACGATAACTGCCGCAAATTCAAACAGAATCAAATAATTTTTTGCATACAGCCCTGATTTGTAGAGGACTCGCGACCTATTGTTTTTGGTGAAGATCGGTTGAGGGAAAGGGGTAGTTTACCTGCAACGGTTTTTTTTTTATCAAGTGAAATTTTTTTTTTTGGCAAACGATAACAGCCGCAAATTCAAACAGAATCAAATAATGTTTCGTATACAGCCCTGAATTGTAGAGTTCTCAAGACCTTTTGTTTTTGGTGAAGATCGGTTAAGGGAAAGGGGTAGTTTACTTGTAACGTTTTATGTTTTAACAAGGGTATTTCCTATGGCAAACGATAACAGCCGCAAATTCAAACAGAATCAAAAGATTATTTGCATACAGCCCTAAATTGTAGAGTTCTCAAGACCTATTGTTTTTGGTGAAGATCGGTTAAGGGAAAGGGGTAGTTTACCTACAACGTTTTTTTAACAAGGGTATTTTCTATGGCAAACGATAACAGCCGCAAATTCAAACAGAATCAAATAATTTTCTGCATACAGCCCTGATTTGTAGAGTACTCAAGACCTATTCTTTTTGGTGAAGATCAGTTGAGGGGAAGGGGTAGTTTACCTGCAACGTTTTGTATCAAGCGTATTTTCTATGGCAAACGATAACTGCCGCAAATTCAAACAGAATCAAATAATTTTTTGCATACAGCCCTGATTTGTAGAGTACTCGCGACCTATTGTTTTTGGTGAAGATCGGTTGAGGGGAAGGGGTAGTTTACCTGCACGGTTTTTTTTATCAAGGGAAATTTTTTTTTTGGCAAACGATAACAGCCGCAAATTCAAACAGACTTAAATAATGTTTCGTATACAGCCCTGAATTGTAGAGTTCTCAAGACCTTTTGTTTTTGGTGAAGATCGGTTAAGGGAAAGGGGTAGTTTACTTGTAACGTTTTATGTTTTAACAAGGGTATTTCCTATGGCAAACGATAACAGCCGCAAATTCAAACAGAATCAAATAATGTTTTGCATACAGCCCTGATTTGTAGAGTACTCAAGACCTATTGTTTTTGGTGAAGATCGGTTAAGGGGAAGGGGTAGTTTACCTGCACCGTTTTTTTATCAAGCGTATTTTCTATGGCAAACGATAACAGCCGCAAATTCGAACAGAATCAAATAATTTTTTGCATACATCCCTGAATTGTAGAGGTCTCAAGGACGTTCGATTTTGGTGAAGATCGGTTAAGGGGAAGGGGTAGTTTACCAGCAACCTTTTACGTTTTAACAAGAGTAAAGTACTTGCAAATTTATTTAAACTTTTTGAAACAATGGTAATTGTTAAAAATAAAATAATTTTGTTGCCAGGCAATAAAATTAAAATTTTTTAATTTTAATGTAATATAATATTTTTCATTTAATACGGCAATAAAAAGGCAGGTAAGACACAAACACACAATTCACGTTATTTCTGGCCTCACTCATGTTTATTTTCTTTCGTTTGCACGCTTTTTAAATGGAAAGTGCCGAAACCCACACCAACATAACGCGTGCAAGCCGAAAAAATGGACATCAATTTGCTTACTGGCGAAGCTAGTAGTTAATGAATGGGTAGGCAAAAATCTTATCTTAAATTTTTTTTAAGGAATCACTAAAAGGACGGTGGGTCAAATCGGACGCTGAGGTAGAGTTTGCTGTAACCGAATTGTTCCACAAACAGCCGTAAGAATTTTACTAGCAGGGAATCTACAGGTTAGCGCAACAGTGGAACTCATGTCTTAATGTTATTGGAGACTTCTTTTAAAATCGCTGAATAAAAATTGCTTTACAGCTCTATACGTGTGTCTATTGAACAATCCTTGTATTAGTCATACACGATAATACAACTGATTAAACTTCAAATTTTTAAACTTGGTTAGTTTCTATATATATGTTTAATGTTACAAATAATTCAAATAACAATCTTGATCATCTGTTAGTTCAGCGGAATAACAGTGACACTTTTAATAACCGCATAAAATAAACACTTAGAAACAACACAGGCGCTTTAACTTAACTGTTTGGACCACAGAAGTGAGGCATGCCTCAACGCTCTATGTGTACAGCGCGGGACAATCCCCCCTCCCTACACTTCCCTATCACACCACTACATTGCTTACATACGATGTATACAAAAAACGCTGAGGCAAGTTCAGGTTGCCTCATTCGCTTTAAACGAACTATGCCGAATCTCACCTGTCACCATCTAGCGGTCGCTCAATAAAGCACGTTTCGGTTTAATAAATTTGACAGTCACAGTAACAATGTATAATCTTTACGTTATGTAGTTCATACGTATTTATAATTTTTATTCTACAGAATTTGTTAGGGTAGGCATTGCCTCAATTGCCTCCATGTAACTTCGCCACTGATATATATGTGTACAACGTTATCGGCAACAAAGAAGTAGTTTTTGTTAAAATTCCTTCCCGGGATATTTGGCCGTAGTCCAATGTTTTCCACAAAACCAGACATTTCGGCAATGCCATCGACTTCCATCATCAGTGAAAATCGAGTGCGATAACGTGAGGTGGTATACGTTAGTGACCACAGTACTGTGGTTAAGGCTGAAGCAGTAAGTAGAAAGAAGTAGTTTCTCTGGTAATATTTCATTTCGAAAATGATTTTAAATATAAATCTTAGAATATGGAAGTCATGTATGGTTCTCCATACCGATATTTTATATATAAGATGTAAACTATACCACTTACTTGACATAAACCGTGATAGCTAAGCTAATGTACAACATATATGTATTAATTATACACATAAATGTTCCTCGATAGACACTCTATCTATTGGCGAAAACTTGAATAAAATCCGTTCAGTACTTCCTGAGATTAGCGATTTCAAACACAGAGAGAAAACGGACCAACTTTACTTTATACTATGTATAGATTTACATTAAAATGAAAAAATTATAATTTTATTGCCTGGCAACAAAATTATTTTATTTTTAACAATTACCATTGTTTGAAAAAGTTTAAATGAATTTTCAATTACTTTACTCTTGTTAAAACGTAAAAGGTTGCAGGTAAACTACCCCTTCCCCTTAACCGATCTTCACCAAAATCAAAAGGCCTTGAGTCCTCTACAATTCAGTGACGTATGCAAAAAATTATTTGATTCTGTTTGAATATGCGGCAGTTACCGTTCGTCATAGAAAATTACCTTTGATAAAAAACGTTGCAGGTAAACTACCCCTTCCCCTTAACCGATCTTCACCAAAAACAATAGGTCTTGAGTACTCTACAAATCACGCCTGTATGCAAAAAATTATTTGATTCTGTTTGAATTTGCGGCTGTTATCGTTTGCCATAGAAAATACCCTTGATAAAAAAACGCTGCAGGTAAACTACCCCTTTCCCTTAACCGATCTTCACCAAAAACAATAGGTCTTGAGAACTCTGCAATTTAGGGCTGTATGCAAATAATCTTTTGATTCTGTTTGAATTTGCGGCTGTTATCGTTTGCCATAGAAAATACCCTTGTTAAAACATAAAATGTTGCAGGTAAACTACCCCTTTCCCTTAACCGATCTTCACCAAAAACCATAGGTCTTGAGAACTCCATAATTCAGGGCTGTATGCGAAACATTATTTGATTCTGTTTGAATTTGCGGCTGTTATCGTTTGCCAAAAAAAAAATTACCCTTGATAAAAAAAAATTGTTGCAGGTAAACTACCCCTTTCCCTCAACCGATCTTCACCAAAAACAATAGGTCGTGAGTACTCTACAAATCAGGGCTGCATGCAAAAAATTATTTGATTATGTTTGAATTTGCGGCTGTTATCGTTTGCCATAGAAAAAAAATCTACACACAGACAGACAGACACACACACAGACACTTTTCGAAAAACGACTTTTTCTCATGTTTTGAGTGTAGTACAATCAGAATCTGCAATAATCTCGAACACGATTTTTTTTACCATCACCATACTTCCATTTCCTTAAGGAATATGGAAGTAAAATTATCCCCTCCCCCTTCAACTATAATTTTCATTTACAGAAAATTACCTCCACCCCGTTCAACTAGCCTCTTCATTTATAGATATTTCATCTACGTTTCTACAGTGGATTATTAAGATCTTATCAGGATACTTTATCATAATTAAGTACTTTACTCTTGTTACAACAAAAAATGTTTCAGGTTAACTACCCTTTCCCCGTTACCGATCTTCACCAAAATCAATAGGTCTTGAGTCTCCTACAACTCAGGCACATATGTAACACATTATTTGATTCTGTTTGAATTTACGGCAGTTATCGTTCGTCATGAAAAAATTTGTCTTGTTACAACATAAAATGTTGCAGGTAAACTACCACTTTCCCTTAACCGATCTTCACCAAAATCAACAGGCCTAGAGATCTTTAAAATTTAGGATGTATGCAAAAACTTATTTGATTATATTTGAATTTACGGCAGTTATCGTTCGTCATAGAAAATAATTAACCTTGTTATCACATAAAACGTTGCAGGTAAACTACCCCTTTCTCTTAACTGATCTTCACCAAAATCAATAGGTCTTGAGTCCTCTACAATTCAGGGATGCATGCAAAATATTATTTGATTCTGTTTGAATGTGCGGCAGTTATCGTTCGCCATAGAAACAATTACTCTTGTTAAAACATTAAAGGTGGCAGGTAAACTACCCCTTTCCCTTAACCGATCTTCACCAAAACCAATAGGTCTTGAGAACTCTACAATTCAGGGCTGTATGTATATAATTATTTGATTCTGTTTTAATTTGCGGCTGTTATCGTTGTCATAGAAAATACCCTTGTTAAAACATAAAACGTTGCAGGTAAACTACCCCTTTCCCTTCACAGATCTTCACAAAAACCAGTAGGTCTTGAGAACTCTACAATTCAGAGCTGTATGCAAAATATAATTTGATTCTGTTTGAATTTCCGGCTGTTATCGTTTGCCATAGAACAAATTACCCTTGATTTAAAAAACGTTGCAGGTAAACTACCCCTTTCCCTTAACCGATCTTCACCAAAACCTATAGGTCTTGAGTACTCTACAAATCAGGGCTGTATGCAAAAAAGTATTTGATTCTGTTTGAATTTGCGGCTGTTATCGTTTGCCATAGAAAAAACTACACACACACACATCGAAAAATGACTTTTTTTCATGTTTTGAGTGTAGTACAATCAGAATCTGCAATAATCTCGAACACGATTTTTTTTGCCATCACCATACTTCCATTTCCTTAAGGAACATGGAAGAAAAATTATTCCCATTAGCGCTTTCAAGCTTCTCAGCTCATCGTCAGATCGGAATTAGCTAAAAAGAGAGTAAACCATAACCTTCACACCCCACCCCCCCCCAACTGTCTACACACCACAAGCTATAATTCAAATGTCCCTTCCCAACCTCCGAGCCCTGTCACCCCCGTCTGGACAGTTGCATATTTTTCTAGCACATTCCTTGTGTTGTGTGCGTGTGTACAACTGTACATTCCTTTTAAACCTAACGTTGTACCGCCTTTCTCATCATTCACACTTGTGGGCGCGGTCACTCACCTTATTTTAAAACCATCCATATAGTCATATGCAATTTAAATTCTTAATCTTATCTATCCGTCCTATATCTTTTACTTTTTAATTATATTATAAAATATTTCTTCATTATCAAATTTTGTGTTAGTATTCATTAAATTGTCTAAGCATTTTCTCTTTCTTTCAATATTTCTAACTCCTCCCTAAGCTTCTTTTCAACTGTGTTATTTACTACTTTTACAATTTCATAGTCTTCCAAAGGATTAACAAACTTATGGTTCTCTTCTATGAAATGTCTTGCATATAACGAATTCGTTGTTCTATTACTATTACCTTCTCCACGTTTGTTGTCAGACAACCTGCATTCGAATTTCCGTCCTGTCTCATCTAGGTACACTTTGTTGCAGTCTTTACATTTCAATTTATAAATTCCGCTTCTCTGAAAACTGTTTTTTTTTCTATATTTTTTTTTATTCCTTATCTTATCAAATACCGTTTCACATTTTTTGATAGCTATATCTACTCCGAATCTGTTAAAACATTTTATAATTTTTCTAGTATGTGATACTATGTATGTCAATGACCCTGCATAATTCTTTTGTTCTGGTTCTATTTAAGCTTTCTGTATTTTAATACTTTTCATAACTGTATCCACTATATTGGTGTTATAGTTATTATTCCTTACAATTCCCTTTATCGTTTTTAATTCCCTATCTTTTGATTCTGTCTTTTTTAAACACTTCTGAGCTCTGTAACAAAATGAATTGATTGCCGCCATTTTATATCTATAAGGGTGGTAAGACTCTCTTGGTATAATTATATCAGAATACGATTCTTTCCTGTGGACATCAATCTAAAAAACAATAGGCGCTGAGGGGTAAAAGTGTGTACACCCACACGAAGTTTTTCGAAAACGAGCTGACGTATTCAAAAGTTGACATGAGACGTACCTCAGAGAGGCAGATACACAGTCAAATTAAAACTGAGAACTTACTTAGCTCGTTCAAATATAAACTGACGACCGTAAGACGTTCTTGTTACCATTGCCAGTAACAGTTAACTCATAATACAACCCGTTATTTACAGGAATGCCGCAGACCAGGACGTAGTAATAAGAACTAACAGCAGTAGCTTGACAATTATCCCTAATTCCAAAAGTTTTTATGACTATTGGTTTATACGTGGATACACTATCCTGTTTGTCGTGTGGTGTCTTAAAACACAGTATAAAGATCCGTGGGAAAATGTATCAACAAATTACAAACGTCCCTCCGCACACTGTGGCCTAAACGTCTCCAGCTCTGGAAGTTGACGCGAATGGAAGCACTGTCAAACTGTGTCGGCTAAGCTGTCGTCCTAGGCAAGGCGAACCGCGAGGTAGAAACCGTCAGGTTCGGCCTCAAGCCAGCCGCGCCTGTCGTCCACGCTTCCTTAAGGGAGCCACGGACCTGCAGTCCTAGCGTGACGCCAGGCCGGAGTAATCTCATGCACGCAAGGTTCCGAAACCTAAGTCCGTATGTTGCAAACAAACCCCGCATTGCACCAGATGTATTTAGCGTTCATCGAGCTGCGACCCGGAAAACACAAACACACCAGGGCGCAACACATCCGCCGCAACTTCTCAAAACTGATAGATCATTTCGTGGTTTACGTGAAAAGTAAAAGCAGAAAAATATATGCAACTCTAGATAAAAGAATTCTGAAACTTATTAAAAAATGCGAGAATTTAAATCTTACGGGCATTCAAAAGATGGAAAGAATCCCAGCGAAAAGCGTAAAAGTTATTTAAAAATTGAATAAATTCATCACTTAAAAAGTATTACAAATACTATAAGATTTAAATAAAAAAATAAGTAAAAATTGATGAACAATGAATGGATTTTAAGGCCATAGAACACATCAACAAAATTAAGGTTAATTTACAGTCATTTCAACTGTGAAATTACACGATTAAGTAAGAACTAAAGCTCAGAAGTTTCTTGCACGACAAGAATGTGAGAACTGTCACTGACGAGTTCCAAAACAAGAAAGATCAATGTAAGCACGTTGCGTCTAATTATTTTGACAACAAACTTCAACTCAATTTTTATGCTGCTTCAGTTTGCGTCGTCATCTTTGGCACATCAAGTAAATTAGGGAAGTCTCGTACTGGAAAAACAGTTGAAACTAAAATTTGAAAACTTTTCTAACAAAAGTATTTTCTAAACTTTTCTCACTTATTATGACAGTGACCCCAACTTCTCTTATAATTTCCGTCAAGAATTATGACCACCTATTTACAATCCAATCAATCCCATTCTTGTTTACACAGAATTACACATGTCGTTATATCTAACGTTTTCTACAAGATCTTGTACAAATCATTCATACCTATGGTCAGTAAAACAGAGTAGAAAGGGCGTGCTGTCTGTCGCATCGTATTGAGCAAATCTAAATCATTGGGCATTTGCCAATGCCGAGTACACGTCTCGTCGTGAGCAATGCCCGAAATCGCCTGCTGCCAATAACGAATACGCGTACATACTTGTATGTATTTAATTTAGAAAGGAGCCGTCCTTGAGGCAGCGGCTACGCAGGGAAAGTGAAAACCAGTAAAAGCGTGTTGTAACGTGTAACGTTGAAAAATTGTGTGTGGTGTGTGTGTGTGTGTGTGTGTGTGTGTGTGTGTGTGTGTGTGTGTGTGTGTGTGTGTGTGTGTGTGTGTGTGTCGCTGAAGTTACGCTGCGATTGTAAACTGATTTATACAGAAAACACTGTCCGCTCTAAGGGTAGACAAGAAAATTAACGCATTAATCAAGAAGTGAATATGTGCGAATTGGTGACGTGACTGGTTGTGGTTGTGTGTTGCCGAAGGACGTCATAGTTTGTTCAGACAGGAACGAATAAAAATAAATTTCAATAAGAAACTCTTGGATTCGGACGAATGTAATGCGTGTACGATTGGAGTATATCATTTAACTGTGGATCTTTTAGCAATACAAAAAGAAAACGAATTTCACACTCTACCTACTCTGTGCTGACACATACACTTATAAAACTGACTTCGTCACTTTAAATTCCACTCACACTCTTGTCGGAGCGTTGAATAAACGAAGTCGTACTACAAATAATTTACTTAACACCAAGCACATACAACGTTAGACAAGTATGCGGCACTTGTAATGCCACTTTACTTGAAGTTCTGTTAGTAAAAAATTTGAATATGTAAAGGATTAAAATCGTCACTGAGGAACAAATATGAAGTAATTGTCCTAACACCGATTTAAACAGTTGTCTACACACCCGTTAACTATATCGACTTAATTTAGAATCTTCATAGCACAAGATACAGCACAGATAATCTGATTAACATCACATCAAGGACCGAAAATTTTGACTAATTTTAAATAGCGGCAATTTTGTACTACACATGCTATTTAATACGTCTGACGACACTAATGAATAAGAATACAGTTTATTTTAATGTATTTATAACTACCATATCGCAATGTGTATTGTATCTGGTGTTCAGTCTAACTTGAAATTTTGAGTTACCCGACTGTATAATTTACTGTTATGTGATTAAGTTTTACGTTTTTCTCTTGTTAATCAACGAAAATACGTAAGCACAGTTCTTGTATTTATTGCTTTCCCACACAAAAATTCGTATATGCTCGAAAATCTGAACTACCGTGGAGCCCAATTAGTTCAGTTTTTCGACTCTTAACTGTAATAGTGGTTTTCTATTTCTTGATGATATTAAAACTTGTTTCCACTTTTAAACAGCACGTCGAACAATGCTGTGTTGGAAACTTCATATAATTATGAAAAAAAATCGCTTATTAAAAATACTCATAGGTATACTTCTTATGAAAATAAATAAAAGGGTGCAAACTATAATAAGCCTTGCAACCTTAATTTGATAGCACTTCAGAGGATCTTAGAACGCGAATTAAACCTTTAATCATTATCGCTTCATCTGAATTTCTTAAAATTTCTTGACGGATCTATGATCTATACCTACATCGTCTCTTAACAAATTCAGTCTTGTGACAAATATACGATAACATATTCTGGCATCACGCGAATGACAATCACATTATGGTGCTGCTAGATGATTAAGTTGTTCTCTGTATGACCGTTCTTTTACCATGTAGTCGCTTCAGATACCAACGTTTTACAGAGAATACCGGTTACTGTAGTCTGCATTCCTCAAGTTAAAGAATTCTTCGTTTGAATGAAGATTTGTCGTATTAATGTTAACTGAGAGATGGGAGGAGAGAGAGGGGTGTACGGCCAGAGACCTTAACAGGCAGACCGATAGAGGGGCAACAATTGATGAAATTAAATTTGTTCTGCAAAGAGCATCGGCCTAAAAATATATTTTAAAGCGTACATGTTAATACTCATTCAGAATAGGCATCAAACTAAAAAGTTAAAATTCAGCACGTACCTAATTAATTAATCGTTGGTAAACATAAAATTTGCGTACAACTTCAGTGACGTGTCACCTACGCAGTGCGTAAAATAAACTTTCACACGTTGGTGAGGCGTCCGTAGTTCAGTCGTTCCTTGACGGCATCTCGTTCCAAAGCCATTGCACTTTTTATATGCCACTTGCATTGACTTGGATCAGCGCCAGTCGCAGTCCGGTTTTTGCAAACCAAACCGGCCTCAGCCTCAGCCTAGCTCTCTATGAATGTGAGTTTTAAATGTCTGTCATTTTTGCACTTCACACACACACACACACACACACACACACACACACACACACACACACACACACACACACACACACACACACACACACACACACACACACACACACTTTACTCAAACTTTATTTCATACAATTAACGAAGTTCATGCTTGTCAGAACCGTTTAACATGAGCTATTTTGATCTAGCGTCCGCCTGTCAATTAACGTTACGTAACGTCAGGCTAGATAATGTAGCTGTTATCCCCCTTTTATAGTTTACCGACTATAATACTGTGACTGAGACATGGTGTACAACTGTGGTCTTAACTTACAAGCACAAAGTATACAAACAGTAAAATACCCGCGCCTGCGCATTTAATGAGAATATTTCTCATTTTTTTACTTTATCATCCAACAATAGTTTAAAACAGCGAAGAGAGCGTGTAATCTAGTTTTATTGTTCTTAATAAAGGAATCTATACCAGATCAATAGACTGTCAGACTGTTTCTATTCCAAGATGCTGGCTCTCTGTGAACACACTGGAACAGCGTAGAAATCTGTAGAAAGTTAAGTTAATCATGGCAAGTACACGACAAAACAACGTCCAGGAAGTGCTTCAAGTCGGGAAGGTTAGGGATAACCATGTCACACTCTTTCCTCAGGTCAACGATCTCAAGTGTTTGTACACGGACAACACTACGTGCGTAATCACACAGACAGTTAAAAGTGCAAATTACCGATAATTCACTGTAGAAGATCCTTATGAGCTAATACCGGATGACGTTTAAAAAACAAGCTTTTTTAATGATTACACAGAGTGTAGATAGGTTCTTTGTGAAAATAAGAAAAAATATTTCAGAGTTCACGTACAATATTTTGGAGCCATATCGTCATCCACTTATTTTTGAGATAGCAACTGGACGCGATATGAAGTAACATACAAACGTTGGCGTGCGAATATTAGTTACTAGAAAACGTCTGTGGGCAAACACAAATCCCGCTCTATAGAAGCACACAACATAACCTGACAATTCCAAAGATACTACGGTGATGATGACAGCTTTGAAAAGACTCTTGCGAAAAACTGTTTTGATCACGTAGTCTACCCTCAGCGGTGATTGTCGAGTGGAGAGGCCAGTAAGCATACGTTCTTATGGCGCGTGTGCGGCTATAAATTGAAAAACATGATGATCACAGTTCGAAGGCAGACAACTGACTATTCTTCACCAGGACTCCTCCCTACTGACACAGCAAATGCACAGCCATCATAACACGCGTGTTGTAAGCTTCTTCAATCCGTTTTCAACCAAGAGACTGGAGAATGTGGCGAATTTCGAAGTTTCGTTGTTACAATCCAATCCAATCGTGGGGCAGCTGCTGGACGTGCCCCAGTAGTTGCAGTGTCCGTGTGAACTCGATGACGTGTGAGCCTGATGCGTAAATACTTGGTAGCCTTGCGCTAGAATAATGATGGAGCCCTCCTTCTAGGAGGGATGCAAGCTGGTAATGTATTGCAAAACCGCGTAGCGATTTGCAACGGCTGGGTAGGCTTTTTTTAATTTTTTGTTTAACTTGGAAAGGAACGACCTTGACTACAGGTCGTTTCAGGGGACGAGAAGGAGTGTCACGTGATTAGAATGGTGAATTGCGAATCAAGCGTCGCAAGGGCGGGGGTGAGGGGCAGATGTTTGTTGATATGTGTATGAGGGGTCGTCGAGCAGAGCTCGAGGGCGTCTACGTTTTCTAGGAGATGGGCCGTCGTCTGCACTAAGGCGGCGGAGGTGAGGATAGGAAGAGGCAGAGGCACGAGTGAAGAGTTTGAGCGCAAGCGCAAGAGATCGCACAAACTTATCCACAGAAGGAACCTTCAACCCTCGTCTGATAACATCATTCCTGACATACCAGGGAGAGTTGCAGATGTACCAGAGGGTGCGAGATTGGAAAGCTTCCAAGCGCGCAACAATGAAGGGTCGTAACAGGGACCAATATGAGGGCGCTGCGTACGTAAGGACTGATCTAAGAAAGAGCAAGTAGATGGTGAGTTTAGCGCGCAAAGGCACTGAACTCCGATGTGAGATAAAAAGAAATAGTTTGGCTTTGACCCCACGGGCTTTCTGGAGACACCGACAGACATGTGCAGTGAAGTTAAGGCGCCCTTGTCGACATGGTCAAGAGCGACGCCCAGGTACTTCACGGACCGTTTCCATTCGATAGGGCTCCCGGTAAGGGAGAGGGGCTGGCATCGGGAAGTGAATTGACGGAAGAAAGCAATCGCTTCGGAATGCCACGCCATTTCCTTAGCCAGTCCGGGAGAATGGTGAGCTGACGTTGCATCACTTTAGCGGCATGACCAAGATTGGCCGAGCTAGAGTGATACATCGCGTCATCCGCATATAGCGAGAGAGTAACTCCAGAGTGAACAGGCAGATAGTTCGTGTACACCAGGTACAAAACCGGGCCAAGGACAGATCCTTGGGGAACGCTGCGGCGATCAGTCGGACGAATGAGTACGACCTATCGACGCATACCCTAAAGAAGCGATTGCATGTTGTTACAAGGGTATGCGTACAATTATCGTCCAACATAATGTTACCATGAGTTGGCAGTTTCCCTAATCGCTTCTATTGGCTGTTGCTGATTCATAGGTGTACGTGTTTCCACGGCATCTGTTATTCTCATGGTTTTCCTTTGCCGGTGCTATTGTACATATAACGCACACAACTCACTACATACGATTTTTTGTTGTTACTTGAACACGAGGAAATATTTCAAACACTGTTATAACAATACTGTTTTACAGCTCTTTTTAATCAATTAACCCCCACCTTGTTGTGGTGCCAAATATAACACTTACTGTTATATTAGTAGTTATTTAATGTCCCGCGTTTTGGGATGCCAAATATAACACTAATTTTATTATGTCCCTAGTGTGGACGTCAGATATAATAATAATTTACTTTTGTGGTTGTTATTAATTATTTATAGAATGTTAATTGGATATGTACGATTTAGATGACGTTGTTTTATTTCCTTTAAATGCTATATACTACTTAATCTTTCATAATTAATAGCATTGATATTCCATCTTAGGTGCTTTCGAATAAGTAACAACGTACACCAAACTTTACGATATTAACTTAATTTATTTACATTTGTTACCAATGACATCACTTTCATGATTTCTGAAAAGAAACACAACATTTATCTTGCAATATGAACTAGCACATTATTATATCATTTATTATTTACGTCAACATTTACTTACTCTCTTATAATCTCTTTCTTAGAGTTACTTAATTAAACATCAATAATCATAATTATAACCTTTTATGCTACACTAAAGTATTCCTAACAAATGGATTCATAATTGCACGGATATAGTTAAAATTATCTTTTGAAAGTTGTTTTGCCAATTTAACATGAATAGCTACTAAATATTATTTTCTTGAAATTTATTCTTGTCTTTTAGAGGAACAGACAGTGTTTTACTTAACATTAGTAATGCATGTATATTTTTTTACTGTTGGTACGTTATTCCATTACTACTGCGGAGATCCATCTGCGATGCTATTCTGTCTGTCTGTCTGTCTCTCTCTCTCTCTCTCTCTCTCTCTCTCTCTCTCTCTCCAGGCTCGCTGATGTCGTTGTTGATGCCACTATCATCTCGTGGAAGACACTTGTTCAATAATCTCGCACTCCGACACATATGTAACTCTTTTGTTAGTTCTCGTTATTAGAATATCTGGTTTCAACACATGTTATTCGATAACGCCACTTTCGCTGAAGTTTTAAGTGTCATTTACTTATTCTTAGTACGTTAACGGTTTCTTTAATTTATACTAAGTGTTGGATGCTCTCTTTTTAGTTCGCACTGTTCTTTTCGCGGACTAACTTTATTAATATGCCATTCGATTATGCTTAATGGCGTTAGTAGTTATATTCTTCTTACACTCAATTACCGTAATTAGTTCATAATTCCGGTTCTCTTTAACTATCTTGATTACAACATTATGTTTATCATTTACACTCCGACGACACTTCCGACCGTATTTACGTCTTTGGTTAGTATATTAACTCTAGACAACAAAACTAAGTCGATTTTAAGTCGTACTCTGACATGTTTGTTAATTACGAAGTTCCATTCCCGTCTCGCGATTCTCGACTGTTCGCACTTATAATTGTCACGCTACGGTTACAACTTTTCTCCGATCTGACTAAGACTTACGCACTCAAGACAGTTCCGATACATAAGACATAAAACATAAGACTCTTGATCGCGGTAAACACCCAAGTTTATACTGAGAATCCCACTACCTTCTCTACTCCAAACTCTTCTTTCCACCCTCTTCGCTTCTATTGGTTCTCAACCATTTTCTGACGAAAACTCCTCCTTAACACCCTGGTTTGTCTTCTGACATGGTTTTCATTCGTTCTTCCATCTCGTCTCCTTGGCAACCTCTTCTTGGAGAAACGCCTTCCTCAACTCTGGATGCTGATAGGCTTCTTGATCTCCTACCCTCAAAGTTCCTGGTGGGCTCCACCCATAGTCTGTGGCGGATGACCAAATTTAACGCCTGTCCATCACCTTTTTTTCTTTACGTCCGGTTTTCAGACAAAGTTCTCTTAATTGCTGCATGGCCTCTCATCTGCCTTTTCGTTCAACATGTGTATCGCTGCTTACCCGTGACCAATCCTTGCATTGTCTATCAGCTTCCTCTTGCTATTCCCACGCCAGTGTGGTCGTTTCTAGGTATTCCTTACAGCTGCCACATCTGCTCTGCAGGCTTTCCTTAGCTGTGAACCATTCTGGTAAAACTGTGCGTCCCGCAGTTTGTTAATTGCTCATCCGTATTGTCGCTATTCAGTCCGAGCCTTTCCTGTCCATTGTGAACAATGTAACGCCGCGTTTGGTGTTAAGCTCCACACACGTGGCTTATTACAGTATTTCTCGTGTAGCTTCGTTATGTCGTCCTGCCAGCCTTTCTTTGTCATTTATCTGTGATAATTACTCCTTTGTTTTTTCTGATGTCCAGCTCGCCACCCGCAATTCTCCTTAGCGAACAGCTGCTACTACAGAGGTATTGTCCTTCTACTCCCTTGCCTTCCTGTTGCTTGGGCGACACATGGTACAGCGCCTGCGTATGTCATTGTCAAGTTGTCAGCAGACCCTAGTTACTATGTTCACTTACTTGCAAAACAAATTTCTTTAAAATTGTCGTTATACTGTCAACTGTTTGAAATTATTTTATTTGTTTTACACATTCGGATACGGACACAGCAACCTGTTAACAGCGAATTGTATTTTACATTTTTTTACTTTTCCGAGTTCTCTTATCTTATTTTATCGACAGAAAGGTAATTTTGCCAAACGCGGATTTTCTAACCGCGATGTCTCTATGAAACATCCTCCATCGTTGGTGAGAGAATACTATAGTTCATAATGAAAGCTACTCTGGTTTTGTGTCCGGTTTCAAAATTCTTTGAACACGAATGTTCTTCAGCAAAAAAGTTCGATTTTTAATATTAAAAAAAAAAACGCAAAATTGTAACTATTTTATAATAAATGCGGGCTTTCAAATACTTTATAATGAAGTAGGCCAACTATAAATTTTGGTATCACCGGAATATACACATTTCTTTTATCGATATGGACAACACACAATGGTGGGCAAAACTGACGTCCGCGAAGGCACTGCATCCGAGTCTCTAATGGGCTCACGCCACAAGGATGAGAATGAAAGAGCTTTACAAGTTGGGGTGTGGGGACAAGGAATGTGTTCTCCGTATAAGAGTTGTAACGGACAGCAGTCAGCGGATCGTTATTCACAACGGAAGAAGGGAAATGCCCTTGTCGACAGAAACGCATTTCTGATTAAACACATACATTGGAACTACACATTTATATACATTTCGTTTTATTATACTTTTATACTTAATAAACCCCTGCTTTCTAAACTTCCCCTACACCTAGTAAACTATCTTCATAATGAAGCAGATTTATGACACACGAGCGACGTTTTATAGACCTTAGATTGATACAGAAAAAAAAATTCTGATTCGTCAGAATACGCTGAATCTCGTGGTGTGATTGTCTAATTTTGTACCCTTATTGTGATCTACTGCTTTACACGGGCACAGAGAATAACGCCTACAGTCGATATAAAGCTTTTTTTTCGCTGAAGATATTAATTGCACACTTAAATTCACTAACCTACGTTTAAACCGGCGTCTTCGCCGTTAAAAGTCAACAAACAACTGGGTTTCACGTGGCACACTCCTCGGCGGCGTAAGGTTGGATAGCATTACAACAATACGACGGTAGAGGGAGTTACAGCGCGAGCGCATTCCAACAGCACAGTTGTGTAATCGCGGACACCTGTTTTCCTCGCGGCCACATCTACCAATTACACTAACTAATAACAACCGACTCTCTTCTCCATTCCTATTCGTAATGTTAATGATAACGGCAACAATAATTCTGGAATAATTATTTTATACAGCCGTCCACGACTTTACTGCCACTCAGAAATTCCTCGTTTTTTCATTCTACATTAACTTGTTACTTACCTACCGGTCACTACAGTTACACAACACTGTATTTCTTAAAGAGATTTCAATACCAATTAATGGTTCAGCGCTGAACATAATCACCAGTGCACGGCGAGACCATTACATAACGATCCAGGTGCTACCGTCCCCTATAGTTTGTACAATCGTCACGATGACTCAGTTTACGCATCAGTTTATATTTCGTAGTGACGATTAGGTTCGTGTTATTACGTAACTCTAGCATTACTAGCTACATACGTATGTTCCGGTTTTTTTCTCAAAACGCCGGTTTAACAGTGTCGTGACAACTGCGTTTTCTTTTATTTTACGTTCACATCACGCGTCACAACCTGTAACTTTTGGCGACCGCATCTGCGGCTTCTACTAACTGCTTTAGCCTTGCCGCAGTCTGTCTTTCTTGTTGCCTCTACCAGCGCGTGTCCTTCGTTATCTACGACGTAGAGACGCTAGTTACCAGTAACCGCCTATACCACTCTCTCAACGCCCAACGCCCACAGTACTTTGCCGTATAGTAGACCTCGTACCCACAGTACAGTTGTACAGTCACAGCGCACTATTTGCATTAGACAAATTTAATGGCAGTTTCCTCCTCTGACTACACAAAATTCTGGTAGCATTCCGTAGCATCCCCCACCAACGGTATTGAAAATGGTTCCTGGCTATTTTGGATATGTAAGACGTACACACCTGTCTTAGTGAGGAACGTATACGCTTGCAGCACGGATTCTGACCGAACGAGGTCGATGTCTCAAAGGAGGTCGCCGCGGTATCAAGGAAACAATAGCCGCGGAGCCGTTTGGTCTCAAACGTGCAGGACGATCAATAAAATGCGAGTTTTCTCATCTACACGAGAGGATCCGCTCTCCAGGCGACTGGACACAAGGCACCGAAACTGCTTGTATTTACTATTACTATTTAAAATTAACGTAAGTCAATCAGTCTCGAGATGAAGAAAGGCAAACTCAGATCAACTCACAGACAGACACACTACTATGTAGTATACAGAAGAACGGTGAAACTCCGATGAAAGTTATAATAGGACACAACAGCTACTTCACTACTCAACATCCAACAAGGTGTTTTACATAATCTTACGTTACTGTTTGTAATCCAAAAGTAAATAAACGTTTAAAATATCACTAAAACTAATATGTAGTTCTAACAGAATGTATATTTAAAAAAAGAATTGCCTGACCATAAGAACACGTTAATTTTGGAAAGAACGCAGAGGAAGGAAATGATTTCAGGAAAACAGAATGCACCGAAAACTTGGCATATTGTCTTTATATAAGTGAAAAGTACGGACTCTGTAGTGCAGGTAAGCAGATGTAAGCGATGAAAGCTTGGGGGGGGGGGGGGGGGAGCTGTAACGTTCGTGCGACCTTGTAACAAAATTGTCACGATCTGTTTGCTGAATCGGCTTTAAATGTTCAAAATTATTATTATCCGTTGTTCACAGTCGATCCGCTGGTGCTGCCTTTCACGAGTTTCCTCGCTCCACATCCTGCGCGCTTGCGTCACACATCGCGTTCGTTGCCCTTATCTCATTCACTCGCGGCGACCGGATCACTCATCAACTACTGGTGACGGCTCCTACTCTTCGTCAATGATTTTTTTCCATCTGAAGCTTTCGACCCGACCGCTACAGGTTACCTTATTTCGATTCGTGTATGTTCCACTTTGATGCCACAGAATCTAATTGTTAGAACGAGTTATCTTACGAAAAACGACAGAAAGGATAGGAGAATCTAGTAAATTCTAAATGTTATACTAAATGACACATTCAACTGAGTAGAAGTAACATTCTCTTAAATAATGTACATTCTGATATTTAATGCTCAAAATGGCAAAAGCCTTTTCATTTTTGTGATCGCAGTGGAAAAGTTGGTGTATTTACACAACACTATAAGTGGACGAAATCTTCTTTGTGCTTAAACATACCATCACTTTAACAGGAAGCGTTTTAAAGCTACAGCTGCTGTGATATATTCAACGTCGCGTAATGCTTCAAGACGCATAACTTGCAACCGGTCACCAACGATCGTATAGCATCAGTGTCGTATCACTACAGTTTAAGAAAATACAAACATACTGGGGAAGAAAGTAACTGAATCATTTCTGAAAATGGATAGGATGGCACACAGATATACATAAAAGTGATGGTAATGAATTTCCTTCAACATTAATCATTTTCCCTTGGCAACTAAACTAGTCACCAAAAATGAAGTTACTGAAAGCTCATACACTGCTTAAGTGATTTACGAGGATCTTAAACAGGTAACCTTATAGACACAACTTACGAGCGCTTTTCTTCAATTTCTCTTTACACATCCACATTCAATTTATCGATACAGCCTTAGTCTACTTGTTAAATCCGAAATGTCTAAAATGTCTGGAAAATTAAAAGAAAATGTTCTAGTTTTGTTGTTCTAATACTATGCTGTTTTGACTTATTTACTCTGAAGTATTCTTGTGAAACATCTCATTATATTATTTGTTACCACATTTATGAAAATATGATGCGTTGCTTCTTATGTTTTGAAATGCAAACTACTTTGAATCATGTTAATGTTCCACAGTCTATTATCTTATGTTAATACACCCTCTACTTTTGTTCCTCTTCGTCTAATTTTATTTCACTTTTTTTTAAACTTCTTTTTTCAGTTTCATAATGGGTAAAGGCCATCGCATGGTATCCTTAACGCGACAAAGTAGATTTCAATGGATTTTTAAGAAAACTGATCCTCCATATTGTACTTATAAATTTATAATTTATAAAATTCATTAATTTCTATCTGTCACACTGTCTGTAACGTAGATGTTGACGGCCGAATCTCTAGAAACCCCGGAACTTACACTGCAACAAACTCTAGTTCTTTACGGTTAAAGATCTGTCATTATTCCGATCGTATCTTAGAATCTTTACCGCGTTAGTTTCATGTTCAGGTTCAGAATGAGGCGAAACTGCTGTTCACGCGTAACCCAATCGTTTAGCACACAACATGATTGAATCGGCTTCTTGTGTCTTCTCACATTCCGACTGTACGCGACGGACGGGTTCGACAAAATTGCTTCATAACATAATCAGTATGCCATGAAAAAACTTTCGCAACAGAACTTGATAAAGACCCAATTCTTCCAATTATTATGCAAGGCTCAGATTTAACATATCTTTGCTCCATCCTCGTTGCGATAATATCATAGAAACAAATACTACGACACTAAAATGACAAAACTGAAACAGTATTTTAAAATAATCAAATTATTTAATCGATTATTTCTTTAGAATTAAGGCAAATGAGTCAGTTAAGTTTACCTGCAGTCAATCAAATTTCACGCGTTTTTGTGCACGTTTCTTTACAAGATAATTCCATAACTTGTGGCGTAGTGATTACAGTGGCGTAACCAAAGGACGTTATGGATTTTATAACCCTCCTCCCCCATTGGGTAGGTCGCCAATAGAATCTTTAGCGGCCGTGACATACGTACGAAATACGATAGAACTGCCAAATTTCCCCACTACCATCACCACCTCTCCCTCACGTAACGCCAAGAGTAATTAGTATTCCTTTATTTGTTCTTAGAGTAAAAATGTATTTTTCAAGTTTTATTTTCCCTGAAAACGTAACGTTTAATATTTAGTGTGGTACATACTTGTACTGCTACTTATTATTTTCTTTTAAAAACGGACAACAACAAAATATGCTCAATACAAATAGATTTTATTTTTTAGTGCATAAACATAACATACTCTTAATTTTAATCCCAGCACATATAAATTATATTTACAAACACATTACCTATTTTTGATTTATTTAGATTAATACAAAAATTCATTAACAATATTTCATTTCAGATATTTTCTTTTGGAATTGTATTTCTGTTTTTGAATTATTGCTAGTTCAAACTCCCGCCACTACACCAAGCGCGCTGCTTATCAAGATGGCCGACTGAGTAAATATGAGGCCACATGTGTTTTGGTTTACGATTAATAAAAATGTTAATGTTTTTTACACAATTTAAATTTGATGGTGTTATTTTGAAAAAATATCCTGTCTGTATTACAGAGTTATATGCATCGTTTGAATATTTTAACCCTGTCACTTATTTGCACTAACGAAGTGTAGGCCTACTGGTCTGTTTCTTGGTTATAATTTACTTCGTATATTTCCAAATCAGCGTATTTGTGGATATTTTATTAAGTTTTTGTTACCTGATGTTTACCATCAATGCCATATTTGGATTATTCTGGCTCATTACTTTCTTTTTAAATTGCTTGGTAAGTTTTTTATTAATAATTCATTTACTTGTTATACTTTCCTTGGAATACTGAATTATTCTTGCTATAAACTTGTTCATTCACTAATTTTTCTCAATCTTTCCACTGTTGTACTCATACTTAGTTGTAAAATTATTATTTATCTCTAAGAGACCCTTTCTGTTTGATGGTTCAGGAAGGAGTGACCAATTAATTGTTGCACTGTTGAAGCTAGGACATTCTTCTTCTTTCTGGTTTAGATTTACATTATAATATTTTAATAATTTTTAAATTGTCTACATTATACATTTAATGGAATGGGGGTTGTAATTGATATCTGTAGAGCCCCACGATTGGCTGTGCCATTTATGTTTAACAAATTTGACTCTAATTAAATCTGTTATGCCCCACGTTGGGCGCCATTTATATTTAGTGCAATTATGCTAATTTATGCGAATTATTAAATTATTCAATTAATTTGAATATTTATCAGATCAATATGATTTACACAAGTATGCTATTCTGACAATTCAATGGGTGATTTGAGTTTATGCACTGTTAATTAGCATAATTATTGAGACTCTTTGTAAGCAATAAGATAAAATTACTTGATACATGATAAATTAATTATTCGAGGTTAATTGCAATAATGAACGCAAGATATATATACACAATAAATACTTGTTTATTACACATTATTGGTTAAGCAAATTTTTGACCTACAAATGAAATCATGTCCTGTAAATACATTCAGAGAAAACACATATTAATATAAATCATAATAATATTCGTTTCGTTGTTCCCTGAAAAACAAGACATACAATGCTATCAAATACAACACAATAATATATATATGCACAAACAATAAACAATCAAATATACTTCATTCTAAGCTAAATGCGTTCATTAATGCACTCAGATGAATGACTTTAATATTTAACAATATTAATTTCATGATTTATATAGATCTCTCGGGAGTAGCTCTTTGAAAAGAGACAGTGCAGTAGTATGTATCAACTAGTATTTAAAAACATAAGGACTTAACTTGTAAAATGCATATCCACAACTTCCATCGGTAGGAGATTCTATCCGTTGATGGGTTCCCTGTACACGGTTATCGCTGTTGATCGATGCGCACCGACACTATCACTTATGATAATTCCACTCGCGTTATGTGTAGTGTGGTGTCGGAATTTATCCGCTGGGAATAAGTGTCTTTACAGTTTTATGTGTTATAGATGCAATCATCAGCATTGGTGTGGTTTGATTTAGGGCTTGCTGTCGCGTGTTTCAGGTAGCTAATTACTTTGTCTACCTTGGACGTGTTGTGTGCTATGTGTGCACTAGTGTTCGTGTTAATCCACTTAGTTCATATGCCCAAAATTTAGAATCATTATGGTTGGATAGTGTTTGTAATGTCTGAAATTGTCGCCCAATGTTTTACTATCGATATGTTAATTCACTCGTACTGCATTATATTGCGTGCCGAACGTACTCCAAAGTCCCTCGTATACACTTGGCATTTAACGATATTGATGTATATTCGCACTGCTGGTTACTGCGTTAAGTTCGGTAACTCGGATAATCTATCGAACACACGTTTTGTAGAACTGAGATTGAGTTGAAATGTCTAAGTTCGACTAAGACCGAGACTTGGTTATAACTATATCACTGACTAACTAACTGATTTGCAAGTTGAGTAAGTCGGAGTAAGTACCGAATAAACTATTACGACTGTTAATCATATTACTACTATCACTACTACTGAGCAATTACTACTATATTACTGCTGTATTACTACTCTATTACTGCCGTATTACTGCTGCGCCTATTACTACTGTATTATTGCCGTCTTACTGCCGCTCCGCATCCTCGTAAACAGTTTTTATCAATCACCAAATACAAGAATGCAATTTTCCTCACCTCCACACCTACGGCCGTTGTTGATAGGTTCATAATTTCCTTCCACCTTGTAGATTTTCGGTCATCGGTTTCCTGATTCGTCATCCAAGTCGTCACTACTCTCTCCACCAGCTCCTTCGGAAGATGCCAAACTCTGGTTGGTCGTTGGGCATCCCCCGAAGTACCCCAGCGACGAACGTTGCGTTGTTTCTCGGAAAGTGGAGCAATGCCCGCCTGTCTATCAACCTTTTGTTTCCATGTTGTCGAGGCTCTCTGATATAGCTTTTGTTAAGAGACTGTAGTGTTTTGGTCCATTGTTCGTTCACTCTTCGTTTTTTCCCGTCAATTACCAACTCTTCGTTGGGCGTCATCCCTGGACGGCTCCCACGCTTTCTAGTTGTAAATCTGACTTGACGTTGGGCTTGTTTTCATGCTGGGCTGAGTACGTATCTCGTATTCATTGAATACCCGTCCCATTGTCTACATATTCGTCAAGATTTCTCTGCACCCTTTGTTGTTGAGTGTTTCATTCATCCGTACGCGTGTTACAACTTAACCCCCACAGCATGTGTTCCATCTCACTTCTGCGTAACCAGGCTACTGGACTCTGCCTTTTGTTGGTTTGTTTTGGTGTTGTAAATCGTAGCTAAGTTCGTTCTGTCAACGATGTTCCCAGTTTTCTATTGTTGCGTGTACTCGGACGTTTCTTCATTGTTTCTCCACTGGCGTCGGGTCTGACGTGTGTCTAATCGTTCTTATTTACGACTCGGGCCTCGGTTGTTAACTCGAGTGTGTGTGCGAGCGTACCTCTTGATCACAAAATTATAAAATTTTTTTTTAATTTTTGAGCACTATATACAGTTATTCTATATTGAGAACTAACTTAAATACACTTCTTTCTCAGTAATTTACAATATTAACGTCAAGAAACTTCCCGCATGGAAAACCCTAGTTACACATGGCGGTGCACGTACACGTATATGGAGTGACAAGCTAATGCGGAACGAAGCACGTCAGTCCCCGCACCCACGAACAAGCAGACAAACGTAGCTGTATCAGAGTCGTGAGATCTGAGTTCCTCGTCTTGATGTTTGTCGTCAAGGAATTGTGAGGACGAGAAGACAAAATATGTTTACTTCTCTCTCGCAGACAAGATACAGGAAGATGACGTTGTTGTTGTTTTGTCTTTGTAAAGGATTCGCGTAAAGTGGTCGGTCTTAACACAAAACAATATTATCGACGCGTCAGTCTCATTCCAAATAATTATCTGGGGTATCATTAGTATGGTACACAGATAACACAGTGTGCACACTACTTTTGTCAGGTGGCTATAAATAAATAAATAACGCATTATGTGTGTGTGCGCGCGCATTTCTATATATTTCACCCGATTTTGTGTTAATTGCAATTTAAACGTTACAGTTTACTTTTTATTGTACGTTTCAATATAGTTTATATATATATATATATATATACATATATACAAAGGTTTTAAAAATATATATAAACACTTGGTAGGTTTCACAGATTTTATTTAACTCTGACAGCTGTTTCGACTTCCTAAGCCATTGTCAAAGACAATGTCTTTCAATGTCATTCTTTGACAATGGCTTAGGAAGTCGAAACAGTGTCAGAGTTAAATAAAATCTGTGAAATGTACCAAGTGTTTATATATTTTTAAAAAACCCCTTTGTATCAATATGTTTCACCAAGTGCTAAACGAGTCATCAATTAATATCGTAGTTTATATATTTTTTTACGTTCGCCCAAAACTCCTATAAGATGGGTACAATATTTTAAATCCCCACCGAAATATTTGGATATCAGTTCGTTCGTTTCAAACAAATGGAGATTTGGAAATAGTATGCGTGAATATACTTACTGCAAACGAGATCAAAACAAAATTGCAGACGGGAGATACTTCAATGGAGCGACACGCTTCAGCTATTTTGGTAAATTGATGATAAATGTGAATGGCATGAAACAAACAATTAGGGAGGGCATACAAATAGAACACACACTGCAAATCTGCACACGTTCAGAAATAAAAAGTCAGTGGGGGCCTGACAATCTTAAACATATCGTTGCCTAGAATGACCTATAGTAACATACGTATATACGCACCCGAGAAGGAGGAAGAAAACTGGAGAGTACGATGCAATTCTGACACAAGATCTCGTACGCAAGGAGGACTGTTCAAGGAAAAGGACGTCGTAAAAGTCGGTCGCTCCTGGGCGACGAGAAAGAGATTGTTTTGAAAAATCTGTAATTCCATAGAGGAAGTGAGACTAACCCAGCCCATACTACGGACGAGGCCAAGGCCCATCAAGAGCTGTAGAGCAAGAATAAGAAGGAAACTGGCATCCCAGATCAAATGTCGAACCTACTTAACAGTCTTTTCATTTTTTCGTGTTTCAACGGAAATTTGTAACTACTGAATTATTGTCTCACCATTGTATCCCTTTGATCTACTCACAATACAGTCATCTATAACGGTCCGGTAATACTGAATTTTACGTTACTGTAACTGTAACATCCGCACACATCCTATCACACTCAGATGTTTGGTGCCAGTGTGTCAGTCTTTAGTAATAGCACACGTTTAATATACACCTCATGTTTTATTACATATTTGCGATAATACAAAGCATAACAGAAACAATTAAAAATCTTATAACGGCATTCAATTAACCCATCTAAACAACAACTGCTCATAATTCGTCATAATGCCCGCACGCGCACGCGCACGCGCACACATATATACATTACTTCCATGTTCTAAGATTTATATTTAAAATCATTTACGAAATGAAATATTTCCATACAAAACTACTTCTTTTTACTTCTTTCTTCACCCTTAACCACAGTACTGTGGTCACTAACGTATAGCACCTCACGTTAGCGCACTCGATTTTCACTGATGATAGCAGTCGATGGCACTGCCGAAACGTCTGGTTTTGCAGAAAACATTGCACCAGGGCCAAATAGCCCGAGAAGGAATTTTAACAACAAACTACTTCTTTGTTGCCGATAACGTAGTACACGTATCAAAAATTATCCCCTCCCCTTCAACTACCATCTTCATTTATAGAAAACTACCCCCTACCCCTTCAACTACCTTTTTCATTTATAGATATTTCATCTACCTTTCTACAGTGGATTATTATGACCTTCTTTTCAGGATACTTTATTTATCAAAATTAAGTACTTTACTCTTTTTAAAACATAAAACGTTACAGGTATACTACCCCTTCCGCTTAACCGATCTACATTATGAGTACTCTACAACTCAGGCAGATATGCAAAAAATTATTCGATTCTGTTTGACTATACGGCAGTTATCGTTCGCCATAGAAAAAAATCTACACACACTTTTCAGAAAATGACTTTCAGAAAATGAGGGTAGTACAATCAGAATCAGCCCTTATCTCGAGCACGATTTTTTCGTCATCACCATATTTCCATTTCCCTATGGAACATGGAAGTAAAAATGGCGTTTTATATTTATACGGTAATACATTTTATTTGATTACAAGTTCTTTCACTATTAATTTTCTTACGTGTGCAATTGGTAAGTGTTACGGAAATATACAGAAAAAAAATATGTGGGGTCACCAGATGATCAGACGCAGTCGGTTTCTCGGGACACTCCTTCAAGAATAACGGCTCTCACTTCGAATGTGATATGTACCCAATACTGGCTCGACTAAAACGTCGACAGTTAACATTTTTTTATGTAGGCATGACGTGTCCCTTAGTTCTGCCGTGCTTCCCAACGCCGTCCGTATGCACCAGACTGCGCCGTTAGCAAGACGAGATTACCTTTGAGTTCACGTTGCCGCTGCGTAGCCACAATTAGCATTCAACCGTATCAACCGTAGCCTATCACCTTCGATGGAACCGACCCGTCGTGTCGTCATCAGTATGCTGTCGGTACACCTGTTGATTATTGATGTGCAGAAACATGTCAACAACGTAACTACGCTGATGCGAGATATACAATTAATTATCACTGGTAACAGCTGTTTTGATGACCGACTGTCCTCATTTTGGCCGAGGCAGTACTACAAAATAAAAGCAGCAAAACGTCTGTAAGTTCTGAGTTGTCAGCGTTCGGATTCCTTAACGGCACTTTCTACAGTACGCTACGAGTAACACTGGAAACTACATACATGCAGAGACGTCGCCCTCCATACAATAATACAAATCGTTGTGGTCCACTGTTTGTAGCCAAATCTGGAATGATTATACCTCCGAGAAACAACGTGATCGTCCCCGTATTTAGCTACAGATAGTTATTTTAAAATGTAATGGTTTAAAAACAAAGAAATAATTACCACTTTAATCCAAAATGAATCCTTTAAAAGTAAAAAAAAAAAAAAATATTAATTCTTTTATTTAATAGTTATGAATATTTTTATTACCGCAAACACGCAAAACGATTCATCCGCATCATCGCAATGTTGTCTATGACTATTTCTTTCCCTCAGTTACTTTCTGTCATTCAACATTATAATAGAGAGTTCCATAAAAACTTCTTAGCGTAACTCCTTACATTTAAACACTACTGAAATTATTTCGGTATATAATGCTGCAAACTAGTATAATTTTTACTTCCATGTTCCATAAGGAAATGGAAGTATGGTGTTGGCGAATGGTAAGGGCTGATTCTGATTCTACTACCCTCAAAACATGAAAAGTCATTTTTCGAAAAGTGTGCGTCTGTGTGTAGAATTTTTTCTATGGCAAACGATAACTGCCGTAAATTCAAACAGACTCAAATAATTTTTTGCATACGTGCCTGAATTATAGAGGACTCAAGGCCTATTGATTTTGGTGAAGTTGGGTTAAGGGGAAGAGGTAGTTTACCTGCAACGTTTTATGTTTAAACAAGAATAAAATAGGCTACTTAATTTTTATAAATAAAGTATCCTGAAAAGAAGATCATAATAATCCTCTGTAGAAAGGTAGATGAAATATCTATAAATGAAAAGGGGAGTTGAATGGAGAGGGGGTAATTTTTTATGTGTACTACGGTATCGGCAACAAAGAAGTAGTTTGTTGTTAAAATTCCTTCCCGGGCTGTTTGGCCGTGGTCCAATGTTTTCTGAAAAACCAGACGTTTCGGCAGTGCCATCGATTGCTATCATCAGCGAAAATCGAGTGCGCTAACGTGAGGGGGTATACGTTAGTGACCACAGTGCTGTGGTTACGGCTGAAGCAAGAAGTAGAAAGAAGTAGTTTCTATGAAAATATTTCATTTCGAAAATGATTTGAAATATAAATCTTAGAACATGGAACTCATCCATGGTTCTCCATATTGATGTTTTTATTAGTTATTGGCATTGAATTGTGACCCACCAAATATTTTCTGCGACCTGCATCCTTTGAAATTCCCGCGTTTGCACACTGACATCTTTGGTAATGCAAATGCTGAACTTCAATCACCATTTAAACCCAGCTACGTCGAGAACTGCCTACAAGTAAGCTAAATAAAGTAAGAAATATATAAGACAACATGACGATGAATTGCATAATCAAAAACCGAACAAAGCGCAAGTAATATAAAAATTACACAAACTAGTTTACACTAGAGATGAACCTAGAAAACAATATTTTAATATCAAAACAGAAAAACATATATATATTTATTGTCACCGGACAAAAGGCTTGCCGCATGACAAATGGCGCCAATCGTACACTCTAGTTATTTTGGTGGCCCTAAAAAGGACCGAGTGGCGAGAAGGCTGATGTTGATAGTGCCGCGCTGAGATGTTCGGCGGCTGCGCCCGCTGTTCGTGGCGTACTGCAGTCCTCCTCTTCTTTTGGCACCGGTTGTAGAGTCGGCTGCCGGCCCAGCGAAATCCATCGCTAGAGCGGAACGGGAGTGCGAAGACGCAAGAACGGCGGCGGTTCTATTCTTCGGCTGTTCCTTCCGGCTGACTCCGCCTCGATGTCGTCCGAGAGAGGAGAGGAGATGAAGTGCGTCCGATGGCGTGGCGATGAAGTGTGCGTAAAATTTTCTGCCGGCCCAGGTTTTATTAACTAACCGGGTGATGATCGCATACCGCTGCCGTCACAACTCCACCGGGTCTTGGATGCTCTCCGGTACCCAGCCTACTGCTCTTCTCCGGATGTTGTAGAGGTGTCTGTTGGGCGCCATGTTGATTGGTGTGCCGGCTGGTAGCTCGCTGGCGTGGACGGATCTTGCATCCGCAAGATGATCGTCGCCCCACGTTGGGCGCCATATATATATATATACGTAGTTTATACTGATGCAACTTTAAGCGGTAAGGACGAAACGTTAACGAGAACGTAATTTTTATGAGTTCAACGGATCCAGGCAACAAAGTTGAAGAAGGTGTGAGAATTTAAAGGGAAGTACAATACAGCTAGAACACCGTTTCAGGTAATGTCAATAAACTTAAAATGGACGAGGGTTTTTTAATCTATTTGTATTTCTATCTCGTAATTTCTTCTGCTGTTTGCCTACCTTCTTAAACTCATGGACAGTTCACATGTTTCTTGATCGAGCCAAACGAGTTCTCAGTTTTAACTCGAGTGTTTGGTGTTTTGTCTATTTGGCGTTATGTGTCACGACTAATTCTGAATGCATCACAGGTTTTCGTAAAATTCTGGACAGACGTAAAACCTGGCACGCGTGTAAATGCCTGTACCCTACAGAGCACTATTGTTTTGAGACTGATCCATACAAAAATTGGGGGCCAAAATGTGTCGGGTCAAAATTTTGAAAAAATTGCAAAAAATCCATATGGGGTATCAACAAATAAAAGATAATTTTAATTTTATAACAGAATGTTAACCACAGTCTGAACATGGTGTTCAGTTTTTGAAATTTTGAAATCTGAATTGCCGCTTGAAAAATTTTTGTTTTAATTTTAGAATGTTATACATAGTTCGCCTTGTTTTAAATATTTAACTTATAATTAAAAGCAATCAGAAGTTTTTAATCGCGTGATTAGCGTAGAAACAGAAAAAACACGACCAGACCTATTTATTAAAAGTAGACAATTAAAACGGACGAAGATTGTTACCCAGACACGCGTCCGAGCCAAACTTTACCCATATCTCGCGTGCCGCAGCCCCCTGGCCCTGGGCACGAAAGTAACCTTTATCTTTTATTTCTTCGGTCTGTATTGACCTATGCGGCACCTGCTTGGTGGTCACTTATCTCCGCCACCATCAGGCGTAGGCTGGAAAGTTTCCAATCCAGAACCCTCCGTTCCTTGTCGGGATCTCCTTGGTTTGTGAGAAATAGTGTAATTCGAGGAGGTCTTCAAGTCCCTATTCTCTCTGCCTTTGTCTGGTCGTTAGCTGCAACTCTCTTTGCTGCAGCAGAGACCTCTTCCTTCCCTTACCTACGGGCCATCAGCACCACGCAACCGCCTCCCCCTGTCCGGGTCAAACGCCCTCGGGCGGTTCTCGATGACCCACCATAAAAGTAAAAACTCTGTATCTTTAACATCTGACCCTGCCCCAGAGTTTATCTGCTAAGCTGTTTCCTTCTTCCCATCCTTGTATGCCGACCGCGCTGTTTGCCGCTGCTACGCGCTCTCACTGGCACGGAGGCTCTCTGCCTCGCGGGGAGCGGCCGACGCCTCATGGCGTCTGCACGCTGGACTGGGGACGGGTGACATCTGTCACCTGAACCCGTTCATGCAGCAGTGCCCAACGATACGCAAAATTTTAAAATAAATAAAGAAACCTTTCTCCCCCGCCTTCTCAGATCAACTGGTTGGCGGTTGTCCATTCCAGATTTACGCACCAGTCGACTGTACCAGAACTATGTCTATCAACAGGCAGCCATCTGCAATATGCACCGGCTGCAAAGACGCCTCGCTACTACATTGCTACATACTACATGCTACCCACACACAATAAACCAAGATACTGTAGGCCTACATTTACGGTAAAGACGTGATCTCCCATGATATTTCACTTGACGAAAGTAGTATTGTGACTCACTCGAAATCACTGGAATCAAAGTACATACAACGTTTGCATTGGAGCGCGGACTGTGAGCCAGCGTCCGTACACAAACAAATACCGATTTAAGTATTTTTAACGTCGATTATAAAAATAAACATTTCCCAACACGCTTTAAGTTTGCTTCAACACATGTACATCACACATCACATTACTTCTAAATGAACTGTACATTTAGGCAAGTGCTCTAAGTCTCTACGATTGGTTCGTTCAGAATTCTTCTGGGTTCAGATATTCCAGTGACTCAACGCCATTAAATGAGTACACAAATAAATTTACTGGAAAAGTTATTTTTGGTCGTCGGTTCCCTCCTACAACCACACGCGTCGGTTTCACAAAACGATGTCCGTACAATCGACCATGAGGTTATTCAATCGACTATATTAGCCTATTCAAGTTTTCACAGGTTTCTACACGTCAATTATTACAATGGCGGGCACAGTAATGGTTTTGTACAGAGACGGCCAGATTCTTCTACGTTGAAATGTGGTCTATGAATAGTATACCTGAAATGTGTATAATGTGTAGCTCGCTTCTGAACTTGAGGATTTTTTAAAATTAAAATTAACAACAAAGCTACGGATAAATCGACTGTTTTCTACTTATCACATTAATGACCTCAAGCGTGACACCTGAATAGTATCTCTTCATGCTCGAAGTTGTACTGAAGTATGTTAAGTTTTAGTTAATGAACGATGAGTAAACGGTTAACATCTCTCTTTTGGTTTTAAACGAATATTAATAAATACTTAAATCACGTGGCATCGAAACCACTAACCCACTTGTCAATATAATTAACGGAGTGTCTCGATTCTGTAAAATACTGGATATTTTATGTATAAAATTCTGCCAATCGTCGATCTACAGCGCAAAGCGAGTTAAGAGATCATGATACGCGTTTATAATCAGATTACATAGTTTACAGCGAACACAGACGGTGACAGTTTCCGCTCATGTTGCAAAAGTTCAAATATCGATACGTATTCTTACAGAAACATGGTCGACGACAAACGCAGAAAAAATATGTTACATAGGCTCAGGAAGAACAGCAGTTCCATCGAACAAGCAGGGCGCTGTGAGGCCGCGATTTGGATGTTAGGTTTGTATTTTTTTAAATAATAAATCAAAATACAGTAATATATTCTATAAAACTGTAAATAAACCAAGAGATGTGACAACAAGCTATCTAATAAAGTACTCGATTCACATTTCCTTAATCTTTTAACATGATAATGTTTTTAGGCTGGGGTCGTTCCACAAAAATGTAACGTCATCGAAAAACGTGACGCTTCCACACTTTCGATTCCCCACAGTCTAGAAATTTGATATGTAAACGCATCAAGACAGAAATAATCGCTGCTGACATTGAGTTTAGCAAACGTTTTAGTGAGAATAAATCTGGTTTTACATGCTCTGTTTGTGATCGTCTGTGGTTTGGAAATGATTTACGTAATCCACCAAACGTAATCCACATTATACGTTTCAAAAGCCTAAAAACATTATCATGCTTCGATGTTTCGGTTTCGTCGAAATTCTTTGAATGCTTAGGTGCATAAATAGAGAGAGAGGGGGAGGGGAGGGGAGGGAGAGAGAGAGATTTTTAGTTGCAAAACACAATCCAGAAGAAACAAGAATGTATTTAATCCGTTTGCTGACTTTCAGTCTGATGTTTTAATAAACTTCGATGCTTGTTGTGTTAGAAATCGTTCTCTAAGACGAAAGTTCTATAGAAAATGGTGTACTGTAATACCCATATAGCATTACAAGAAAAACATCATCCTCACATTTGTCTACAGAAGATAAACAGCTGATAACTTGGAAGTTTACACGATTTATCGTTTGCTTTATTAAATCAAGAAAACACACACAAAAGTGTAGATTGCACAGGCGACTATGCTGGGGAGGGGGCTGATAGAGACAAATCAAAACAATTAAATGAAAGCTCAATGAAACGGCGCAAGAAGAAATTATATCATTTACAGAATTAAGAAAATTACACTTGGCTAGGCCACAGGAAGGTAACGCAGTCTGCTAGATTGGAGGACAAAAAGAGGCGTAAAGAAACCGTGATTGCAAATTGTAGTGATTATCCATTTAAGTACTGTGGTACGCTGAGCAAAAATTGCACGGAAAAAATTGGCTGCAAAATCAGTGATGCTGATTTGCTCAGCAATGCGCCGACACGGCCTGCTGATGCACAAGACGATAACATACATTTATTTATACGTCAACGTTTAGATTCAACAAACAATTTTTTGTTTAACATTTGTTTAAAATGCCTAACTTGCGAATTACCTACACAAAGTGAACTTGAATTATGACTAACATCATATTTACAGAGAAGGTTTTAAAAAATATGGGATAAAAATTGACATTTTATTACACACTAGAAGATTCAAAAACTTTCGCATCTTCAAAAAAAAAAAAAATATGAAGGAAGCCTCCAAAAAAAATGAGACTTTACGTACCTACTACGTTAAAGGGTACAATTATTTTTTTGTTGCTGTAAAGATGTGTAAACTCAAAAAAAAAAACGACCCAATCTCTTACAATTCAAGGAAACACGTAAATTAAAATTCAAGTACAAATTACAATGACGTATCTTGACAGTTTCGAAGCAGAAAATACGTTCTTGTCGCCAACGTTTCCGGTACATTTTGATTACTGGTTAATAATATGACGGTTTCAAACCTAAGAATTAAAAATACATTTTTAATTCTGATTTTATAACTTTGATTTAAATTTCGTTTTGCACCCATATTGCTGAAGACTTCACTTCCGTTAATTATTATGCTACTAAACAAAAATATTTTAGTATATATTCTACAAATGTAGATAACAAACGTTAGCCCTAAAATAAAACGAAACTCAACAAGAACGGTTAATATCTTGCAGAACTCAATCGAAACCTCTAGTGTTTCACTAAGAATTATTTTACACATTTTAGCGTCATCAGTTCCAAGTGCGAAGAGTTATTATTACAGCTTGATTAGGTGCTGCGTTGTCATGAAAATAATTACACAACGCAGGCCTATACGAAAACAACGTACATCATTTCCGAGAAAAAAAAAGTAAAAAAATTTCAAGCTACAATTCTGCGGATCGTTTGACTCATTTTCTTATAGTTTTTATAGCGTCTCTCACACACGCGCGCGCAGAAATGAAAAGTGCTCGTACGAGTTGGTAATTAACGGACGCTTCTTTATTGTTTTAAAAACTTACAAAGACAGCAGCAGCAGCAGAAACAACAACAATAATAATAATACGAAAGAGAAAAAAGCTACAGAAGAATGTAGAGAACGTTTAAAATTTTAGAATAATACGTGGTAAAAGAAAAAATCTAAAACGACAGCACAACGGTATGTTTAGAACATAGGAATTAATTCCCCATGATCATCGCTCCTCACAATTGTGAATGTTTTGTGCGACACTACAGTTTATTCAACAATTAAACTAAAGAATAGGCTTATAACTTCAGAACTTCCAATACACAAAATCGTTTTTAGAAAACAATAAACAGGATTCTCGAGAAAATTTGCAGTCGTTTATAACGAATGGAATCTATCTCACTTAATCCTTACACATTGTCTCCAATTATGGATACGTTAGAATAACAGGTTATGTTTCCATGATTTCCAAATACAAAAGAATCAAAAAAGATCAATTATAAAACAACTATACAATCCGGCAATAAGCTATAAACATATTTTACTTTCATTATGCATTTCAAGTGTTAATTATTTGCGTCATTATTTATTTTATAAGATTGTTTTATAAATCTCTCTATAGACGTAGAGATTATGACTGATATATGCGTATGCATGTGATAAGAGAAATAAAGGCATGTTAGATTGATATAAAACTTTAGATTACTGTTAATAGACCTCTATTTAAAGACTCAAGGAATGTAGGTTGCACACATTAAGTAACGATCATTCATTGAAGTACAATTGGTTATATTCGTTTACAGATTAAAAAATGTATGTGGTGTCGGTCGCTGCTGCTTAAAACCGGTTGGTAATGGATTTGCGCACGTAATTGACGATAAAACAATAAGAGCCGCGCGCCCCGCTGGCCACCGTCCAAAACGCAGGCCACGTCGACCTCGGCATATGTCCAGGCCCACACCATCATCACACCGATCATTTACTGTACAGTAACGGCGTTTTGTTTATACGTGACCATAAACAGTGTAACGAGCAACAGGTTAAAAGAACTAGTTGAAATATTCTGACGTCTTCTAAAATCAATACGTGTTTTATGTTTTGACCTAAAAGTACGTATAAATTCAACTCGTGCTCATAATAAAATTTTTCCGAGCAACACAACAACGCGGACTGAGTTGCAAAATGACTTATGATTGTTATCAAAATATCAAAAAACGTAAAAAACTTATATAACAATCCCAAATAATTTCCTGCTGATGCAAACTGTTCTTAAGGTTGTACATACCCGTAAATAAACGAACGAAAACCCACAATCTGGATCGCACCAAATCTGGGTAACCTGTTTGTGCTATAAATCCGCACATGTGGATTCGGTTTAAACTAATTGAACGAGCGAAGTGAGTACAAATCGTTCGACACGACGGTTTGCCATTTATTTGTAACTATAACTATTAAACGCATTAACAGATTTTCGTAAAACTTGGTATGCGTGTCCATACTTTTATCCTACAAAAGTATTTTGGCTATTGTTTTCTAAAGTGATCCCTCCAAAAATTGTGGGGGGCAAAAGTCAGGGGGCCAAAATTGTGAAAAAATTGGAGAAGCCCACGGGAGATCAAATTACAAAAAATTTAAACTACAACCTAAATACAGTGTTAATTTTTAAAAGTTTCAAAATTTTTTGACGTCAGGGCCCAAAAATGTTTATAAAATCGCAAACATTCATGTGGGGAATCAAATTAAAGAGAATTTTAACTAACATTTAAATGTAGTGCTAAGTTTTGGACACTTCAAAACTTTGGGGCCCCACGGCCTAAAAAGAGGTCGAAAATTTGAAAAAAAATTGGGAATATCCAGCTGGGTGTCAGACTAAAAGGAATTGTTGCCTAAATCCGAATGTTCCGAATTTTTAGTGTTTAGTGTATGACTAATATGCTCTACAGTTGTAATATAACTAAAGAAATCGGAATTTTTGTAATTTTTTTTAACTGAAAGATTATCTAATATCGAAATTTTGTGTAATAATAAATGTACTTCGTTCATAATAGTGAGCGACTTTTGCAGCTCAGGAAACATACTAGCTAATTAATAAACAAAGTTTAAGAATTTTTTTTATTTTCATTTTACTTTTCGTGAAAGAATATAGCTACTCTTGGAATAGCTCGTTGGATCCTGTTTTTCTGCGGGGAGAGAAGCCGCTCGTGTGTGTGTGTAAAATTCCTGCAACTTTTCTCGTTGGTCCCCCTTACCATCCTGACTTCGTTTTTTCACCTTACCTTGGTTTATCTCTTCTCTGCTATCCTTCCGGTTTCACTCCATGATTTTTAGTCCCTTCCTCTCGCTTCCTATACACTACAAAACCAAACTACGTGGACCTGAAGAAAACGTATTTATTTCCAGAATGACACATTGATGTTACAGGACAAAAATTAACCTGTAAAACATATGGTCACATCTGTACTGCAACGGACAACGTACCGCTTATGTCTCGGTTGCCGGGTGTTAGGCCGTGGTCCGCCATTGCGACTTAAGCTAATGTTCCGAATCCGCGTCATAACAACCACAATCAACACAAAAGCGAACAGTAATTCTCAGCAAAACAAAGATTTATATTAATTTTTAGTGTTGTTTTCTGTTTCTGACGATCGGAGATCTTCGTTCAAGTTTCCGGCTGTCAGGTCGTTAGTTAACGGTTGGCCAATTAAAAAATCATCTGACAATGCGTCACGACCTTAACATCAGGAAAAACGAAACACAAGCGAATGTTTAATTTTTTTAATCGGCATTCCTATTTTATTTTAACATAAAAATGGATTTACCATATTTATCGTACACAAAATGTAAGAATATGTATCTGGTAATAGGCAGTGAAGTGCTTTTAGTTTTTCTACCAAAACAGTATACAATAGTGTAGATTACGTTACAGTATCTTCAGATTTTATTACGTTACTAAACAACCAATACGCTACGTTACGTTTATAAATTTCAAACATTTACACATGTTTATGTCGCCACTTCCTTTTTTTTTCTAAAATTTTACCAATTACTTGATCACCTGTCTCTCTGAGTTCCCCATTCTTTTCTTTTCAGTTTTATTTCCCAAATTCTTCTCGGAAGTCTCACCTCTTTATAACTATAATTTACGTTAACTAGATATTACCTTCTTATGCCCCGCGATTGGAGCGCCAAATATAACGTTTTAATTACTCGTTACCATTAATTATATTGTGTTAATTAATAGATTATGTTCTTTCAATCTAGCAACGGTAATTAAAGTTACAATGAAGTCTACTGATGTTAGTTGTAATCGTTTTAAGTTTACTTATGCGTGATGAGTACAAATAATCTTTTATGTTCAAGCATACTAATTGTTGTATCATCCCTCAGGTAGTTATTAAATAATGAAACGCATACACATCAGTATAACTGTTGCATTTATTATTATTACGTTACTTGTCATTTATATTAATTCCATACGATTTTAACATTTTATGATCATTCGTTAATTTAAAATATGATCTATCTCAATAGACATTCATTCTAAGATCTCTATCTCAAGGTTCGAGTTAAATTTTAACACTTATCTCTATTAAATATTATCTTACACATATTTTATTTAGAAATGGATTCATGTTTAACATATGAAGTTTATCTTTAATAAGACATACGTGAGTTTTTTAAGTATGCCATATTTTATACGTAGGTTCTTTGAGTAGGACAGACAGGTGTTTTAACAAAATATTAATTAATGCATAACAATGACTGTTGGTACGTTATCCAATCTGCGGCGTGTAGATCTGCGCTGATATTATCCCCACTCCTTAGATCTGCCATGAAAGTGTAGATGCGCTAATCATATCGTGGTTTACTCTCGTATTGCATGATAGTTGAACACTTTTTTGATCACTCCACTTTGACTAATACACTCCGGCATCTTCCGACGTTCCAATAAAATAATTACCGGTTACTAGTTATAACGTTTATTCTTGTTACACGAGTTATAGTTTTCACACGACTGTTTTAGAACACATGCTGCGATACTAATTGTTTTACAAGTTATATATTACTACAACCTTAGTTCGCACTCTTCAGTATTAATTGTATTATACACATTGTTTGTTAACTTTGATTCTGCGAAATATAAGTTACAAATCTTCACAATTATTTACACATGTTAAATCTTTGTACGTTTTAAGTCAACTCGCGGGACTTTCACTACCGACTAATTCTGAATTTCCGTAAAGACTCTGAACTGTTAAGTTAAGACTCCACGAAACTTATAACATACTCTCGTCAACACTTACGACCGACTCCCCCGAAAGATTATTATTAGACTCCACGATCGCGCTCTCGGCTTATTTTATATACTGAATACACCTAATTCCCCCTTAAGACTCTTTTAGTCCGCCACCTTCGTTTCCATTCGTTATCGTTCTTCTTTTCTACTAAAATTCCCTCCTATTTCTTTTACACGTTACCACGCCACGTTTCCATTGGTTTTTGCGTTCTAGTTTCTAAGAACTTTACTCCTGGAAACCCGCCTACGTTGAACTCTGGTTTCTGGTAGGATATCTTACTTCCCTACTCTATTTTCCTTGCTTTTGGACCCACCCTCAGTCTGTGACGATAGTTCGATTTCACACGCGTCAATCATCCTGTCATTTTTTCTTGTCAATTTCAGACAAATTCTCTTAATTGCCTTCTAACGCACAGCTGCATCTGGCTAATGAGTGTACACCACTTTGTTATAGATTTCTCAGTATCTCCTTGTCTAACCCTCGCTGACTTTTTCTATACCCAAGCGAGACCAATTCCTTCATTGTCTTACAATGTCCAGCTGCATCCTCTGTTAGAGTTCACACACTTGGTGTGGCCTTTCTTAGTAAATTTCTTTCTGGTGTTTTTGCTATCCCTTACTCAGAACCACCCTTTTCTTTAAGCGTCCAGATGTACTCGTTACATTAGTTTAATAACCTCCTGTGTGGCTCTCTTTGTAATTCTAATTGTACTCCTCGCTAGGGTGTCTTCCTATGACGTTCAGCTAGAACAATCTTTGGTTTCGCTAAACGCCCAGCTGCCCCGTTGATTAGTGCGTTCGCCTCCGTCGTATCCCTTCTTAGTATTTTCTCATTGTACTTCGTTCTGGCGATTGTTCTGCCTATCAGCCAGAACAATCCCTTAATTTCTCCACGCTTTCAGCTGTACTTGTTAACCTTGTTCACACGCCTCTGCTGTATTTCCTGGTAAAATTTCTCTATGCCGAACCTCTGCTCTTTTGTTAGATTTATGATACCTACAGACATGTGTACGTCGACGTTGAAGGCTGTTACACTCCTTTGTATTCCCACATACGTCAATGCCATTTCAAAATCTGCCACCTATTCTTTTTTTTCCGAAGTCTTGTATGGCCCCTACCAACTCAACTGTCTTCCTTCTACGGAACTCAAGGTACGCTGCATTTCCCAATCTCTTGTTATATCAGTATTTTTCTTTGTGACCCCAAGAGTCTCTCAAATACTTCACTTGCACATGCTATACTACACGCCTTTGCCACTTTACATTTAGTCATTATGCAGTTAATAATGTACCAATTAAATTTTTTTTTAACTTATTCAATCAATTTCATCCTCACATTTTTTCCTTTAAAATCTCTTATAATTATTCTCTAAGTGCCCACCCTATCAGAAGCCTTCTCTGAGTCTACAAACGTTCTGCATTTTTCCTTTTCTGCTGCAACGTCTTCTACGTTATCTGCTTCGGCGAAAGCATTTTAATAAAATGCTTTTTAAGTGGTCGTCATGTCTAAATCCTACACCCTTAGCGTCGAGGTCAGGGATAACATAGGGCACGGTGAAAAACAAACTAGGTGTCTTACTGTGCCGGCCAAGCACAAAACAGTATTCATGTTTTATCACAAAAGCACTACAGCGGGACAAATATAACTAACCAACGCGAAACTCAAGCCATTCTGCTCCTAACAATCAGTTTTACAATACTTAAAAAAATAATTAAATAAAACAGTACGTTATCTAGAACTTTGTGTTATACTATCTTCTAAAGCTAAATCTTGTTCTAACTTTATGTTGGGTTATCTAAAAAAAATGTAAGCTTTACAAAGATGCCGGCGGTAACCAGTCGGCAATGGCAAGACAATAAGACTCGAATAAGACATTACGAATAAATTATTTCAAAACGTACAAACATACGGAAGTTACAAAAACAAAGAGTTTTCTTTATTTAACGTTACCCCTTCATGATACTTGCAAACTTTCCACAACTCCACCAAATAACAAGTTTCTCATACATTTTACTGAACGCTTACAATTCTCTCCCTTCATTTGAATGTTTTTGTAGTCTTGTTTTAATTAACATTTTAATAACTGATGGAATCTCTTAAAATATTGTTTTTTTTTTATGTTGTGTTCAGCTTTTTTTATAACTTATTGAAACTCTTTTCCACAGTCCCATGCTCAGTGAACGAAATGACAGATACCACAAGAACGATTCAATGTGGCCGACTTCCTTATTTATCGGGCAGTTTTACCAGTAGATGTTTGGAACCCCCCACCACCACCACCCCACCAATGTGTTGCGACAGGCAGAGGGGGAAGGTAGTGTGACCAACACTACGCCTACCCGCCTCTACTTATTATCCTAGGTAGTCATATCCACGCAACTTAATTTTACGGTGCTGCGAATAAATCGAACCCGAGACCTGTACATACACAGCCAAGCGCCATACCCACTAAGCCAGTGGCGGTTGGTGTTAAGGTTGCAGCGTTGCACAACCTCCAATATAGAATAACTAAACTATAAAATAATATATGAAAACATTAAATAGCTAAACGTGCCATAAATTTCAACGGAGAGCTTTATTGGATTCTATGCGGCAATGTTCGCGTACAATTCAAACGTGGCGCGCAGGCTGGTGGTTGTAGGCCGCTTGCAACTTCAACAGTAAATGGCAGAACTCACTACACAAACATATGGGAGGACGTGCTCTACTCTTCACAACTGCCCTATGTTCCATATGTAAGCTTGGTGGTTGCAAAGCTTCTGCAACGCTCCACTAGTAGCGTTGTAGCGCAACTTTGTGTCATGAAATCAGCCCAGCTTTCTTGATTTATATTTTATGTCAGGTTTAGTGTTTACGTTGGTTCAAGGTAAACGTTATCCGTTGTTTAAGGTTATAAAATTATAGTCATAATTTTGTATAACTGTGATTATGATAGTTTAAATGTCTTTTAACCCCTCTCCCATTCACTCAACCAACTACTGGAACCGCCAAAATTTGGAACCACCAGCCGCCACTGCACTAAGCAACTACTTGAGCTCAAACTCCGAAGATACTGCCGACTGTTAATGAACACCGTTCGACTACACGATGAAAATAAATGTATTTCCTGCACGTTAATTTTCATTATCGAATTTATATACTCTTTAAGCTGATACTCTTTACGTATCAGCGTCTGTTGAAATGCTAGCAAAAAATACGTACAAAACGTACTGTCCGCACGATAAAATTGAATTTTTTCCCATATAGGCCTACATTAAGGAAGAATATGTTCCCAAAAGTAATTCACTTACATAACTTATGCTTATAACTTTAGCCCTGACGTTAGTCAGTGTAGCCATCATTGGTAAAGTCTTATCACCAACTCGTAGTCCAACTCAACTATTCTTAACAAAGTATGAACGTTTTCACAGATGCCAGATGCAGTAAAGGATACCAGGATATTATGTCGTGGTCAATCGCTGATGGAATTTCGGCGGACCAGATGTGATCTCACGAAACGGTGACGCCGTCAATGGTACGTGGTCCAGAATGGTTGGCCGACCCGTGGTTGACGGAGATCGAGTCAGGTGTTAACTTGGTTCGTCCAGATCAACTCCTCGGGGACTGGGGAGCCCCGTGGGCAGACTATGCCTCGGCCGGCATCGGGGATGAATCCGGGAGATTTGACGTCATCGTCTAACGATCAGTAAAAATGTGTGACATGGCCCTAATTATCTCATTAACATAACATAATTCGAAACCCATATAATAAAAAATTATATTCAAACTAATTATTTAAAATAAAACTAATTTGAATGATTATCAGAATCGCCTACTCAGTTCGTGAAACTGTACCGACAGACCACACTTTCTTCGCCATTAATTTCGTTTTACATCTCTTGCAATTGGCATATATATCATACTGAAAGATACTGATATGAAAAAAATATAGAGTAGGGGTCATTCAATACTCCCACTTATAGTGAATACTTCGTTTGTATTTGCGTCATTCAGCTTAAACACAGATTTTCAAGTAATTCAATTATTAACCTATACACTGTAGTAACGTCACATTCGAGACGTACCAGTTTACTTCTGATGAAATTCCTGCCACCTAAAACCAGGTGCCTTAGCTCCAGAAAAAAAAACTTCCAATGGAGGAAGAAGAAGAAGAAGAAGAAGAAGGAGGAGAAAATGTCTTCTAGGATTATTTATGTTACCTTTCGTTATTAAGCTTTATTATCAGTTTTGCCTGAACAGGGCTAACAATGTCTTGTGAAAACGAAACATGTCTACTTACGAGGATTGTTCAATAGAAACAGTTTGATCTGCGCAACCGTGACTTCGTCGCCATGGCAACGGAATTCATTTGTTTATATTTTCTGTTAAGTACTAGTGACGTGTCTGTCAAAAATATTCGCAGTTTGCTCTTTTCTAAGCGTTGTGACTGGGTTGAAAAATGGTATCTATGATAGAAAATACATATTGTGTTGTGGTCTCCAAGTTGCATATAACTCACTATATTTAATATTACCTTGTGTATCCAAGTACACTGGTGCTCCTCCTTGCAACTTCAATGTTTCTTTAAAAAACTACGCGTTTCGGGACTGATGGGATCAACCTGATGATGGGACCATGAGTCCCGAAACGCGTAGTTTTTTAAAGAAACATTGAAGTTGCAAGGAGGAGCACCAGTGTACTTGGATACACAAGGTAATATTAAATATAGTTATAGAAAATACGTCCAAAGATAATATACGTGCCGTTATTCAGTGTTTGGCCGCTGAGGGGCGTCGGCCAATGGAAATTTATAAGAGAATGAAAGCTGTATATGGTGACTATATTTATTCTCATATGGCAGTGGTTGAATGGTGCAATAAATTTCGACAAGGAAGAGAATCCACTAAAGATTTGGCCCGTCCCGGACCTGCACGTGTTGCACCATCAGATGAAAATGTGAGACAGTTGGAAACTGTTATACGCGCAAATAGCCGCATCAAAGTTAGAGAATTTTCTGAAATTTTGTTATCACAAAGTTTCTACTCAGTGGATTCCATGACTGCTTACTGATGAGCAGAAAAATTTGCGTTCGGCCTTATCATTACAGCGTTTGATGCGCTATCAACAACAAGGTAATGTCTCTCTACACCAAATTGTTGCCAGCGATGAGTTTTGGTGTTATCACTACGAACCAGAGGGTCAATCCATGTGTCAAATCAACACACACAAAAATATTTTTTTTCCTAACCATCTCAGAATTTGATGACATTTGGTAGGGAGGTAGACCTCATATAGACCAAGAAAAATACCAATTTTGTTTAAAGTATCTCAACCGGTTTAGAAATTACAGGTATGTAAAGTTTCCAAAAAACACCCGAAAACGCTGGTACCCCAAATTCTTGAATTGTGACTGTGGCTCTTCTAGTTAAGCTAGAGAGTTGGGAGAAGTGTCATTTTAAAGCTCTTTTCAAGCCCTTTCATTTGATATACAACACAACACAGGTTAAGAGGAAAAATATTTTTTCAAATTCAAAATCAAAATTTTAATTTCAAATTTCTCAAAAAGCGCATTTTTTAAAATTTTCAAAAAATTCTACATTATAGTTTATACCTATTATAAACTTGTTCAGTAAGTGTAAAAATGGGACAGCAATGGGTTCATTGTTTAAACAATTTTAGAAAATTAGTGTATTGTGAGTTTGTACTAAAAATGCCAAATATTAGTATATAAAAATATTTTATAAAACACTATTAAGGTTTAAATTATAAATAAAATATTGTAGTAGACTTTTTAAGATGCAAACGAGGAAAGATGCTACTTCTATTTGCTGTCAGCAGCTCTTTAATGATCTTTGTCCATGAAACCTTTCAGGTTATGACAAGCAAAGCGCGTGTATCTACAAGCTTGCGCCTGCACTGGCTGGTCAACCTCAGTGAGTCAGAGACACATTCAGTCTTGCAGCAGTTACATTGGTGGTTGGATGTGCTTTCAGAGTTTTTGATTTTTGTGAACATAAGAGAAGTGCAGCTTTTCTTTAGTTTATCAAGATTATTGTGTAGTGTGTTAATTATGTATGTACTTAAGCATTTATTTTGATTGCAAGTTTTTTTATTATAAGTTTTGGATAATCTAACTTGCTAAAAAATTTGTATCAAATACATTTTTTTGCCCTGACAACTGAAATTTCTAGCATTACTTTTTGGAAGAAATTTATGATTTATTTAATATAAAAATTAACAATGAAACAGGTTTTTATTTAAAAATAAATTGTTAAAATTTAAAAAATTCTCATCAAAATGTTTGATTTTTATATAAAATAAAGTAACTAGACTCAAATAGACTTCAAAAAGGCATTTGATTCAGTGGACAGAGAGACCTTGGAAAGGATCATACGAGAATTTGGAATCAAAACAAAACTAGCAAATATAGTCAAAGAGACCCTAACAAACACAACATCCAGGGTGACGTTCATGGGAGAGCTCTCTCGTCCATTCGAAATTAAGACAGGAGTGAGACAGGGCGATGGCTTATCGCCACTCCTATTCAACTGTGTCCTAGAGAAGATCGTGAGAATTTGGAACTTGGAACTGGAGAGTCGAGGAATAAACCCAATATGCCTCGGAAGAAAGTCGGGAGGAATTAAAGTCAACTGCCTGGCGTTTGCAGATGACTTTGCGGTACTATCAGAAAACCCAGAAGAAGCAACCGTACAAATCAATCTCTTGGAAAAGATAGCCAGCCAAACAGGACTAAGGATCTCAGTTGAAAAGACCAAATTTATGACAAATGACAAACATGGACCAAAATTCCTTGAAAAGGAGATAGGACGAATTGAAAGAGTCAAAAAGTTCAAGTACCTGGGTGAGACTATACAGGAGAATGGGTTAGAAAAAGCAGCTGTTGGAGATCGAATTCTAAAAATGGAAAGAGCATATGGATTAACAAAAAATATCTACAACAAGAAATGCATCTCCTGGAATGCCAAAATAAGGCATTACAACACCATCGTAAAAACGGAATGTCTCTACGCCAGTGAATGCCTCTCGATGAACTATAACCTCGACAAACTAGAAGTCTTGGAAAGGAGAATTCTAAGAAAAATCATGGGTGCAGTTCGGACTGAAGATGGATGGAAGCTGCGAAGCAATAGGGAAGTCTAACAGAACGTGGAAAGAATCTCGGAGACTATGCGGAGGAGGAGGCTGACATTTCTCAGACATCTATACAGAATGGACAAAAATCGATTAACCAAACAAATATTCGACTACCTCTGGAAGAAGAAGACCACTACAACGTGGATTAAGGAAGTTAGAAAGGATTTAGAAAAGTCGAATATCACAGAGTCCCAAATGTTAGAAAGAAGTGAATTTAGGAGTACAGTGAAAAATCTGGAATTGTTTCAAGATGTAGGAAGACCTAATAGAAGTGGACGAACTTGGACAGAAGATCAAAGGAAACAAGCCAGTGAGCGTATGAAGGAGTATTGGAGACAGGAAACTCCAGGCAAAGGAAAAGAAATAAAGTTGTAGCGTGATCCTAAGTGGTCAATTCGCTAAAAAAAACAAAAAAAAAGTAACCATCTTTAGGCCTTTTCTATTTATTGATACTTACTTGACACACTATACAACGTGGTATGATTCCAGTGTTTACTTGCAATAAATTCTTTGAATATTGAAACAGATTTTGTGTACAATGGAAAAGCAAAGGCATAAAACTTTAGAGTGTTGCAATCCTTTAAAAAAACAAAATCATTCAGTAAGAGACAAAAAGAGGTTACGAAATGTTACTCAGTGGATGTGTGAAATGTTTCCTGACGTTTCAAAACTATCCAAAGTTTGTGATAAATGTAGGAAAGAGATAAGTTCTTTGAAAAATAAGCAGGAAAATAACGATAATATTAGTGATTCGTGTGTTACAAATTATGAACAAGATGATCCCAATTTTTTTGCTTCATCATCAGTTGTGTTGGTAACCTTAAATACGTCCCTTCAAGAACTATGAGAATCCCCTATTGATGGGAAAAAAATGAACTTAAAGCAATATTCAACAACAAAAATTAAAAACATTGAGTGTGCAATCAAACGGCAGTTGTTTGTAAACGCTGAAGATTCCTCCGACATAGATGAAAGAAGTGAACTTGAAGAATCTTGTTTAGCAAACCTGAAAACAAACTTCTCCAATGCTGAGAGTAGAAAAAAGAAGGTAATGCTACTTACATACCTACCTGAATCGTGGAGCGTGTGAAAGATTGTGCGGGAGTTTAATGCTCCAAACTATATGGTTCGTCAGGCAAAAAAGCTACTCAAAGAAAAAGGAATATTAGAAAGTCCCGACCAAAAGCCAGGAAAGAGTCTATCGAAAGAAGTGGTTCAAGCAGTTCACTCTTTTTATGAAAGTGATGATGTAAGTAGAGTAATGCCTGGGAAAAAAGATTGTGTTACTATAAAAGGAGAAAACGGAGATAAGTCAGTGGTATCTAAAAGACTTATTTTGTGCAACTTGAAAGAAGCGCACACTTGTTTCAAGGACACTTTCCCAGATTTGAAAGTAGGATTTTCAAAATTTGCTGAACTGAGGCCTAAATATTGCATCCTTGTAGGACAGAGTGGAACCCACTCGGTGTGTGTTTGCACTATTCACCAAAATACAAAACTTATGATTGAAAATGGTAAGTTAGGGACTTTAAGTAATGGTGATTTGGTAACATACAAACATTGTTTGGCAAGAATGTTATGCAATCCTCCATCAATTGATTGCTGTATGGGCAGTTGTTCTTCTTGCCCTGGAGAAAATGAAATTAAAAACGTGTTAGAGAAAGCTTTTGATGACTCTATGGTTGAAAAGATAACTTTTCGGCAGTGGGTTTCAGTGGATCGATGTTCATTAGAAACCATCCAGAAAAGTTCACCGGAATTCATTGAGATGTTTTGTGAAAAACTAACTGTTTTAATACGCCATGATTTTTTAGCTAAGCAGCAAAGTTCATTTATGAATGACGTCAAAGAAAATTTGAAGATTGGAGAGTACTGTGTGACATTGGACTTTTCAGAAAATTACAGCTTTGTAATTCAAGATGAAGCTCAAGGTTATCATTGGGCCAGCGACCATGCAACAGTTCATCCTTTTGTAATTTACTTTAAAGGAGAGGAAAAAACTGAACACATCAGTTATGTCATAATTTCAGATTGTCTTGAACACAACACTACAGCCGTTTATTGCTTCCAGAAAAAACTGTTAAACTTTTTAAAAAGCAAATTCGAAACAGTTCAGAAGATCTACTACTTCTCAGATGGCAGTGCAGCACAATACAAAAACAAGAAAAAATTTTCAAACCTCTGCTTTCACAAGAAAAATTTTGAAGTTGATGCAGAGTGGCACTTTTTTGGCACAGCCCATGGCAAAGGGCCTTGTGATGGTGTCGGAGGGACAGTGAAAAGGTTAGCAACAAAAGCAAGTCTGCAAAGACCTTATGATAATCAAATTCTTACACCTCATCAACTTTTCGATTGGGCAGTTGAAAACATCAAAAACTGTCTCTTTTGAGTTTTCTACGCAAGAAGAACATATAAACTGAAATAAAGTTTCTAGAAGAGCACTTCAGTAACTCTCTTACAATCAAGGGAACTCAAAAGCTGCGTTGTTTCATTCCTGTGGAATCAAGTTCATCAAAAATGACAACAAAAGTTTTCTCCAATGCATCTGAATCAACTATTGAAGTGGTAAGTCTTCAGAAAAACTGCAAATGGCAGACATCAGTGGGTACATTACTACTGTATATGATAACCAGTGGTGGTTAGCTTATGTCTTATTTAAAAATGAAAATGATGAACAAGTCAAAGTTACTTTCCTCCATCCAGCTGCTGGCCCATCTCCATCTTTTGCCTATCCAAGGAGACCTGATATCTTATGGTTATCTGTAAATGATGTTCTTTGCAAAGTACAGACAGTGACACCAACAGGAAGAATATATAGGATTCCAGAAAGTGATAACATAAAGACAAATGAAACATTCAATACCTACTGTGAACTTACTCGAGTTTAAAAGGAAGTTAGTTTTCTTCAAACTTTGTTTTCTATTTAGGACGTCATGTTTGTATATATTTGAAAAATTGGCCTAAGTTTTCATCCATTCACACTAAGTAAGCTAAGTAAGCTATTTATTTTCATCAAAACCTGTAATAACTTCTTATTATAGCCCTCATATTAAGAATCCTTCAATACAATATAACATAAGTAATGTAGTTTACATTTTAATAAAATATTTTTTTGAAGCTCTAAGGTTATACATTTTACCTATATGAACTGAGAGTAAAAAAAGGATTTAAACCTTTCAGTGTTTGAGTATTAGAAAGTTTTCAAACATATTGTATTTTATGTAAAGCTAAATAGTGTAATAAATCTTTTGTTATAGTAATACTTGGCATTATTAGTACAAATTCACAATACAACTAATTTTCTAAAATTGTTTAAACAATGAACCCATTGCTGTCCCATTTTTATACTTACTGAACAAGTTTATAATGGTATAAACTATAATGCAGATTTTTTTGAAAATTTTAAAAAATGCGCTTTTTGAGAAATTTGAAATCAAAATTTTGATTTTGAATTTGAAAAAATATTATTCCTCTTAACATGTGTTGTGTTGTATATCAAATGAAAGGGGTTGAAAGAGCTTTAAAATGACACCTCTCCCAACTCTCAGCTTAACTAGAAGAGCCACAGTCACAATTCAAGAATTTGGGGTACCAGCGTTTTCGGGTGTTTTTTGGAAACTTTACATAGCTGTAATTTCTAAACCGGCTGAGATACTTTAAAAAAAATTGGTATGTTTCTTAGTCTATATGAGGTCTATCTCCCTGCCAAATTTCATCAAGATCTGAAATGGTGAGGTAAAATCACTGTGTTGATTTGACATGGATTGTGCCCAGAATCCAAACGTCAGAGTATGCAGTGGAAGCATGCACAATCTCCGAAGGCGAAAAATGTCGGTCCCAACCTTCGGGAGGAAAATTAATGGCGACCGTATTTTTTGATTATCAAGGTGTGATGCTCTTAGATTTTAAAGAACTGGTGTCAACATCAACGCGGAGCGATATTCAGACAGCTTAAAACGCTTACGGGTCAGCATCAAGAATAAACGTCCCGGGTAGCTCACAGATGGTGTCATAGTTTGCATGATAATGCTCGACCCCATGTAGCCCAAACGATTCAAGATCTGCTTAGTCTATGAAGTGGGATGCCTTATAACATCCACTTTACAGCCCCGACTTGTCCCCGTGCGATTATCATGTTTTTGGCCCATTAAAGAAATCACTAAAAGGACGGCGGTTCAAATCGGACGCTGAGGTAGAGTTTGCTGTTAGCGAATGGTTCCGCAAACAGCTGCAAGCATTTTACCAGCAGAGAATCTACAGATTAGTGTAACAGTGGGACTCATGCCTTGATGTTAATGGAGACTTCTTTTAAAATCGTTGAATAAAAAATGCTTTACAGCCTCTAAACGTGCTTCTATTGAACAATCCTCGTAAGTAGTACCTGATTACCATTGTCCGTTTCCGAACTTCTAAAACACAAAACACGTAATCACCACTGAGGTACAACAGGCCTACATCCGCCATTCATGTGTAATATGTATAAATCGGTGCCGTAGGATGCTGAATCTTACTGTTAAATTACGGTGCAGATTTACAGCTGTTTTGAGTTACTCTGATTTAGTGATGACTTCTTATTCCTCAGATAAAAAAATGTTCCTTCGTCCCCTCTTACTAGTTTTTCCCATTTATACAGACATTTCTCCATTTTGTTTAATTCAACATCTAAACACCAAAAACATAACATGAGTTATGTAGCTTTGGAACATAACACTTGAATTACTTCAGTTAAATATTTAACCTTTCCATTTCTGAGTATTTTCTTTTCGCTTAGACGAGTCTGTGGCAGTAAGAAGGTCGATGGCTTTCCCTCGGCAATCTCTAGTCAATCCATGTCTAAAGGAGACCACTTTGTTGCAACCAGTCGCTTCTAACTTCTGCTGCTCTTTTCACCTGGAGGTCACGCTTATTCAGCTTTTATCTCCAACGTGATCTAGACAATCCTGGTCCTCTTCTCGTAAGATCTTGCCTTCAGACTGTCATAATAAATTCACAATTATTACTACATGTCCTACAAATTTTCTGTCCTAATTACCTCTTTTCATAAGAAAGTAAACAACGAAACAGAAAAATGCTGTCTCTTTCATTTTCCGTTAGAAAAATGCAACACTAAGTACAGTGTAGTAGTCATAGCCAGGTTGATGATAATTGATCGTATAGAGACATAGGGTGAAAGGTGAATAGCTTTACATTTGGGCTAATGACTCGGGACGGAGTGTGCAGAGGCTGGGATTGAACTCACCCTTACGATATTGTTGGCATTAAAGTACAAAGGCTTACAATAATGTTGAAGTGACTAAATACTACTTACGTACGGTATACGTTTACGTTTACTATCGATGGAACGACCGTTCTCCAATATTTCCTTGTCACTAATTGCATTAAAAATATTGCATATTATTGCTCGTAATTTTGTTAACCCACTTATGCTTTATTAAATTTAAAATAGACTTTTTAAAATGTGCAAGCCCTAATTTTTATTTTTAAATCACACTAAACCCCGTATGTGTTTGCTGATGTCAAATAATTATACAAAAAACTAGGATTTTTCAATACCCCATACATCGCTTTTCCTATTGTATCAAGATATACGACGTAAGTAAGTAAGATTACCTACTTTATAAAAAAAAAACACAGATAACGTGGATAAATATAAAATTATTTATTTTATAGAAAATCGTGTGTACACTACTCCTCTACATAGTTCCCATTTCTGTTTAGGCACTTGTCAAGGCATGGCACTAATTTTTCCAAACCTATCTCATAGAAAAATGCGTCCTGCTTCCACAGCTAGGATTTGATCTCATGTAAAACATCTTCGGCATATTCGGATGTCTTTCTTCACAAACGATCTTTGAGACGGGGGAAAGGTAGAAGTCTCTAACCCGAAGGATAGGAGAATTGCATGTATGTTCGGAAACATGGATGTTATATCCGAATTTGTTCTGAATTTCCTGTCCCCGACGTGCAGCATTGAGTATGAACACTACTGTGCACGAAGAAGACAGTTTTTGAGAACACGCAGGTCTTTCCCGTTTGATTGCAGTTATAAGTGTTGGCGGTATTTTTCAGCCATGACGGTTATCCCTTTTGGCAGGTAATCTACCAGTAGAATGTCTGAACAGTCCCAAAATCGAATGACAGTACACGGTTCACAGTTAGTTGGGCTAAAATTCGCTCACCAGTTGGTGATACGTGAAAATAAAACTATGATAAAGGTGTTTCGTTGGAAACGTACAATACATTAAATTGACAACCGGTAGAGGAGGAATCACACATCAAATTACGGGAGTGTGAAATTAGCTATGTATATGAAAACACATTACCAACAAGCTTCGGTAATAAATACCAAAGTGTATGTGGCACATGAGAGTGGGTGGAACTTTACACGATAACGATAACACCTCTACTCGAGCTGAATAAAGATTTTGTTATAGGTATACCATTATTGCTGTTTGTTAACAGCTGGTATGAAGCAACGGTAACAGCCGTTTATGCCATGCCATTACAGTATTTAGTACGGAGGTAGCGGTCTCCTAGCAATACGTTGCACAGATCCGTAACTTCCAGACTTCTGACTGTAGGCCTACTATAGAAACAACATAACGTTTATTCAATGGGAAACATGTTTGTCATAACAAATGACGTAGCCCTTTTTTCTCCTCGTCACAGTAAGATTTCACTTTGTGCAAGTCATCCACGCTACTACATTCACGTTAGGATGATATGAATAAATTACTGTGGACAATTACCCGTTCCTCCACAATCGGAGTGTAGGCTACACGTAATAAGCGACTTACTCGATAGTTACAATATCGCATGCATTTGTCTGATCATTTTCTTCTTCCGTCTCGCATGCAAGAACAAGGTGCTTCAATATTTTGGTTCTCACGCTTCATGTTTTACATCAGTACGTGAATGAAATCAATGAAAACACGTGGGACTATATTACATTACTTTTTGTGCTTTCCTGATGTCAAAATTGTAAAATGCCGTAACACTGTAAAATGGTTTGGTTTTGTTATTCAGCGGCGGACCCAGAGAGGAATTATGGTTTGGTTTTGTTATTCAGCGGCGGACCCAGAGAGGAATTTTTAAAGGCTATTTCTAGATAGGTAAATATAAATTATACAAAAGCGTTCGATTTATTAATGAAAAATTTAATTATAAAATCGTATTCATATTACAAACATAGGAAACACTTTTTTTAAATAAATTTTTTCCTCGTAAACTGACTATTCTTAAAGGTCTTTCCTAATTTTTTAGAAAAGAAATTATGCTATCCAAACAAAAATGAAAATAACAGCTATAGTCTGGAAATGTTTTTTTTTCTTAGATTCGAGATTTTCTTATTCCTCTCTTCGTGGGTCAATCCCCTCGGCTTTCAAAGTGGTTGAAATTGCTGAACGTTGTAAACCGACATAAGCGTCCCGACCAAGAATGTAATCACACTATTTATAGTAGTGAATGCTAACAGCGCTTTGTAGTCGGTGCTAACGGACGCACGATGTACTTGGCCCGCACATTTTTAGCACGAACGGAATGTACTGTGTTAAAACAACAACATTAAACATGACGCACGGACTTCACGCACGCGCAGCCGCCGTCAAGGATGCTTGGAGGTCGGTCGTCTGCGCAATGAACGAACACATGACTCATCTTCATTGCCAACCTACACAACACCACTAATTAAAACTCCGTAAATAGTACTGTATAATATTTGCCAAATTAAAAGCCCGCAAAACTTCGGTGAAAAGCCGGAAATGAACGTGCGGCCAACGGATGACCTTGCGAGATCAACTGGATGCAAATTCTGCCCCCTGTCTAACGAATTACATACGCGAAAGCAAGACGTTCCCTGAAACGGAAAACACGAACGCGCGCTCACACACGCGTACACAGGCTCTATTGTAGTCGCATTTCTCCAAATAAAAATCAGCGGTTGATCAATACGAAATTAATCATTATCTAATTAAAGTAGTAACAACGTTTTTGATAAGCGACCACGTTTTGTTTTCTTTTGACATTACAATTAAAAAAATGTATCATCAAACGTTTCGCCCGAACTGAGAATAACGCATCGTGAAACGTCTCGTTTTCACTGTAATATTGATACAAGTGGAACACTGTTTTCAACCAAAAAAGGTTCCGACCAAGTCGACGAGTGAACATACGTAAATTAAAGCCAGCTATATAATGTATACCGGTATATACCGTATCCTTTTTACGGTATAGGCTGACTCCCTCGTTGTCTTTGTCTGTTTTTCCTTGAAGGGGTTCCGTAACGTTTCGGCAGATCCAGCTCTGCCATCTTCAGGCAGAACCCTTCTTGATGACTTATACGACGGAGTGTTTGTGTGCGCGCGAACGCGCGATGTGAAGCTGTCATTTAAGTAAAAAGTGAATTAGTAACAGGAAACTTGTTTCAATCTCAAACTCAAATGCCTTAAAATTTGAAAACAAATAATATAACATGAAAGTAAAAAATTATTACAAAATACAAACTAAACTCTAAATCTAAATCTGGATCATAAACAATCGTCGATACTTGGGCTAAAGTAACACTAATAGTATAAAAAAAAAGAATCGAAAATATAAGGATTAATGTTGTAACATAACAAGATTACACCTCAGAATAAAGACAAATAATTCATCCAAATTCGTTGTGAATTATGCCTAAACGCAATCTTTTTAGAAATAAAATACAAAAAAGTATAAAATAAACCTAACAAATAAAGAAATGAAAACAAAATATACTATTTAAAGATAAATAATAATATTAACGAGTATAGGGTAATAAAAAAAACCAAAAGGAAATTATTATAATAAGTAAATACTAGGGAAATAGGGAATGAAAATTTAGGAATTAAATAATTTAATTACAATGATAATTATACCCAGAAGAGAAGATCAAAGAATAATAAAAAAGTAAATAATTAGTAAACACAAGTATAGTGTATAAATATTAAACCTAGTAAGTAAGTAAAAAGACACTGGTTATAGCATTAGACTATTAAACTAGAGGGAGGTCTGCGAACCTCAAGCAGTTATTTTGTGTCAGAACTACAAAATATAAGTGACATAAAAATTTATTGATAGAATAGTATTAAGCTATAATTATAAAAGTTAAGTGGTTTAATAACATAAAATAGTGAAAAGAACAGTGATAAACGTTATAAAACAGTGTAGAATGAAAGTGAATATAGGGAATGGACCTAGTTATAATATACACTGTGAATAAAACATATAAGTTATATAAACCAACTATAGTTAATATAAAAAGGTGTATAATGATTAATAATAGTGAAATCTTACGTTACAAACTAATAATATACATTAGTGACGAAGAAAAAATAAAAGTCAACGGAATCATGTTAATTATAAAATATGAAACCGAACCTGTGACCCATAAATATAATTTATCCAAGACCTGTGCTGAATGAATCGGTATTTTGTAAAAAGAAATTGGATTGTTGAAGAATATTCTAAAAGAAGGGAGAACACATTAATTTAATGCTGGTTATTTTTACAAAATAATTAATGATATAAAATAAATTATTGAAGAAAAATGTAGAAATAACGAGGAGACTAATGTTTTAATGGAATATACTGAAAACTTGAAGGCCACAAGATAAATATCAAGCAATAATTCATAAACGAAACTACAACTTTGGTGACATTGTTCCATCATGTTAAGACAAATACTTGAACAAACATTACTTCATTTAAAAAGCAAGAACAGTGAAACACTATAACAAAAACAATATAAACATTATAATTATGAATTTTATTTGTTCACTATAATTATTATTATTAATAGTTCCTGTTTAAGTCGTTCTTTTGTATGATCCAAAGGACCTATAACTCAACATACATACACAACACCAAATTACTGAACCTTATTTATAAGTATTATGTTTTATTTTATATGTATGACTTGGACGGTACATAGACCTTAATTTTTATATTAACCCTGAGAAAAAGAGTTTTCATGTTATCAAACCTGCGAGAGCTACAACTGAAGAAAGGGACATTGAATGTTAATACACTTAAATGTATGTCAAAGAGAAAGTAATAATAAATTTTATGGAATTTGAGACAAGAGAGAATAGGAGTTTGATTCTTTATTTTAGCATAGCATTACACTGAAGAAGGGCAAGATGAGCATTTTAGATTCACATTAGCCATTTATCACATACCTAAGAGTTATATTATAAAATTAGCACCCACCACTTGGGGCTAACAGAAACATAAATAAATTACCATACACAAATTTAATGAGACTAAAGTATTATATTACAATGTTCAGAAAGTGACTATAGAAACCAACACATTTGAATCATTGACATCGTAAACGTACAAAAAAATGTTTATGTAGTCAGCCTATTATCTTCTGAATTTTAACTGAATCTGAACACCAGGTACTGCAACAACTCTACAATTTAACAAGTCGTACAGAATAAATGCAGTTACTTACTATACACGGCAACGTCTAACAGCCGTTATTTATATTGTTTTAATTTTCACTTGGACTTAATTGATATCTATTACCGATTTGTATTTAATTTTCAGTTTAAAATACTATAATTGTGCCCGCGGAGGAGTTCGTATCAGATTGTTACATCCCAAGAAAACCTATGAAGTAATATTTGTACAGTACTACAGTACATATAATACGCGGAACACAAAATTATTGCCGAAGTTAGGATATTCTGTAAAATTGATATATCGTCATACGCAAACAACATCGTAAGGCTTTATATGGGGAAAATTAATTGAAATGGAAATATATTTCTTTCCCTCCCGATCGGTAGAGGGCAGCACTGACTGCTTTGTTGTAAATCATAACCTAACCACTCTTTAAATCATCCAAAGAATATGGTAAATTTTCAAAACTATGATTCTGCTCGCAACACCTCTTGCGACCAACAAAATAAATCCATTATCTTTAAGATCTTAATTTTGAGCTGGTGGACCAACCTACATACAGTCCTGCCCTAACTTCAGACGATTTTCATCGTTTTGGTCCACTCAAAAAAACAGTCGCGAAGAAAACATTTTCTTGTTCAAGGGATGTACCCAGTTAGGAATTCAGAACCTCATTAGGAAATGGATTAAGTGCATAGAAGCAGGAAGTTATTTGCTGAAGTAACATACAGGTATGTTTCATTTCTGAACCTGCAAATAAAAAAATCATTATTCTCGTATTTAGACGTTACAATATTTATAAATAAATAATAAATACACATAAATAATATAAACATAAATAGTATACTGTTGGTCTCAGAATAAATATGGAAAGGACGATATAAAAACTGTGGCCTGCGCGGAAACGAATACATCGAGAGGCACACAAAAAACAAATAAACGGATAGACAATTACAGACGATGTTATTTACAGAACTAAATGAAATAAATGGAGGTGGGAAAGACGTGTGACTAGGCACGAAGCAACGACACACGGTCACGACAACGGCCATTTGGAAGACGTAGGGACGATCTGGTTCACGATAACTACAGAACAATATTCTGTGAAGTGGTACATTGGGCGAGATAAGATTTGTTTACTAAAATATGAGGGATTTTTTAGTGGAGGAAATGAGATATTATTTTGGTCTAGCGAAATAAAAATAATACAAATTACGACACACAATTTACAAAACATGTTTTTAACTGAATTTCATCAATACTTCTTCTTTCCGTGGCGCTATAGCCGTACTCAGGACTTGACTCTGTTCAACGTTTTCCTTCCCTTGACAGTTTTTCGTCCTCGGTGTCTCGATTTTCCATTTCGTCTGGTACCGAGCGTACGTCCTTTGTTAGTTGTTATTTTCTTGGTTATTCGAGTGTCACTCATTCGCTCTACATGTTCTGCTCATTGTAGTCTGATGTAACCTACAATAGTCGCTTATTATAAGCCTGGACCCTATAGAGAATTATATCTTACCGACAGAGTAGCCAGCTACCCTTCAGAATTCTACTTTTTATCTCCATATACTAATTCTTATCTTTGTACTGTGCAAATTAAATCGTCTGGACAACAAATTAATTTGTAGTACAATTACAAATTATAAAAAAATTAATAATAATAAAAAACACAAGGTTTTGTCATTTTAGTATTACACTTATAAAAACTGTTAATTAATAATTACAAAACACATTTTGTTGTCGTTGTTGTTGTATTAATTAATAATATAATGAAAAACTATTTTTTTGAAATTCGTAATTAAGAATTTTTATAACTCTTAACTGTACTCTGGAGACGGTTTAATCTGACAGAGTGAGTATTCATATCTTCTTTGATGCTTTGGTAAAATTCATTACAGGACAATTGAAAACCGAGTAGGACGAGTACCTCGGACTGTATAAGCCAAATAGAACGTGCGGTCGGACCATTTAACATTCATTTAAGAAAATGCTCTTTGCATAAACAGTTGTGAAATACTCTTTGTAAAAAGTAATAAGATGTCCAAGTACGTGACACTAACTCCAAATCATGTTTCATGCCTTTGCTAGGCTTATAATACCCTCCCTCCCACCAATCACTTGCTGGTGATGAATCAAAACTGTTTTTATTTACACACGAATCAAAAATTAATAATGCATTCAAATTTTTGTCCCTTAACTGAATCTTTATTCAGTGTCTCAAAATCGGGATTCACTATATCCGGATAGGGACAATAATATCTCTAAAATCGGGACTTCTGAAGTCATGGACAATAGAAGTAGAAGACATTCACACAACAACGTACAGACAAGTACTGATCACACACACACACACACACACACACCGCCCGCGATTAAAAAATTGTTTCACAGTATATCAGGACACTGCCAATCTAAATTATTACCTCATGTCTACGAAGCCCTTATAAAACGTTCAAGGAATTTTTTTTATTAGTAGCTTCTTCTTCTTTGGTGATCACTCCTAAGACTGGGTGGCACCCGTTTACATTTTGTCGCCTTTCCTTTTTTGTAGCTCTTGTATTTCACACCTTTCATAATCTGGTCATTTTTCATTTCATACATCGAAGTCGTGGTATTCCTCTATACCTTTTCCAATTCACAAGTTCCTTATTACAAGTTTTTAGGATTCCCTCGTGTCTCATTAAATGCTCATCAAGTTTGATGACACAGAAACTGCTCATTTACTAGCTAGTAGTAATGGTAAATTACGTAATTACTTAACGAGCTTAAGGAATCAGTTTCAATTCCCTCGTAATTTGTTGTTCTACGAAGCAGATTTATCTGGGTTGGGACTAGAAACGATCTGATTTTCATTAGCTACACTACAAACTGTTTAAAACACGATTATATGTGAAACTGAGCGTGTTGTTTCTAATAGTCAAGCGACCTTGGGTTATACAGACTGCTGCACAAATCGTTTCACATTTGAAGCAAAGCCAATGTGGGATATTATTTATTATTTTCAATTGTACATAGTAAATGTTTGAACACGTAATTTAAAATCCGCATGTTTACACGTGCACATACACATTTTCCGATAATGCGTAACATTCTGTCACTGCGAACATTAATTAAGAATGCTAACGGTCACGTTCACGATAACAGAGTAACATAAGCAGCTAGCTGAAACAGTCCATGGGATATTTCCCGGTCGACTGGGTAAAGGGGGAATACACTGTCAAGTAAATGGAGCACTACGTCAAAATAATGCTAGCGGATCTTTCCTGCGCTCGCTACTGATAACAGGAATACGACATTAAAAACATTACCTGCATGCTCACGGGGTAAATCCTTTGTTTAACTGTAAATGCGCTGCGCTTTCTTATCTCAATGCACGTCCTTGAGTTAAATCCTCGATAAACCGACGCGTTTAAACAATACTATAATCAATAGCTCCCGACAATTATGATAGAGTATTAAAGGATAACAGTGGACAAAGAGTTGTGTACGTTATCATTGTCGTGTACCCATCTACTATACGGTATAGGCCTACACTTCGTTGTTGTATTCAACAACGCCGATCTAATTTCACGTACGCCCTTGAAAACTTGGTCTTATAATAAAAGAATACTTTCATACAAATACACTATTATTGTAGCCGGAACGACGGTCCCGGTCGCTTTGTGCGACTAAACAATCAATTACTACACACGAACTTGCTATAATGAAATCCACACAGTGCATTGTTCTACTTACCTGCTTTTCACTGTAAACGTTGGCGATAGATTAAAAAAAAAGAAAAGTATTCCAAACTAGGTATAGCAAAAGTATCGCCGACCTTGTTCACTATTACGTAAAGGACATAAGTACTACTGCAGAAGGGAGAGTAAGAAGTTATCACTGAAGGAATTAAAATAAACTGTTTCAGATTCGCCGATATTACGATTATGTTAGCGGACGAGACACCGAACCTCTTTGATTATACAAAGAATGTTATAAAAATTAAAATACGGGGTGGAAAATTATGGCATTAAATATAGAAAAAACAAAAATGATGAAAATAAACGATGACAAAGATATGAGATTAAAAGTGTTAAAGAGGAACCAAAGAAGGTAGATAGTAATAGATGTTTAGAGAAAGTACCGAATATGGAGTGGGCCGGTGAACAGAAAGATTAGGAGCAGAATTGCCATAGAAATAACAGGAAAACGGGAATCTTGTGTAGCAAAATTAATTCGGTAACGTGTAGTGCAATGGGGACATTCGCGACTCATAACCTCAACGGCTGTGCTGCGGTCGTGTAGTTACTATAGATGGCTGACTTCTCACTGGCGGTGGTGGAACGTGAGTTGTGCCCCGGCCGGGGGGAGAGGGTAACAGCCTGCAGGCCTGATTCTGAAGAAGAATTAATCTGGACCCGAGGAAAAGATTGGTGTAGTGTTAAAACATTATATGGAGTGCTTTGCTCTAAGGGATGGTGACATTGACAATGAGGGAAAAGGATATAAATAAGACTGAGGCACTGGAAATGTGGATTTGATGAGGATGGAAGGAATAAGCGCGTGGATAAAACACGCGATTAAGAATTGCTCAAAAGAAACAAGGGCGAATAGAACACTTCTGTTGTTATAACTTACGTGAGGAGAGAAAGAGAAATGGGATTGGACCTACTTTAAGATTAGTTGGAGTTATTTACAACAGTTTTTACGGAAACTATGTAGTGGGAGAAGAGTAGAGGGCACAGTAAAATGAAGCTCTTGGACAAATATACAATGTGGTGTTGTTGAGTAGAGATGGAGGTGCAAACCTTGAACTGATATGAAATACAGACGGCAGACGTACAGACATTTCGATTTTCAACGTCTTTTGAAGTTCTGAATCGCAACACCAGTTTCATACTTTAAGAAACGAAATTACTTATAAGACGTATATTTACACGCTAGAAACAAAGTACTTTAATGACGATAACGTACTCCTTTGTACAAGTACACGTTCCGCATAAGATTTAATTTCTAATAAAACTACAAAAGGGCGATTAACGGCAGGAAACTTCAAAACGAAGTCGCTGAGACAATACAAGTCCACAAATCTTTGTTCAGACTACTGAGGAAACCGGTGTCGAAAGTACAAATGTTCCATCCTCTCAGAAACAGAATATTATCTATACCAGTACCGCAGCAGAGGGGTGTTGGAGGTTACCCCCTCCCCAAGAGGGATAAAGAAAAAATTATATCAAAAATTTTAAATAATGTGGCAGTGAAAATGTTTTCAGATAACTCGAATTAAAGAATTATGTTCATTAATTATCTGAGTACGAACAATTTCAAATGAGGTTAGGCCTATGTCGTTTTCGTGATTCAGTACGCAGTGTACCCTATCCAAGTCGGTTTGTGGTATTTACAACGCAGTAATTTATTATTCGGTAACTTAAAAAAAATTTCTATATTAGAGTTTGTTTGCTAGTTATTCGAATCTTACACAGGTGTGCCTATTGTTAAAACCGCTTTCGATACGTATTTAACACTATTTTCGTATTTTTCAATTTAATGCTTTTTATCATTAAAAAAAAACTTAAAAGCTTGTCCGTTATTGCGTGCTACGTAAACCTACAACCGAACGGGGGGTTAGGAATACCGTTTACAGTCGTTCCATAGCCTCTACCGGTGAAGTGATAAGTGATCTGTATGACAACTTAAATAAAATGTGAGGTCAAACACATTTGCCCATCCTTTGCGGTTTTGAAATGTATGTTCTTAATGGCCTACAGCGCCCACTTTATGAAATCTTTTATTCTTTTCTGAGGCAATCAAGTAGACTGGTTTAATTTCGTTTATTGTAAATTTTACAGACACGTGCTTATTACAGCGAAATTTTAAACACGTCTACAAAAGATACGTGAAAATCCGTGCCAATTTTCTGGAATCGTTTACTTCGTTTATATTGTAATGTAAGGTATCACATTTATTGTTTCATGACTTTCTTAAATTATAAACATCTATTAGCCTACTGTAACTTTTATGTTTCCACAAATAGTTTTGCTTTATTACAACACAATAAACAGCAAATAACGAATTCATTTTCTTTTAATTTTCGTGATTTTATTCTAAAAAATCTGCGGCCCCCCGAATCCTGGCTGTGCCCCTTTCTGTGCGGACTATTACCGTGCACGTAACTTTCTGCCTCTATTCAGTTTATAGTTAATACCTTTCTGAAACGTTAAATACTCTGTTCTATGTCGGAAACAATGAGTACGTGAAATATCTGCGACGTAGGACCGGTCACAAAGCAACATTTGTTTTTTTGTCAACATAATCAGAGATGAAATTATTACTTCGCTGTCCGTCTCATTCCGGATACAGGTGTGTGTGTAAAATTGAACACTACCTTACATCCAGGTTCACTTGTCCTGTCTAACAAACGCAAGAATACTTAATTAAAACGAAACAACAAAATTCAATTTACTAAGTGAGCCAAAAATTCCCAATTATAACAGTTAGATCTACTATTTGTTTCTGATGGGACGCCTACTGCCAGATTTTGAAAAGCAAGACTGCTATGTAGGATGCTTTCTATCTTTTTATAACGGCTACGTATGAGACAATGAATTTTCCTTCATGTGGAATAATGTCCATGAAATAATTTTATAATTAATATCATTTATAAAATATTACCTATGACTATGTACATTCTGTCCGGATTAAAAACAACAAATAAACAACTGTAAGGTACGCAACGAAGGCATTTACAAAACAACGTTTAGTTAAAAACTGAGTATTGCTGCATGTCTGTGCAGAAACTGGTAAGAACAGTTGTATCGCCATATTAATATCAAAGCCATGTTATACTGAAGCGTTAAAAGAACACGGTGGTGAGATCGCGTTCTCTGGTGGGGACAACATGAAGCAAACAACGGGACTGCGAGAGACGGCAGTGAATGACCTTGGCTTGGCTATTCCACGCTGCCGCCTCACAGGTGGATCTCATCTCTTCACCTGCCCCAGCCTACATGCTACCGTCAAACTCTCATGCAATACACATCTTGATCGGTTTATAAATGCGCACAAAGTTATATATTTATGAAACTGCTTTTTCACCATAAATTGCAGTCCAAATATATCACTGCACTTAACGGAAGTAAGAAAAGTTGCACGGTGCATTATAAACGTACTACTGGCATCGCTTATTAGAATCTGACCGGGATTTCAGAAATCTATTCATCAATTGACTGTTAATCCAATAAAGCGGAGACAAGATAATTTGCGGTTTAGGTCTGAGACTGTAATTCAATTAATTATCCGGTAATAGAACTAAGCGGCATTTTAACTGTATAACTGCTATGCGCGCAAACTCGATTAAAACAAACTATCTACGTGACAAAATAGCCTGGTTTGAAAAATAGCATTTTATTGCTAATTAACAGTGAAGTAACATCGATCTTAATTACTGTATTTCACAAACTCTGACGGTGGAATAATTAATTAAACGCGTCTTAATGTAACAAACAGAACAGTCAAACTTGGATGGCAAATGCACAACACATTATGGCGGGCACAGTACGGTATTCACACATTTGTTACGCAATTACAATTTCACTCGATATGGAACACTACGCAGACATCATCACCGTCATCAAAATCAGTAACTAAACACGCGTTTACGATTAAATTAACTATAGGGCGGACCAAAACTAGATATAGGCTCTACAGTAATATGGTAATTATTTTTCTCCTTACAGGTATTCTGAATGATGGCGAGAGGAAAAGTAAGTAAAGAACAAAGAAAGTGGAATTTGAAGCAGTTTCATGAAGCGCACTGCATGGGGTAGACGCGTTTAATAGTTCTGACAATTAATCGCATCCGAGACATGTCTGATGCAACGGGTTTAGTGGCCAATGCTCAAAATCTGGGCCTCCTAAGAGGTGTATGACATATGACAGAGGAAAAAAAATGAGAGTTGATGCGACGTTGTAAACCACACGACGTGCGCCTCATAAACTATCTTTGCCGAGAACGTCATTTCGAAACCTAATGCATAAAGTAAAATTAAAACCGAACCGCCCAAGACACTGTAATAGTGTTCTGGAGGACGACCCAGACCGGCGGTGTAAATCTGCGAATCAAGCGTAACCGAATCTCTCAAGTACGACATCTACTTGATAAGATCACCTGGTTAAACGAAGGCTGTTTCAAGTTGTCAGGCCACGTGACAGGCATAACTGTGTTTGCTGGACAGATGAAAACCACTATCTGACTACTGCATCTCACATAAACTAGCCAGGTGTCACAGTGCACGGTACTGTCTCCAGTGAAGGTGGACCAGATCCCTTTGATGCAACTGTTGATGGCAACAATTACTTAAACACGTTGCGCGACAACTCAGAACTAAGGCTAATGTCCAGCAAGATGGGGTTACTACCTCGATAACGTCTTCCCGCAGCACTGGATCGGACGACAACGCAACGCTGACTGGTCGCCCGACCTTACACCGTGGACTTTTTTTGGCGTAGTGAAAAATAAGGTTTATGGCAGTGGCATATCTAGAATTTGTCCTGGGGGGGGGGAGTCCGGTCTAGTCGGCTTCATACAAAAGAAACAAGTTAAGATTAATCAACATTACTAACTTAAAGTGGGTGAAAAACGTGAGCTAACACCATGAAATCATTCCCAATAAAGTAAATGGTAATAAACGATAAAATACGCGTTTTTGAAACATTCTTTGGAAGATATTGATTTTCGCATATTTCATATTCCAAACATATACACAAATCCTGTGTTATAAACCTGTTTGTATATTTAAAAAGGATTACTACTATATTTGCGAAAACAGCTAAAAAATATTAAAACAGTCTAAAATATTTAGACATTAAGTCAACTTTTTTCTACCTTCTGGGGGGTCCGGTCCATTCGTCCCCCCAGTAAATAGGCCCCTGGGTTTATGAGAAAAATGGACGAAATGAAAGACTCCATACCAAGTACATTTATGTATAGTGATTGGGACCGCAATTTGTGTCGAACTGTGTGTCAAAAGTATTTAGGATAGGTTGGACGCATGTTGTAACGTTGCCGGAGGGCATTTCGCACGCTTACACTGATTAAACAGTGTTAAATAACTAAACAACCAAGACTACCACAATGACAATGAAATGTACGCAATATCAATAATAAAAGACAAACCATTATTTAATACTTTACTATCATCATATATTACCATTATCCCATCAAGCTACTTTGCCCTCCACTCGTCCATTCTTTCTATGCATATTTTATATACCTACTTTTGGCCCACCCGGTATTACACCAACACTATGAACTGAACGAAATACAGGTACGTTCTTAATGTAATCGTACAATGACGTTTTTCTACTGCTTATCATGTATGCTTGCTGGATCAACTGCACAAGCGACGCGATAAAAACAGTACGACAAAATGCTAAAAGTGTTTTTTTTTAATACGCATGTATTACAGCTGTGTGTGTGTGTGTGTGGTGGGGGTTGGTACTTTACACCCAGAAATTTTATATTATTTTCCATTTTGGCTTAGTTTTACAAGGCACTGACATCATGCTCTCTTACGTTTATCACGATACCATCCCGCACTTACCCTTTCTTTCTGTTTCTTATATTCATCCACTTCTTTCCAAGGTACTCCGCCCTCTACTCCCCCATTCTTTCTATACGACCAACCCACTGAAGTCTTATTGATTTTATCACCATGTATATTATTTTCGGTTCCTTATGCACACCGTTTATCGCCTCACCCCGTATACACACAACATCTGTGTGTATTGTCATTCTTTCCAATATCTTTGAAATCATTTTTCGTTGGTGTTTCCTTAGTATCTCCTGTATACGGTTGTGCAGGACCCATGTTTGTATAGGTAGCCCTATAATTCTGTTTTACAAATTCTAAATCTGTCAGCTTTCTATAACTGTTTCTCTCGTATTAACATGAGACAGGCATAACAGCATTTAATTTCGTGGCGGTGGGGTCTAGGTCAGCAATGTGGAGGTGATGTGATGGTGGATGGATGATGTGGAATGTGGTGATGGTCACCCATCGCCTAACAATATTTCTGTCGATACATAGAAGTAATTATTATTGCTTATTATAGGCCTAAACACCATTTGGACCTTCCTTAAAATAACAAAAGGATACTTTTTTTGGTTGTGTGAGAGATTTCAGCCCCCCCCCACGCACATCTCTACTTGCTTCTATAAATCTCTTATCAACGCATTTCTCTTCTCCACATTTGTTCGTCACTTTGTTATCGACATTTAACTTTTTCCTAGACGTGCATCTACTTTACGAGCGTCAATACAGGCACATCAACGTTCTAAGTTAGTTAACATAAGAGAGTGATTTACAATAAAATAAATATCGCCTGCAGTTGTAACGGAGGTGGGGTGTGGGGTACCTTTAAGGTGGCCACACAAGGTCGTTTCAAACAACTGGACCATGCGTGGGGTCACGTCCCAAGGAAATCTCACATTACCTGCCGGTATAGAAGCACACTAATTATCCGATCTCTGTGTGAACAAAGCTTTAACGTGCAACGGTCTTCATACTATCGAGTATACTGCCGCGGTACTGGTCAAATAAATATGAACGTTCAGTATAATTAGTAAGTTGCTTTAACTAAATGAAGAACAAATAGCTGAACTAAACATTTGTAATGTGCGTGTGTGTGGTACGTGAAGCGTCACAGACACTGAACGCTACATACATTAATCGTAAATGATTACAAACACACACAAAATTGTGTAACATATATATTTATATACCTCAACATATACCGTATGTATATAGGCCTACATTTACGTAACAGATAATTATTCAAATATAGACCGACATTACACGAAAGCCATGCGCACAATGGAATTTACATACGGTTGCCAATCATTAATCAAAAGAAATATTACTGTAAACACTGGCGATGACTGATTAAAACGTAAAGAAAACGAGGGCAAGAATAAATCTAATAAACATAGGATCACGCTGCTGTTATACCAATGTTTGCTGATTAGATTAACCGTATCGTTATCTTAATCCATTCCTTCGCTCCAGCTCCTCAGCATTCCTTATGGACGGGCTATGTTTACTCAGCGTACATATTTTTTACACATTAATTTGTTTGTTTAGACTCCTCAGGTACACACTGGTCATTATCACACCCTTCTATATCGCATCAAACGTACATAATGTACTACGTTGAACAAATCCACAGTAGTCAGATACCCATCATTAACTAACAAACTGTATGTTAATGTGATCCATTTATCTGTATAACTAGTCTATGCAAGTTTCAACACCAGTTACATATCATATTAAAAGAACGCTTACACGCTTTACAAAAGAATGATGTGGTGGCAGGCAATGTTTATCTACTCACCCAGTATTATGCAAAGCAAATTACAAAATACAACAGCCGCATTATTTTAAGTGGCTGTTGAATTCTTTTCCAATTTACGTTCGGTTTTCTTCTAGCTACGCTAAAATTTGTTCGATCCTCAACGTTACGTTTTAGATAAAATCAGGTTTATAATACTCATATAATATACATTTTTTTACTGTAGTACTCAAGTATGGACAGAATTAATTTAGAAATATACTGATTAATATTAAAATACTTTCAACTTTACACACATCGCTACCAAACCATAGCTATCCAGGGTGAATCAGCATGACAATGGCAGACACGTATCTGTCGAAACGTTGCGAAAATCTCTTCGGGGAAAGCAGAAAAATCCAACGCAGGACACACACCGAAACCACCATGCCCTCCCATACACACAGTCCGAACCATGGTAATATACAATGGGTTATTTTCAACGTATAAAAAATGTATTGTTAGAAATTTTTCTGTACCACTCACATTATTTTTCTTAACTTCAATGTTCCCTGACGTAACAATGCAACATTAATGAAGAATGATCACATCAACCAGCTGACTTCTTACTGAAAAGGGTAACGATCGATCTCATCAATAATCTTTATTAATGTGTCTTTATCAATAATCTTTATCAATAAATCAAATTAAAAAGGAAGTAGAATGTAAAGATAAAGAAAGACCATTAATAAATGCTGATGAAGATTCAAAATATCAGAGAAATCAAACTGAAGTAGGGCCAGTGTACGCAAAGGCCCCAACGTTTGATGGAAGCACTCACTGGGCAACTTATGTTCGCCAATTTGAAGCTGCCGGTCGCTTAAATAAATTGACAGAAGAAGAGAAAGGTCTTTCACTAATTCTTGCTATAAAAGGGCCTGCCGCAGAGCTAATACACAAAGTGCCATCTGACAGTCAGAACATCTATGCAGAATTAACAACAGCTCTGGAATTACGGTACGGTGACCAGCATTTGTGCGAAGTATACCGTGTTCAACTTAATTCGAGGCGACAGCGTTCAGGGGAGAGCCTCCAAGAGTTTGAAGTGAATGTCGACCGACTGACGAGATTGGCTTATTCCGAAGAATCGGAGGACTTCCGGAAGTGGATTTCTCTCATTATGTTTATTGACGGTATCAGAGATAGTCAATTACAACAAGTGTTAAGAATTGTACGGCATGATAATAAATCAGACGCTCTTGTTCATGCTCTCCGTTTTGAAGCTGCCAAATCGGCGACCTACATTAATCAAAGTATGCCATCACGTTGTAGCCAAAACGGATCCAATATCACACTATCGTCATAACGGACAGAATAAAGAGACAATTCAAGAACAACATCGAAAATGTTAGAATGTCATGTGTTCTTCATATTCAAGAAAGAAGCCTTACATACTGTATGCTACTTTAAGAAGGGAGGTGGAGCAGCTCTATCACTAGTAAAGCAGTACAGGAAAATTTCCCTTGGGTATTACATGCCAAATTGACTTCTGAGGTATGGCATCTAATCTTCCGGGGGCATCGAAAATAGTTCTACGAGCTAGCGACCTCTGGACTGCACTATAGTTGCCCCGTGTTATCCTGCAGACGCGGCGAAGTCCAGAACCGTTGAAGTTCCTGAGTGCGCAAGCGGAACAAGTAAATTGAGCAACATGTCCAACAGCACGAACAAAGAGAGCATTCCATGGCGTGAACCTTGCTAACATTGTTATTCGGGAGGCGCGCCCACGGTTAACCTTGTCAAAGGCCCGCCGACACACGTCTCTCTGACCTGGTCAACAACGCGTACACTGCAGTAGTAACACATACCGGGACGTCGTCGGCGCCAAAAAAACAACTTCAAGTTATATTTAACCCGTCAGATTTTATGTTAGGCGCCGGCGCGTTCATAACACAGCGCTGGACCTACCTCGTACAGTCGAATATTGTACAACCTGCTACTAAAACGCTCTCAACAAATTGACCGTTTAACATAAACATTTGTTATCAGTCCATATTGTTTAAATTTTAGTGTTATATAATTTACTGCAACAGAGTGCTAAGTCGCTACAAGCCTTGGCACGTATTACCCTATGAAGTGAACGTCAACATCATATACCACGTTCATTAATAATACAACTTTCAAGGTTTATTTGAGAATAAGCAAATTTTAGCAAGTTAAAACGCACATAGTTCAATTACACACAAAGATGATTAAACAAAACGTAACCTGTACATATAACACGTGCATAGGGTAAATGGAAATGTTTAATGAGTACACGCCTACTTAATACAGATAAAATACATCAAGCATGCGACATACGTTGACCGTACACAGCACAAATATTAGGTACGTGTAAAAGTCTGTGCACTATAACTGAGAACCGTAATCATCCGGGGAAAATCTCCTGAACATGCACCTGTACTTTCGCTGGAAATCCATTTGATATCTGTCGCACTTTCATAGAACCCATATGTCCTTTGTAGTATTCTGCATTGTTTTCTAGTTCCATATGACCTTTAGAACCAGTATAAAAAAACACGGCCCAACAACCCGGGAAATAATGATTCCAGTATAAAACTGTTTTAAAAACAGAGAGGGTAAGGCTGTCTACCCTCTCTCTGTGTTTGTACGAACATTAAACGTTACCAGAAAGCAAGGTACAATTTGTGTGCCACGCTGTTACATAAATTAACATTAACTACAATGTTCTTTTTTACTTCCATGTTCCATAAGGAAATGGAAGTATGGTCGTGGTGAAAAAAATCGTGTTCTAGATAACTGCTGATTCTGATTGTACTACCCTCAAAACATGAAGAAAAGTCATTTTTCGAAATGTGTGTGTGTGTGTGTGTGTGTGTGTGTGTGTGTGTGTGTAGAATTTGTTCTATGGCAAACGATAACAGCCGCAAATTCAAAAAGAATCAAATAATATTTTGCAAACATCCTTGAATTGTAGGGGACTCAACGACTATTGATATTGGTGAAGATCGGTTAAGGGAAAGGGGTAGTTTACCTGCAACGTTTTATGTTTCAAGAAGGGTAATTTTTACTTCCATGTTCCATAATGAAATGGAAGTATGGTGATGGCAAAATAATCGTGTTCGAGATAATTGTTAGATTCTGATTGTACTACCCTCACAACATGAAAAAATATCGGTATGGAGAACCATACATGACTTCCATGATCTAAGATTTATATTTAAAATCATTTACGAAATGACATGTTTCCATAGAAACTACTTCTTTCCACTTATTGCTTCAGCCTTAACCACAGTACTGTGGTCACTAACGTATACCACAACACGTTATCGCACTCGATTTTCACTGATGATTGCAGACGACGGCACTGCCGAAACGTCTGGTTTTGCAGAAAACATTGGACTACGTCCAAACAGCCCGGGAAGGAATTATAACAACAAACTACTACTTTGTTGCCGATAACGTAGTACACATAAAAATTATCCCCTCCCACTTCAACTATAATTTTCATTTATAGAAAATTACCCCCACCCCGTTCAACTAGCCTCTTCATTTATAGATATTTCATCTACGTTTCTACAGTGGATTATTAAGATCTTCTTATCAGGATACTTTATTTATCAAAATAGTACTTTACCTTTGTTACAACAAAAAATGTTTCTGGTAAACTACCCTTTCCCAGTAACCGATCCTCACCAAAATCAATATGCATTGAGTCCTCTACAACTCAGGCACATATGTAAAAAATTATTTGATTCCGTTTGTCGGCAGTTTACGTTCGTCATGAAAATATTTCTCTTGTTACAACATAAAATGTTGTTGGTAAACTACCCCTTTCCCTTAACCGATCTTCACCAAAATCAACAGGCCTTCACATCTTTACAATTCAGGACAGCATGCAAAAAGTAGTTGATTCTGTTTGAATTTACGGCAGTTATCGTTCGTCATAGAAAAAATTACCCTTGTTAAAACAAAATGTTGCAGGTAAACTACCCCTTTCCCTTAACCGATCTTCACCAAAAACAATATGTCCTGAGGGGTGTATGCAATACCATAATACCAAAAATCTACAATTCAGGGGTGTATGCAAAAAATTATTTCATACTGTTTGAATTTGCGGCTCTTATCGTTTGCCATAGAAAATACCCTTGTTAAAACATAAAACGTTGCAGGTAAACTACCCCTTTCCCATAACCGATCTTCACCAAAACCAACAGATCTTGAGAACTCTACAATTCAGGGCTGCATCCAAAACATTATTTTATTCTGTTTGAATTTGCGGCAGTTATCGTTTGCCATAGAAAAAAAATTACCCTTGATAAAAAAAAACGTTGCAGGTAAACTACCCCTTTCCCTTAACCGATCTTCACAAAAACAATAGGTCTTGAGTGCTCTACAAATCAGGGCTGTATGAAAATAATTATTTGATTCTGTTTGAATTTGCGGCTCTTATCGTTTGCCATAGAAAATACCCTTTTAAAACATAAAACGTTGCCGGTAAACTACCCCTTTCCCTTAACAGATCTTCACCAAAATCTATAGGTCCTGAAAACTCTACAATTCAGGGCTGCATGCAAAAATATATTTGATTCTGTTTGAATTTGTGGCTGTTATCGTTTGCCATAGGAAATACCCTTGTTAAAACAAAACATTGCTGGTAAACTACCCCTTTCCCTTAACCGATCTTCACCAAAAACAATAGACCTTGAGAACTCTACTACTGAGGGCTGTATGCAAAAAATTATTTTATTCTGTTTGAATCTGCGGCTGTTATCGTTTGCCATAGACAAAATATCGGTATGGAGAACCATACATGACTTCCATATTCTAAGATTTATATTTAAAATCATTTTCGAAATGAAATATTACCATAGAAACTACTTCTTTCTACTTACTGCTTCAGCCTTAACCACAGTACTGTGGTCACTAACGTATACCACCTCACGTTATCGCACTCGATTTTCACTGATGATGGAAGTCGATGGCATTGCCGAAATGTCTGGTTTTGTAGAAAACATTGGACTACGGCCAAATATCCCGGGAAGGAATTTTAACAAAAACTACTTCTTTGTTGCCGATAACGTTGTACACATATATATCAGTGGCGAAGTTACATGGAGGCAATTGAGGCAATGCCTACCCTAACAAATTCTGTAGAATAAAAATTATAAATACGTATGAACTACATAACGTAAAGATTATACATTGTTACTGTGACTGTCAAATTTATTAAACCGAAACGTGCTTTATTGAGCGACCGCTAGATGGTGACAGGTGAGATTCGGCATAGTTCGTTTAAAGCGAATGAGGCAACCTGAACTTGCCTCAGCGTTTTTTGTATACATCGTATGTAAGCAATGTAGTGGTGTGATAGGGAAGTGTAGGGAGGGGGGATTGTCCCGCGCTGTACACATAGAGCGTTGAGGCATGCCTCACTTCTGTGGTCCAAACAGTTAAGTTAAAGCGCCTGTGTTGTTACTAAGTGTTTATTTTATGCGGTTATTAAAAGTGTCACTGTTATTCCGCTGAACTAACAGATGATCAAGATTGTTATTTGAATTATTTGTAACATTAAACATATATATAGAAACTAACCAAGTTTAAAAATTTGAAGTTCAATCAGTTGTATTATTGTGTATGACTAATACAAGGATTGTTCAATAGACACACGTATAGAGCTGTAAAGCATTTTTTATTCAACGATTTTAAAAGAAGTCTCCAATAACATTAAGACATGAGTTCCACTGTTGCGCTAACCTGTAGATTCCCTGCTAGTAAAATTCTTACGGCTGTTTGTGGAACCATTCGGTTACAGCAAACTCTACCTCAGCGTCCGATTTGACCCACCGTCCTTTTAGTGATTCCTTAAAAAAAATTTAAGATAAGAATTTTGCCTACCCATTCATTAACTACTAGCTTCGCCAGTAAGCTAATTGATGTCCATTTTTTCGGCTTGCACGCGTTATGTTGGTGTGGGTTTCGGCACTTTCCATTTAAAAAGCGTGCAAAGGTAAGAAAATAAACATGAGTGAGGCCAGAAATAACGTGAATTGTGTGTTTGTGTCTTACCTGCCTTTTTATTGCCGTATTAAATGAAAAATATTATATTACATTAAAATTAAAAAATTTTAATTTTATTGCCTGGCAACAAAATTATTTTATTTTTAACAATTACCATTGTTTCAAAAAGGTTAAATAAATTTGCAAGTACTTTACTCTTGTTAAAACGTAAAAGGTTGCAGGTAAACTACCCCTTCCCCTTAACCGATCTTCACCAAAATCGAAAGTCCTTGAGACCTCTACAATTCAGGGACGTATGCAAAAAATTATTTGATTCTGTTTGAATTTGCGGCTGTTATCGTTTGCCATAGAAAATACACTTGATAAAAAAACGGTGCAGGTAAACTACCCCTTCCCCTTAACCGATCTTCACCAAAAACAATAGGTCTTGAGTACTCTACAAATCAGGGCTGTATGCAAAACATTATTTGATTCTGTTTGAATTTGCGGCTGTTATCGTTTGCCATAGAAAATACCCTTGTTAAAAAAACGTTGCAGGTAAACTACCCCTTTCCCTCAACCGATCTTCACCAAAAACAATAGGTCTTGAGAACTCTACAATTTAGGGCTGTATGCAAATAATCTTTTGATTCTGTTTGAATTTGCGGCTGTTATCGTTTGCCATAGAAAATACCCTTGTTAAAAAAACGTTGCAGGTAAACTACCCCTTTCCCTTAACCGATCTTCACCAAAAACAATAGGTCTTGAGAACTCCACGGTTTAGGGCTGTATGCAAATAATCTTTTGATTCTGTTTGAATTTGCGGCTTTTATCGTTTGCCATAGGAAATACCCTTGTTAAAACATAAAACGTTACAGGTAAACTACCCCTTTCCCTTAACCGATCTTCACCAAAAACAATAGGTCTTGAGAACTCTACAATTCAGGGCTGTATACGAAAGATTATTTGATTCTGTTTGAATTTGTGGCTGTTATCGTTTGCCATAGAAAATACTCTTGAAAAAAAAACGTTGCAGGTAAACTACCCCTTCCCCTTAACCGATCTTCACCAAAAACAACAGGTCTTGAGTACTCTACAAATCAGGGCTGTATGCAAAACATTATTTGATTCTGTTTGAATTTGCGGCTGTTATCGTTTGCCATAGAAAATACCCTTGTTAAAAAAACGTTGCAGGTAAACTACCCCTTTCCCTCAACCGATCTTCACCAAAAACAATAGGTCTTGAGAACTCTACAATTTAGGGCTGTATGCAAATAATCTTTTGATTCTGTTTGAATTTGCGGCTTTTATCGTTTGCCATAGGAAATACCCTTGTTAAAACATAAAACGTTACAGGTAAACTACCCCTTTCCCTTAACCGAACTTCACCAAAAACAATAGGTCTTGAGAACTCTACAATTTAGGGCTGTATACAAATAATCTTTTGATTCTGTTTGAATTTGCGGCTGTTATCGTTTGCCATAGGAAATACCCTTGTTAAAACATAAAACGTTACAGGTAAACTACCCCTTTCCCTTAACCGATCTGTACCAAAATCGACAGATCTTGAGAACTCTACAATTTAGGGCTGTATGCGAAACATTATTTGATTCTGTTTGAATTTGCGGCTGTTATCGCTTGCCAAACAAACAAAATTACCCTTGCTAAAAAAAACCGTTGCAGGTAAACTACCCCTTTCCCTCAACCGATCTTCACCAAAAACAATAGGTCGCGAGTACTCTGCAAATCAGGGCTGTATGCAAAAAATTATTTGATTCTGTTTGAATTTGCGGCAGTTATCGTTTGCCATAGAAAAAAATCTACAGACAGACACACAGACACACAGACAGACAGACAGACAGACACACAGACACTTTTCGGAAAACGACTTTTTTTCATGTTTTGAGTGTAGTAGAATCAGAATCTGCAATAATCTCGAACACGATTTTTTTTGCCATCACCATACTTCCATTCCTTAAGGAATATGGAAGTAAAATTACCTTGATAAAAAAAAACCGTTGCAGGTAAAATACCCCTTTCCCTTAACCGATCTTCACCAGAAACAACAGGTCTTGAGTACTCTACAAATCAGGGCTGCATGCAAAAAATTATTTGATTCTGTTTGAATTTGCGACTGTTATCGTTTGCCATAGAAAAAAATCTACAGACACAGACAGAGACAGACACACTTTTCGAAAAATGACTTTTTTTCATGTTTTGAGTGTAGTACAATCAGAATCTGCAATAATCTCGAACACGATGTTTTTGCCACCACCATATTTTCATTTCCTTATGGAACATGGAAGTAAAAGCCATTTTTCGAAAAGTGTGTGTGTGTGTGTAATTTGATTCTATGGCAAACGATAAGAGCAGCAAATTCAAACGGAATCACATAATTTTATGCACACAGCCCTGAATTGTACAGTACTCAAGACCTATTGTTTTTGGTGAAGATCGGTTAAGGGAAAGGGGTAGTTTACCTGCAACGTTTTATGTTTTAACAAGGGTAATTTTTACTTCCATGTTCCTTAAGGAAATGGAAGTATGGTGAGGGCAAAAAAAATTGTGTTCGAGATTATTGCAGATTCTGATTGTACTACACTCAAAACATGAAAAAAAGTCGTTTTTCGAAAAGTGTCTGTCTGTCTGTAGATTTTTTTCTATGGCAAAAGATAGCAGCCGCAAATTCAAACTGAATCAAATAATTTTTTGCATACAGCCCTGATTTGTAGAGTACTCACGACCTATTGTTTTTGGTGAAGATCGGTTGAGGGAAAGGGGTAGTTTACCTGCAACAGTTTTTTTTTATCAAGGGTAATTTTGTTTGTTTGGCAAACGATAACAGCCGCAAATTCAAACAGAATTAAATAATGTTTCGCATACAGCTCTGAATTGTAGAGTTCTCAAGATCTGTTGATTTTGGTAAAGATCGGTTAAGGGAAAGGGGTAGTTTACCTGCAACGTTTTATGTTTTAACAAGGGTATTTTCTATCGCAAACGATAACAGCCGCAAATTCAAACAGAATCAAATGATGTTTTGCATACAGCCCTGTATTGTAGAGTTCTCAATACCTGTTGGTGTTGGTGAAGATCGGTTAAGGGAAAGGGTTAGTTTACCTGCAACGTTTTATGTTTTAAAAGGGTATTTTCTATGGCAAACGATAAGAGCCGCAAATTCAAACAGAATCAAATAAGTTTTTGCATACAGCCCTGTTTTGTTGAGTACTAAAGACCTATTGTTTTTGGTTAAGATCGGTTAAGGGAAAGGGGTAGTTTACCTGCCACGTTTTTTGTTTTATCAAGGGCATTTTCTATGGCAAACGATAACTGCCGCAAATTCAAACAGAATCATATAATATTTTGCATACAGCCCTGAATTGTAGAGTTCTCAAGACCTGTTGGTTTTGTTGAAGATCGGTTAAGGGAAAGGGGTAGTTTACCGGCAACGTTTTATGTTTTAACTAGGGTAATTTTTTGTATGACCAACGATAACTGCCGTAAATTCAAAGAGAATCAAATACTTTATTTGCACACTTTCCTGAATTATAGAGTAGTCAAGGTCTGTTGATTTTGGTGAAGATCGGTTAACAGAAAAGGGTAGTTTACCTGCAACGTTTTATGTTTTAAAAGGGTAATTTTATTTTTATGACGAATGATAACTGCCGCATATCCAAAGAGAATCAAATAATTTTTTGCACACTTTCCTGAATTATAGAGTAGTCAAGGTCTGTTGATTTTGGTGAAGATCGGTTAACAGAAAAGGGTAGTTTACCTGCAACGTTTTATGTTTTAAAAGGGTAATTTTATTTTTATGACGAATGATAACTGCCGCATATCCAAAGAGAATCAAATAATTTTTTGCATGCATTCCTGAAGTTTTAAGTACTCAAGGTCTGTTGATTTTGGTGAAGATCGGTTAAGGGAAAGTGGTAGTTTACCTGCAACGTTTTATGTTTTAACAAGGGTAATTTTTTCTATGACGAACGATAACTGCCGTAAATTCAAAGAGAATCAAATAATTTTTTGCGTACGGTCCTGAATTGTAAAGAACTGAAGGCCTACTGATGTCGGTGAAGATCAGTTAAGGGAAAGGGGTAGTTAACCTGCAACGTTTTATATGATAACAAAGGTAATTTTTTTTGTTACGAACGATAACTGCCGTAAATTCAAACATAATCAAATAAGTTTTTGCATACTTCCCTAAATTGTAGAGAACTCATGGCCTGTTGATTCTGGTGAAGATCCGTTAAGGGAAAGGGGTAGTTTACCTGCAACATTTTATGTTGTAACAAGAGAAATATTTTCATGACGAACGATAACTGCCGTAAATTCAAACAGAATCAAATAATTTTTTACATTGTGCCTGAGTTGTAGAAGACTTAAGGCCTATTGATTCTGGTGAAGATCGGTTACGGGGAAAAAGCAGTTTACCTGAAAAATTGTTTGTTGTAACAAGAGTAAAGTACTTAATTTTGATAAATAAAGTATCCTGATAAGAAGATCTTAATAATCCGCTGTAGAAACGTAGATGAAATATCTATAAATGAAGAGGCTAGTTGAACGGGGTGGGGGTAATTTTCTATAAATGAAAATTATTGTTGAAGGGAGAGGGGATAATTTTTATATGTGTACTACGTTATCGGCAACAAAGTAGTAATTTGTTGTTAAAATTCCTTCCCGGCCTGTTTGGCCGTAGTCCAATGTTTTCTGCCAAACCAGACGTTTCGGCAGTGCCGTCGATTGCCATCATCAGTGAAAATCGAGTGCGATAACGTGTAGTGGTATACGTTAGTGACCAAAGTACTGTGGTTAAGGCTGAAGCAATAAGTGGAAAGAAGTAGTTTCTATCGAAACATTTCATTTCGTAAATGATTTTAAATACAAATCTTAGAATATGGAAGTCATGTGTGGTTCTCCATACCGATATTTTATAACTGTATTCTTATAGGCCTACTAATATTTGTAGAAAAGAAAGCATTATAAAAAAAAAATTAGAGTTTTTTAGAATTTAGAATTCTAGAATTAGAATTTTAGAATTTAGAGACCCATGACTGATCGTCGTAAATTCACGTGTGCTCACCACTTTGCTTCTAACAGTGATTTCATTAATGCACAACATTCAATGTATATAACGGTTTTGTCTGACGTAGGGTGATAAGAATGAGATCCTTATCCATCGTAGATTCTTTAATGAAGAAAATGTCCACACGAGTGGTCGGTAGGTAAAAAAATACCTAGTATCTCCTCTAAAATCCACAGCAGATAAAGCAGAGTTTCAAGTCGTCTAACAAAAGATAACATTCTCTTGCGACACAGTGATTATTTTGTTGCTGAAGAAAGTGAATAAACAACTTTTTCATGAAACGTGTGAGGCCATTATGGAGACCCCATAAACTGCTTGATATCGGTTTGGAGATGGATATTTCTTAAGGAATGCATTTTAGTAAAAAAACCTCGACGTCTGTAACGTATCAGGTCAACAGAGTGCGCTGTAATGTTATTTTGGAAAACCAGAAAACAATGTTAGTTTATGAAGTAACCATAGTCAAATTATCTTTTTATTTCTAATCTTGGGTTTAAAGAGAACCAAAAATAAAAACTGCAACGTTATACATTTACTGCTAAATCGGTGTTATATGAATCAGACTGGGCAGCAAGCCACAAGTACGCTATACCAAATCACGTTCTGCGTTATCCAAACGGCATTTTGTAATGCTGTCACGTGTACACAACACCGAACCATTTGAGTAAAATCTGTTAAAACGAAACGACAAAGGTTTTATACAATTATTGTGTAACAGACTATTAGTGTCCAGTAATATCTATTTTTATCCATGTAGCCTGTAATATCCAGGCGTTTTTTTTTATGTCTTAAATTACTCCCCGGCGCGGAGCTCGTTCCAGAGACATTGTATATAAGAAACAATTTTACTTCTATTAATTTCACTTTAAGAATTTTCTTTAGTTTTATGGAGGACACTGCATTTTTATTTTGTATAACATAAGTCTATAGAGAGTAGACTATTTGTTATGATTATTAACTGTATATTTTAAGAGACATAATTTCAAGTATACAATATTCGTTACAGTGCATACCTTAAATGTGCAGCCGTTGCAAGACTGGAAGCAGAGAGCCATCCTCACCTGCAACAAGAAGAAACATCATGTAGGGCAGTATTGCAATAACTGTTGTTAGCAAATATACCGCAACGCAAAACTGCACCCATACAATGTACCACTATCATTGCAGTAATTACACAATAAATTTACACGGCAATGAAAACCAGTGAGTTTTATGAATTACTAAACTTTAGATGAGAGAATTTAATATCTAGTCATATCTAATAAAGCTGATAACGGAGACATGTAAAATCCACAAAAAGTGTCACACCACACCGGACTCCGACAGAGAACATACTCTGGTACTTTCTATTTAACAACAGCCCTGGAGACGGCTGTGCCGAGATTCCCAAATAAATACTGCTATGCTCCCTGAGCTGCAGACTCGCTCATTTTGAACGAAGCACATTTATTATTACATAAATATCGATATTAATGATTTTTCAATTACGGGAAAAATTACAAAAATCCTGATTATTCTACTACTTCTTTAGTACTATAACACTTACAGGTCACACAATCATACAACAAACTCTAAAGTTTTGAAACATTCAAATTTGGGTTACAATTCCTTTCAGCCTGGCCCCCTGCTGGATATTCACAAATATTTTCAAATTTGTGGGCCTCCAGTCCCAAGATTTTGAAATCTCCAAAACATAACATACATTCAGATGTTAGCTAAGATTCTCTTTAATCTGATATCCCACATGGGCTTTTGCGATTTTTATCCCTTCACATTTTTTCATCCCGTCCCCCTATTTTTGCTGGGATCAATCTAAAAAACAATAGGGTTCTGTAGGGTAAAAGTACTGGATACGAAAATCTGTCGATTCGTTCAACACTTATCATGAGACAGACAGACAGACAAATTCCAGACGGTTGATTTGAAACTGAGAACTCCTTTCCTACGTCCAACAAGAGGTAAAAGTATCAACAAAAGTGTGTGTAACTACTAACGCGCGAGGATGACATACAGTACATCTGACTGAGAGATCAAGACGAGATTTAAAGCATTCTAGGAAGTCCCCAGGAAAATAAGGACTTGAAAAAAAAACCATGCAAACTATTAACCGGTTGCATGCTAACCAGGCAGTGCAGAGCTTAACTAAAAGTATGTAGCCTACAATATCAAGCAAGTAAAGGAATTTTTGTTACTTGGTGATCAAACATAAATAACACTAAGATTACGTCAGAAGTTAGCAGAACGTTGCAAGTTACAACAGAACATACTGTGGTCTGATAAAACATATTGTTACGAGAAGCGTACCGAACAATCTAGAACATTCTCCACTCCCCCTGTTAAACTTTGTACTTATAATACTGTATCTGTAATGTAACGCCGTGTGTGCGTGCAGTGACGTCATCCCCCCCGCTAACTGCTACCAGCGTGTCCTGCACGCTCGCAGCAAGCCAGTCTAGTTCAGTTAACTGCTAAACTCCGAACGGGCAACAAGCCTTCAGTTCGCCAGCCGCGGCTATATAATTATTTTCAATTCGGAATATTCCACTTCAAATTATTAGCATGATCTTCAGTGCTTAATGCATTAATACTTAGGCGATCTCGGCCTCAATTAATTATCATGACTTTCAATATTTAATTCAACTTTATTTCTCAGGCAATGTATGCCGCGCTACACTGCACGTGCCATGCAACCATTTTCTTGCAACATTCAACAAACAGTTAATTCAAAGAATATATACAGTCCACTACTTTATTTCATTTCATACCAGCCAACTCATCACCTAACGTTGTAAGACGAACTCAAGATTAATTCGAGAGCGTCGAAGACGTGACATTTTGGTCCTCCGGGCCGGATCCGGATCGTGAGTCGGATCAAGATTCTGATCTATATTTCATTGTAATGGGCCCAAACAACATTTTGTTCAAGCCCGAATCTTCTCAAACGCAAGATTGCTGGCCGTAGCATACCTTCAGTGTTTTCAAAAAAAAAAAAAAAGTCATACTTGGCCGTACAAGATTCTGCAGGACATCATCTCTAAGACAGCAAGATATTACAATTCATCGTCACTTGTCGTACAGCAGCGAAAAATTAGAACTTCAAGCTTGAACGGAGAGCTACAGCTTCAAGCATTTCCCGACCAGCGGAAACAAGACTTGCGCCACCATCCAAGGCCTGCCGAACAGGATCACCAAGGAAACAACAGGCAACGGAGCCATCTTGAACATGCCGGGGACTCATAATCCACGTGACTATGAACTTGTATTTCTTCTAGTTTTTCACTTATAATTTTATGTACAGTAAAAGTCAGCAATATTTTAACACATATAGTTAATAGCATTTGATATAAAATTACTATAATTTTTATATATACAGAAATTAGTGTCAAGTGGCCATAGACCTGTATTTTCACATAAATTTTCACTTATACAATTTTACAATAATTCAGCCATTAACATGTTCTTGGAGTTAGTACACGTCAGAACTGACCTGACGGACATTCAGAAATTGCATTATTTACATTCTTCACTAAGGGACGAGGCTTTAAATGCAATTAAATCTCTCCCAATCACCCATGATAATTATGCGGTAGCCATTGATCTACTGAGGGCCAGGTATGATAGTAAATTAATTGTCTCAGCGTATCATATAGGGAATGTCTTGGGCATGAAGTCCATTCAGCAAGAGTCCATGGTTGGCATTTCAAAATTTATTGACGAAATCACCGCAAATATAAACGCTTTAAATTCATTAAGTTTACCGGTAAATACTTTTGAAATTATTTTCGTTCAATATTTAACGCAGAAACTCGATAACCAGACATGCTGACTATGGAAGGAAAGTATATCCGACGAGCGATTCCCTAATTTCAACAATTTTATTAAATTTTTAAATGGTAGAGGGCAATTAATGCAAAACGTCGGCGCCTCGACCAGTTCAGTAAACAGAATACAAGTTAGCGATAAGATTCCCTATCGCAAGACTATTAAAGCCGTTGATCTCACTAGGTCAACATTTCATACTCATATCAACAACAACATTTGTCAGCTGTGTCGCGGTAAACATAGACTCTCTGAATGCCCACAATTCGTGGCTATATCTCCCTTTGAGCGAAAAAACATTTTACTCAAACACAAACTTTGCTTAAATTGCATGCGTCCAGGCCATGAGCCCTCACACTGTCCTTCCAAATTTTCTTGTAGGACATGTTCTAAACGACATCATACAATGATCCACATATCAGGCAGTAACACTTCAAGTAGGGGCAACAATCAATTTTCACTCAAACTACAAACAAACAAATCTATTCTATTATCCACCGCTGTCTGCATGACAACGGACCAGGCCGGTAGGAAGCATCCAGTAAAGATTTTATTAGACTCAGGATCTCAAGCAAACTTCTGTACCATGAGTTTCGCACGCCGCATGGGTCTAAAATTAACCAAGTCTCAATTACCCATCACTGGTATAAACAATTCCTTATGTCAAGCTGACTTTAGTACAAGGGTAAGGCTGAATTCTCGTTACAAGGATTTTAATCTGAACGTGCATTGCGCTGTGCTTACCAGTATTACGAATAATCTCCCTGCAGAATCGTTTGATATCTCATCCCTAAATATACCAAAGGGCATATTCCTAGCTGACCCGCAACTGAACTTTTCTTCACAAATCGACACATTACTTGGTGCCCAGTACTATTTACAATTGATTGAACCTGTCAAATTCATCCGCAGCCCACACTTTCCCATAATACAGGAGACAAAATTGGGATTCATCCTCGCTGGTAACCTGCCCTTTGATGTCGACATAACAAAACCTGTCTCATCATTCATAGCATGCGAAGATAACAATGCCGTTTCATCGCAATTAAAAGACTTCTGGCAATTGGAGGACGTTGCTGTTCGTGCTCCCTCCGTTGAGGACTCAAAATGCGAAAGTCATTTTGTCGCTAACACTTTTCGCAATAATAGTGGTAGATTTGTGGTGTCCCTACCTCGCAGGGTATACAATTCTCATTTCGGCGATTCTCTTCCCGGAGCTATTCGCAGATTTCAATCACTGGAACTCAAGTTCAAGCAGAACCCTGCCGACATTCTATCGCGTGGTTGTCTACCCCGTTTTTTACACGGTCACCCACAATGGTGGTATGGTCCATCCTGGTTGTCCCATGAGTCATCATCATGGCCCACCAGTGCTTTCGATGCCCATTCACCCTGCGCTCATCCCGATCTTGAGCAAGAACAACGTAAGCAAGTCCAAACCTCACTGGTTGCCGCTTCATCTACGCCTAGTTATTTTGAAAACTACTCTTCGCTTTCAAAACTCCTTCGTGTATTTTCGTACTGCCTACGATTCATTCGGAACTCTAGGCTTCCCATAGCTGATAGAAACACTTCTTTTTTAACTTCCCATGAGTTACATGGTACACTTTTGATTTTTATTCGCCAGTCCCAGCGATCGCACTTTAATATCGAAATCAAGGAACTTGAGGCACAACGCTCTATCCCTAATAATAGCAAAATTCTTTCACTTAACCCCTTTCTGGACAATACGGGGATATTACGCGTGGGCGGACGCCTTCAGCACTCCCAGCAAACACCAAATCATACTCCACCCGCATTCTCATCTCAGTAAACTAATCATAGAAGGCGAGCATCTTCGTCTACTCCATGCTGGGGTACAATTGACTCAGTACTCTCTACGGCAAAAATACTGGATAATTAATGATAAATCGTACATACGATCAGTAATACACAAATGTATCACTTGCTTTCGATTCCGTGCTAGGGGCTCAAGCCAATTATTAGGACAATTGCCCTCTTACCGAGTTACTCCTGCTAAGCCATTTTCTCAATGTGCAGTCGACTAGCCGGTCCTGTATTTATACGTCAGGGCGGGCAGCGTTCCAAATCTACGTCAAAGGCTTATATTGCTCTATTTATATGCATGACCACTAAGGCTATTCACCTTGAATTAGTTTCAGATCTCACCTCAGACGCTTTCATAGCAGCCTTAAAACGGTTTATAGCTCGTAGAGGCATCCCTTCACAGATATTCTCCGACAATGGTACAAATTTTCGTCGTGCTAGCAGTACACTACACGACTTATACAAACTTCTCCAATCTAACGGATTTGAACAGACTACCCAAGATTTTACCAGTGCCCAAGGAATCAAATAGTCCTTCATTCCCCCGTCAGCACCTCATTTCGGTGGCCTGTGGGAGAGTGGAGTCAAGAGCGTCAAGTTTCATTTGCGTCGCGTTGTCGGCAGAACCATTCTTACGTTTGAAGAGTTTTAACTCAAATAGAGTCCTGCCTCAACTCACGCCCCTTGTTCCCCATCTCAAATGACTCTAGGGATCCCGAGCCTTTGACTCCCGCGCACTTCTTGTTGGTTCTCCACTCACTTCACTCCCGGAACCTGACTATTCCGAAGTCAAAACTGGTCGTTTGGGTAGATGGCAGCTGCTCCAAAGATCACCCACTCTATATGGAAGAGGTGGTTACAGGATTATTTGCACCAGTTGCAACAACGCAACAGATGGCGTCTCCAGTCCAAAAATTTGGCTCCCGGACAACTCGTCCTTATTTTGGAAGATAATACCCCCCCCTCTGCAGTGGAAACGCGGGGTAGTCACTCAGGTCCATTTGGGTCAGGATTCACTAGTGCGCATAGCGGATGTTCGCACCGCAAACGGCATCCTACGTCGGCCCATTCACAAATTATGTCCACTTCCAGTGGCCTCAGATTAATTACATTAGCGTTCATGCGATATGTATCATTGATTTGAACTTTTATCGCATTATCGTGCTTCATGCCCGGGACATACCCCGGGCGATCGCATGCTTTCCATTTGTTATTCTTATTATATTATTATTATGCTTTTTATTATTGTATTATTATGTATCATTATCATGTTATTATGTGTTATTGAATTTTTGGGATCATTATTCTATTATTATGTACTGTCAACTATTATGTCTTTCGGATTCTTATATTATTATGCATTATTGAATTTTCTGGGATCATTATTCTATTATTATGTAATGTCAATCATTATGTATTATGTATCCTCATACAATCATATTATGTATCCTTACATCAATTGGGTATGTCAATCATGTTGTTATGTATTATTGAATTTTTTGGTGCCATTATTCTAATATTATGCATGTCAATTATTATGCCTTTTATTATTGTATTATAATATTGTTATGTATTATTGATTTTTTTGGTGTCATTATTCTAATATTATGCATGTCAATTATTATGCCTTTTATTATTGTATTATCATATTGTTATGTATTATTGAATTTTGGTGTCATTATTCTATTGTTATGTAATGTCAATTATTATGCACATGCACTATTCACATAATGACTTAAACTGCAAAATCACCCGATTTTGTGCGGGCAGTATGTTAAACTTTGTACTTATAATATATGTAATGTAACGCCGTGTGTGCGTGCAGTGACGTCATCCCTCCCGCTAACTGCTGCCAGCGTGTCCTGCACGATCGCAGCAAGCCTAACTAGTTCAGTCAACTGCTAAACTCCGAACGGGCAACAAGCCTTCAGTTCGCCAGCCGCGGCTATATAATTATTTTCAATTCGGAATATTCCACTTCAAATTATTAGCATGATCTTCAGTGCTTAATGCATTAATACTTAGGCGATCTCGGCCTTAATTCATTATCATGACTTTCAATATTTAATTCAACTTTATTTCTCAGGCAATGTATGCCGCGCTACACTGCACGTGCCATGCAATCATTTTCTTGCAACATTCAATAAACAGTTAATTCAAAGAATATATACAGTCCACTACTTTATTTCATTTCATACCAGCCAACTCATCACCTAACGTTGTAAGACCAACTCAAGATTATTTCGAGAGCGTCGAAGACGTGACACCCCCCAGTGTGGCTTGTGTTGCGTCATTCACGTAGGTGGTTCTAGTGAGTTCCAGGAACACTTGAGATAAGCATTAATCCGCTGGCGTGTAGTAAGGAGGCAAAGCTGTACTGCACCTCTCCGGGGCCTATATAAAGCCATAGCAGGCGGAATTGTCAGTTCAATTACGTGAGCGATTTTCGCTAGTGCGGATTGAGTGTGTCGAAATGAAGTAGTATTGTGTTAATAATTGTGTGACATTAATAGACATTGTGTAATATTAACAGACATTGTTATTGCGTGTGGACAAATCTAACTGGAAATATTGTACTGTTTAACTATAAAAATTAAAGCTGGTGATTAGTGATTTAATTGGTGTCTTGTATTTTGTTTCCACTGTACCTACGACGATCAAGTAGACCGCCGTAACAGTGGTGTCAGAACTGGGTTAACAGTGGAAACAGTCTTCGTAGAAGACTGGCGTTAGTGGTAGTTGAAAAAAAAGAATGGATACCAGTCAGATGATAAATCGTTCAAAGCAATGCTACTGTAGATCGAGGAACAACGCCGCCAGGAGGCAGAAGAAAGACGCCGATAAGAGGCGGCAGAAGTACAAAAACGACATGATGAGAAACGCAGACATGAAAGAGAAGCGGCGGACGAACGACAGGAAGCACTAATGGAAGAACGACTAAAAGAAAAACGAAAGTGTGAAAATGAAACACCAGAGAGACGACAAAAAGAAGAATTTAGTCGTCAATCAGACGAAGTTAAGGCGTTCGTACAAGACGACATCACTGCAAAATTCTTCCTGTTACGAGGTGACCTGAACAAACAAGTAGACAGAATATCTGATGTTGAAAAATCTGTGTCAACAATGAAAACAAGTATGTCAAGTTTAGAAGATTCTATTAAAAAAAAGGAAGTCGAACGTAAAGATAAAGAAAGACCATTAATAAATGCTGATGAAGATTCAAAATATCAGAAAATCAAACTGAAGTAGGGCCAGTGTACGCAAAGGCCCCAACGTTTGATAGAAGCACTCACTGGGCAACTTATGTTCGCCAATTTGAAGCTGCCGCTCGCTTAAATAAATTGACAGAAGAAGAGAAAGGTCTTTCACTAATTCTTGCTATAAAAGGGCCTGCCGAAGAGCTAATACACAAAGTGCCATCTGACTATGAAAATTAAAGCTGGTGATTAGTTATTTAATTGGTGTCTTGTATTTTGTTTCCACTGTACCTACGACGATCAAGTAGACCGCCGTAACAATATAAAATGAGACGTCTTTTCAAAGGTACTAAATGACCAATCTATATAAAAGTCTTGAAGAATGGAAATTAAAAGAAAGTAATAAACAATTAGTCAGCGGGCTTGAGAGAATGGTAGAACATGTACACCCGAGTAGTTGATCCGGCGTTTGGCGCAGGCGCCATAATGGTGAGCTTTTCCTATCTCTACGGATGCCACCATACTGTTCGGTTCATTATAATAAATAGAGTCAGACAGACTAAGCCATGGCCGGCTCTAGTAGAAGGCCGGAATATTAAACGTGGCAACGTTGCGTCTGAGGCCTATAAGCATAGTGTAATAAAATAGCTAAAGTGAACTCGTTATATTTTGATTTAATTACATATCATTACTAAAATCATGAGTAGGCCTATTCATACCTAAATCTAAACTATAGGTCTGTGCGCACTTACTACTGTACGTTTAAGCTGAAGAAAGTATTTTACATAATAAAATTTAATTTGTAAAAAATGAAGAATTAATAAACTGCTGTTAAGCGGCAATTAAAAATGACGCGATTTGATTATTGAAATACATAAATTAAGAGATCGCCTAGTAGGCCTCAAATATCAGCTGGTTCCAGTGTTGCAACGTTTAATATTCCGGTCTTCTACTAAAGCCGGCCATAACTAAGAACGTAGGAAGAATGGAGGAAACGCATCCGACAAAGCAAAGGTTTACCAGAGGAAGAACAAGAATTAAGTTAAAGTATCGCGTGGAGGAGGACATAGAAAGACTGAATACTAGAAACTGAGAGGCTAGAGCGAAGAATGGAATTGACTCCTGGAACAGACCAACACCCAAGAAGGGTTCTGTTACGGCGACAGTTACTACATATCTATAAACCAGAAAAAGGGAACATTATTGTGTCGTGTTAGTGACAAAGTTAAGCCGGTCACGCACTAACCATCGCCGCTGTCCAGCATGCCCGACGTCGGTAATGGATGTGCGCATCATACTGTCGTTCAACTCGTCCAGCAAAAGCATACGTTCTCGTTGATAGGATACCCTCCCACAGACATCTATTTAATTTATATTTTTCGATAAATTTTGATGTTATTTCACGGCCCATTATGAATTGTAATTAAAACAAATTAATAATAATAATAATATTAAAAATAATAACTGTTAATGATATTTGAATGTATTATGTAAACGAAGAATAGGCCTAAACTAAACTAAATATCAAACTGAAATTTTATCTGAATCGTTACTTATTAAATATAATTAACTATAAAGAATGAATGTAAGTAAAATTAAACAGTAAACATTTATTAAACGAATGTGCTCTAAAAGCATGTACCGTACTGTACTTGCTCGAAAATGACGATTTGATAGACAGCAAGCGTACGCATGATCAAACATGCACGATGCACGATTCCTTGACATCCGTCAACACTACACACGATCCATCCGCATGTCGTGCGGCTTGAGATGATGGTCTTTGCTGGACTCAGTTTTCGTCGTGCACATCCTTTACAAAATACACGACGTCCGGATGGATGTCAAAGCTACGCACTGTCGTTTTAGACTTGCTGTCCGTCATGACGTCCAGCGGGGATGGTTAGTGCATAGCCGGCTTTACAATACAAATGAGACGACGATGCCGAAGAGTACGCGAGAACTATGGTCTAGTGGTCTAGTGACGCGCGACATCTGACGCATTTTCTGTCTTGCAATGGAGAATTAACGTTGCCACAGTTAATTAATTCGAGAGTTGCTCAGTTCGCAACGAGAATTGAACGGTTTCTCCGATTTTGTAATCATCAGACGATCATCGCCTTCTAGCTAGCCACTAGTAGTAGTCGACATTTGTACGAGACAAACATTGGATGGCACACCCTTGTCTCGTGTATTTGAAATTAAAACTGGAAATATCCGAAAACTACCAACACCGATATTCAGTTTTGAACAATCATTCTTGCGTAACATGTTCATGGACTTACAATCTGCCGTAACGTAATGCATGCTCGCTACTTCAGTTCTGATGCACCATTAACAATGTACTACAGAAGATCAATATTCGCATACAAGACTCTGTTAAGAAACGTACAACTTGACATCTTTAAAAATATAAAATACGTAAAATAATAAATTTAAACTATACCGATTTCAGCACGTGAAAACAACAATCAACGTAATGTTTGAAACATTTCAATTCGTGTAGTATACTCGATCCCAACAGACCGCTACCCGCCACCGCTTGCGTAACCGTTTTCCCAACACTAGAAAATCACTAATTCATTCCCACGGCAATTTACATATATGACACAACTTCTCGTTTATTACAGCTACACCTCATATTCTGCAACATTTTAATAGAAAAACAAAACTTACCACACTGTAAGGCGCCGCAATACAGAAGTTCGCTTCTCTCTTTCGTCACCGTGAGTACGCTTGAGCAATGAAGTCAGTTTGAGTTACAAAAACCTCAGTCGTTATCAGTACGATGAGAGGAGTACCAAAACCGTGCTAGAAAAAATTCTGAGAAAGGCGAAAACACGTGAATAGAAGGATATGGAATACGTTCATTAAGTACTACAGATATTGGCTTATTGTTACTGTGCACACAAAAGAAGATAATGTATCTGATATTTGAACGAGTGAAGCGAGTTCTCCGTTTTAATTCGACTGTTTGACATTTGTCTGTCTGTCTATCTATCTAGGGTATTCTCACGATAACTTCCGAACGTATCAACAGATTTATGCAAAACTTGGCAGGCATGTCCATACTTTTACCCTACAGAACCCTATTGTTTTTTAGATTGATATCCCAAAAAATATGGGAGCGGGAGGCAAAAATGTAAGGGGGCAAAAATTTTGGAAAGAAGTTCAAGTGGGGTATTATTAAATTAAAGGAAATTTTGCCGAATATGAATGCATTGTTCATATTTGAAAATTTCAAAATTTTGGGAACATAAAAGAGGGTGAAAATTGTAGTAAACTCAACAAATTCACTTGCGGTATAAAATTAAAAGAAACTAACTAAAATCTGAACGTAGTGTTGATTTTTAGAAATTTCAAAATTCTGGGAACCAGGGCCCAAAAATGGGGTAAAAGTTTGGTAAAATTGTAAATTCCATGTGGAATATCAAATTCTACAACTTTTAACCAAATTCTGAATATAGTATACAGTTTCTGGAAATTTCAAAATTTTGAAACCCAGGGCTCAAAAATGGGTTCAGAAGTTTCAAAAATTTTCGAAATCCAACCGGGTGTAAGATTAATGGGAATTTTAACACAAATCTGATTCCTTGGAATTTTTAGCGTTTAATGTACGATTCCTCTACGTTTGTTACTTTAGTAAACAAAAAATATTAGGGTAAGCGGGATTTTCGTATATTTTTCTGGTAACTGAAAATTATTATTTTTTTATTTTTGCAATAATAAATGTAGTTCGTTCAAAATAGTCAGCGAATTCTCCAGCTCGGGGAGCATACTAGTAGCCTATACTTAGATCTAATTACTGACAGGAGTGGTACACAGATTAAGTATAGGCCTACATACTAGAACTTATTATCTTGTGAAGATTTTATGATTTGTGTTTGTGATGATAAGATAATAACTTGTTCTGTTTTGACGACTGTGATATTAAGATAGTAACGTATTTTATTTAGTTGTACGATAGGTGGATAATTTTTTATGCTATGCTTCTAAATTTTTGTTTCTGCATATTTTTTGAGTTATGTAAAGCCTTGCATGTAAGGAATGCGTATAAAAATTTACGTATTATATATTATAATTAGAAATTTTAATTAAACATGAATTAAGATAATCATTTATACTATATTTTACATAAGAAATCTTACAAACGTGTTCATACTGTCTTCTCAGTAACTCGATCCGAAATGTTTGTTTGACATTTTAAAGCAGAAATCTTATATTTTCTAAATTCTATATACCGGTACTATACAGTTTATATTCATAAATGATCAATTTTTCTTGTTTTATATTTTATATTATTAATAATAATACAACTTTTTACAAGAATATATTGTTTATTTTGAAAATTACGTAGGCCTATATGTTTCAATAGTGATCTATCATCATCGGATATGTAACATATAATATAATCTAACTATCTGATGATGATAGTTAGATCACTATTGAAACATATACGTAATTTAAAAATAAACAATGTATTCTTGTAAAATGTTGTATTATTATTAATTTTTCAGTGAAGGGTTTGTGAGGATCGGTCAAAAATATACACAAATTTTAACTTACTTGTGTCGACGTTTCGACACTGTTTATTGTCATCATCACTGTCGAAACGTCGACACAAATAAGTTAAAATTTGTGTATATTTGTGACCGATCCTCACAAACCCTTCACTGAAAAATTCATTGATTGACGGTCACTACGAATTTAAGGATCATTATTAGTCTAATAATAGAAAACTATACAGTTCTGTGTTTGGCGGCAGCAACAATTATCCTGATGATGACAATAAACATTGTCGAAACGTCGACACAAATAAGTTAAAATTTGTGTATATTTTTGACCGATCCTCACAAACCCTTCACTGAAAAATTCAATGATTGACGGTCACTACGAATTTAAGGATTATTATTAATAATAGAAAACTATACAGTTTCTATATAAAAAAAAAGGTTTAGTATACATAGCCCGAGAAGTGCATAGAGAATGCATCTTTTTTGTTAATCGATTGAAAATATGTTTAATTGTGAATAATATTTAGATTGTGAAGGAAAATGTATGTGTATCAGAACTACAGATTGTAGATAACACAAAGGCTGCTTTCACCACATTAACAAGTATTTATTACAGAGTATACCTTACTGGGAATATACACTTGTAGTGGGACATGTCATCTGCAAAAATGTGTATTTTCGCAATTCATTTTGGAACATGTTCAAAAGAGAGTAAACACAGAAATGTTATACATGAGAAATATGACACATGATAAATGTGAACGTGTGGAGAGATCGATAAAAATAAGTATACCAACGCCGTAAGTGGTCGAACGTTTCACGTAGAAGAGAGACCACAACAAAGGTACAGAATCAAGTCTCTGATGTCTAGGTTCGTGACTAACATAAAAAACAAAACAAAACAAATTGTATACAACGTATGAACATTGCCGTAACACGCGCCCACATGCAAGAGACAGATTGCACATCACCCTCTCTCATCGGTATCGATTGCGTTTATTCCAGGTACCAGACAGTACATGTACACGACGCACCTAGATGTACATAACAAGAACTACTGTTTTAGTCGTGTGTACGAATCTGTTTAGTTCACAAGAAACGAAAGTATACGATGTGACTAATTTACTGTATAATTTACTAGAAAGTAAAAAAATTCCTTACCTTTTATTAGACAGGTCAACGCGACTTTGGGCCGAAATCGTCACGGGCTAGGCACAAGATAAAACTGGATGTTACATAAAAAAACTATATACTGAACACTCCTCTGGTCTGCTGCTATCATCTCTAGTACCATCCTGTTATTTAGATTTACGAAGTTAATTCTGTATGTATAGAGAAACACGACCCAGTTGAGTACCATCGTATTTAAGCCGTAAACCTCTTTGAGTACAGAAGCAATTGTAACGCCTGACGTATGATAAACAAGACGATTCTCGGTTGACTACTGTATTATAAAAAAAATTATACGGTACTCGATAAGCAAAGGCTTACACCGCGGTATGATTAACAAATGCCTGCACGTGCAGGGCCCCAAATTACTGTACATAGTGCTAAAACTGTCCTATGTAGTAAGGGCAGTCGCGGCAGCCAAACACAAAGCAAAAAGAAGTGCATCGAAAGGTAGCGGACAGAATCAATAGGGAAGTGTCATTCCCAAGGTTACGCGCGTCCCGGCGCATTTTGCAACGTCGCGGCGTCGTATGACCTTGCATGGGGTCGATAGCTTTGCTGCGCTCGCGCACATTTCCGTCTCCCGATCCTTCACTCTCACGCTCTCTCTCTCTCACCGCAAAATCGGCCGATATTTTTGCCGTTTGTCTAGATGCGTTTCCTGGCTGTCTTTGCGAAAACGTCGCTCTCAAAATGTCATTGCTGTTTCGTAATGACGGAGACTAATTAATCGGCTACTCACCAAAAACTGTTTCACTTACCTTACCCACACAAACAGGAGAGTTAAGGCGTTACCAAAATCTCACCGTGCATCGAGAAAAATAGAGCAATTTTACAAGGGAATACATTACCAACAGAACGTTTTCCACTAGTACAGTCATAAAGCAATATTTTTTGTGATGTTATATAAGCATCGACGTCAATCACCGAGTTCTTTAAATACGTTTTGGATTTTTAATCATTAGTTTCCCTGTTTTTGCCAGTCTAACTGCGCGACCGTGTTATCCAATTTTACAGGCTTTGGCAGCGTTGATTCCTGTTCTTAGTGTAACTTATCCTAATTACACTCCTGTTATCGAGTACTAGGGTTTATTTCAAATCGGAAAACGCTGTTTCAATATAGCTAGCCGGAATATTTTTTAGCGCATTCTTTAAACCTTAATATCCATCTCTCTAAACCTGTATTCGATATACTTTATTACATTTTCCTTGCCGCGAGATTTTCATTGGCTGCCAACACTGAGTATTACATACATAGGAAATTAAATCAGTAAACAACATAATTATGCAAAAATTTTCAAAAAATAAATAAAATAAATTTGTATTTGATTTTTTGTAAAAGTCATTAGACCTATATACTTTTTGGAAAAGTACACATTACATTAGTTTTCAGCGTTTTATAAATATATAAATTATAATATAATTTGTTACTATTGTCAACATTTTTTAATAATAAAGTTTATGTACTTAGGTTCTGATGTTTACTGCACCTCTTGTCATAAAAAGACAAAAGTGTGTGTGTGTGTGTGTGTGTGTGTGTGTGGGTGTGTGTGTGTGTGTGTGTGTGTGTGTGTGTGTGTGTGTGTGTGTGTGTGTGTGTGTGTGTGTGTGTGTGTGTGTGTGTGTGTGGTTTCTGAACGGAAAATAAAAAATATTTTTAACTTATATCAAGTTAAATCGTGTTACTCTACACTGTTGAGGTTATATTCAACTTATCTGAGAATAAAACTTTACTGTTAAACAATTAGCTTCCACATATTGTTTTTCTACATTTCAATTGTATTAACGTATTCAACCACGTTACTTCTTAATGAAAAGGATAGCATTCGTTTGCAGTAACAATTTTTGTATATTAGGAGACCCACCACTTCTGAAGTACAACTGTCCCGATGTTGATACGTCAGTCCGTTGTTTTCTACTTGTTTTTCATCACCACTGAATTCGAGAAAGAAATCTTACATAGGCCGGGACGTCTTCACTCGTCAACAAACGGAGAAGCCAACACAAACAATTTTTCTTGGACATCAGGTGTCGAACAGATTTTGAGGTATCTGATGGTGTATTGTGCAACGAAGTATCAAGATACCATAATTTAGACTTGATTGGGAGTATTTCTGAACTACAAGTCCCAACAAGCTGCTCACAGCAAGACGAAAAATGTATACAAGAAAAGTTATAAAACAATGTACTTTTTGGTTAGTCTACAATTTGTCCAACGCGAACACTATATTCCTGCATTTAATTAACTATATTTCAGAAAGACAATCAACCCACCATGTTAAAGAAAACTGATCCTCTACGTGTTAAAACAAGTAAAATCAAGTAAGTTTAAAACTCCTGTTGTAACTTCTTTTGTTCGATAAGAGAGCAAAATAATTTTCAAATTAAAACGTAAAATCTATATACTAAAACAGGCGTACATTACGTAAGATTAAATTAAATATCTACGTAACGAGGCAAAAAAAAACTTCAAGAATTAAGACAGTTCCGCACATGGTAACTGTGCAAAGATGTCCGACGGAGTGACTGCATAATTACGTATTATAAAAATCGTCTGTGCACGTAATTATAAATTCTGGTATTGTAGAGAAAAAGGAGCATTATATAATAGTGTACGTATTATGAGATATCATCACCGGGGTAATGATTGAGAAACAAATTCAGTGAGCGAGCGAATGGAGAAGCAACGAGGAGACTTTCCCGCGAGGATTGCATGTCCGTTACGTAACCTAACCAAGGTTCATTCTTTCTGTCCTTCGCGCATTCAGCTTGCAGGTAAATAACACCGCGCCAACATTCCGCCGCGCTGCTGTCTTGTTCACAACATATTGTTCTTATCGGATATTATTCAGCAACTGTCTGCGCTGCACAGTCCAACATGTAATAATTTGTAGGATTCACACAAATGAAACGAGCCGTACACTGTAACTATAACGGCAGCAGTTCAAGTCTGTGGTCTGAGCAGACCGTTCGTTTATGCTCGTTTTCCGTTTCGGCTGAAGTCACGAGAGAAGTAAAAGATTCCTCTCTCCTTGTGTTAAAATTCTTCAGTCGCTAACAATCAATTTGCTGATATAGATTTGAAATATTTTTACTGATTTAAATGTGTAATACTTCTTTACGTTATCTGATAGTTACGACATGAACGATCAAAGGGCTGTCACAAACATAAGCCGTCTTGGTGACAATCGTCCCCGTCCCCGAGTTCACTTCCGTGCAGCTTGAGTATGGATAATAGGTAATAGGCCAACTGTGGTGGTGCAACTGAATTACTAACACTTTCATTTCTCTTACATATTCTCACTAGTCACTAGCACTTCGACATTTATTAACAATTTGAAAAATTTAAATGTTCCAACTTCTAATATTAATGATGGTTTAAATGTAATTTAAAAAACCGATTTCAGAGTATTTTAAAATTTAGTGTCACGAATGATAAGTTTCCATGATAACTGATTATTATGATAATCACGATTCCGTTTTCACGTTGATCGGAATCAAGTAAGACGAACAAAATCTTCCCCGGAACATCTCCCTCCCCCGCAAATGGAAGTCACTAACAACACCATGTGTAAACCGTATAACACATCTATGAATCAAATTTATGGGAGTAGGCACAGGGAAGGTTTGAGGGGGTTAAACCACTCCTCAAATGTCCCACTGAACTTAAAAAACGTAATACGAATTATGTCTCTTAATTTTATTGTTCTTTTAAAGTACGTATAAATATTATTTGCAATAAACAATAATAAATAATTTTACCTATCTGCGGAGATGGGTGACGATAAAATTTGTCACCTTCAAGTTTTCCTGAATACCATCCGAAATAAAATTCTGCATACGCCCATGATCAAATAATACTCCAATCCCTCGAGTACGATGTGAACCCGGTGGGCCAGTAAAGCTAGGGACACGCAGAAACACGTGTACGGGAGACACACTTTTATTGTGAACGGACATATAATCTGTGTTTTGTAGTAATACACAATATAATTCCGAGCTATGTCTATTTACATTTTTTATGGTGCCGATACACTGTAATCGTAACCGGTAACTGTAACCAGAGACTGAAGTACTTACTGGTAGCGGAGAATGGGGCTGCGTTATACCAGAGACGGAAATGAGGGAAACTCCCTCAGCCCCAAATCTTAAATAAACATTTACTGAGAGAAACTATGTATTTTATTTTTGTCTGCTAAGATTACTTACACCGTTCATGAATACCTGAAAATGTACTTCTGAAGAAACTGATTTCTTTTAAAACAAGAAATTTGAAAAAAGAACATTCCCCCCCAAAATCCTTTCTGGATCCGCCCCTGCCTTATATAGAGGAACTACTTGGCTGCCACGACATTCTTTTTGTCTCATGCTGCAGCCGGAACAATCATTAAGGCCAACTGCGTAAACCAGAAAAAATATCGTACGTTTTGTAATATTTTCTTTACTGTTATGTTACAATTGAGTTAACTGCGCCGTATATCACCTTGACTAGTCAGTACGGTGCACACAGAAGTAATTAATCCACCAACACATTGCGGACACGCCCTATTAATGGCAATACAATAGCACGTAACGATTTCCTGGTACTGTATTAAGTTGAAACGTTTTTATCGTAAAAATCTGGTCCACATTGCACAATATACAATACGATAAAGGTGAAACTTAACTCCACATGTCACAATGTAAAACTGTTTTCCGTTAAACACATACCATTTCCCATTTCCATAATAAGCATTATGTAACTGTTTTCATTAAATAAATAAATGCATTGCGTTACATTTGTAACACGACATTCTTTACATGACTGACAAAGTTCTGTTTAAGTTCACCGCCTTGCTTTAGTGCACTTCAGGGTCCACTATGCGGAGAACGAAACGATATCCAAGAATTATTTGGTAATGAACGGAAACACTATAAAATGTACAGATAATACTACAGTATAATAATAAATTTCCATACGGCACGTTACCGAGCTATGAACGTGTAGCTTATCACGATCTTCGAATTCCTTATTTAGCGACGGAATTATTATATACAAGAGCTTGGACGGAAGGAAAACCGGACTGAGGGAAGATCTTATGGAATTCGAATAAGTCTCCATAAAATCTACGGAATTCTATCTCCGTTTCCAGGGATGATAGAAGTCTCACGAAAAGCTCGAGTCTCTTACCTGAATAACAGTTATATCCAGTAGTGTCTTACGGATGATATGTCGATGATGTGACGTCTGGGACATGAAAGTAGAACAGACAACCGGACTTGATAAATTCTAATTTCGGAAGTACTAGTTAAATTGACACTCCTAGAGAACCTCACGAACCTACGCGTATTATAATCTATCGTGCTGAATTTAGTCTGAAGGTCCATTAAATACAATGAAGTATTCGAACAACTCTCTACACGAAATTCCTTTACACTTTCCTACTTTACGAGAATGTCACAATAAAACGACTGCCATATCGTGTACCGCCTACACATACTCTCTACAATCGAATTACAAATATTATCAGTTCAGTGGTTGTCACCCTTTAAACGCGCACGCATACACACACACATGCATACAAACACATACGAGGGTTAGTTGAAAAGTTCGCGGAGCGACATCTATAGCTTAGCGGTAGAACTAAAATTTTTCGTGAGTTGCAATATTCATATTTCTTATAAACACGTATTTTATATACTGTATATATATTATAGTTTTTATAATTTCCAAATCTATCTACCAGTTTATTCATTGCTTATCATTTATTCATTGTTCGAAATTTACGTGTACACGTGTTTTAAAAAATGGGCAAAATCAAACGTCGTGGTGTGATTGAATTCTTGGCTAAAAACAGTCTAGCGCGAATGAATATTCACAACCGAGAAGGGAAATGTGTTAGGAGATGCTGCATCATCAAAAACAATATATGTAAGTGGGTTCTCGAGTTTAAACATGGTCATACGAGCAATGAAGATATCTCCACGGTGGACAACCAAAAGGTGCATGAACTATCGTTATCGGTATCGGTAACATCGGTATCGTTACAAAAATGCCATATGCCTACACGGTATTGGAAGACCGGCGATTGGGAGTAGATGACATTGCTGACGTCACAAGCATTTCACATTGGCGTGTGTATCGTAGTTAAGTCAAGGACTTGGTATGAAAAACCTTTGTGCATTTGGAGTCTGCACGCGGGGATCATCTTTTGTATGACCACGAAGCATTTTTAGACTCTGTACAGTTCTAGTGACGTTTCATACTTATTATCCTGAACACGTGTTTCAGATATTGACTTGTATACGCCCATCGTCAGCCAGCCATGATGACTGCTTGTCACTTACGTTTACGATACTTGCATTACATATATGACATCTGTCATCATATTATATTCATATACGTACGCATGCTATACATTGCTAGCGGAATTAGAATGGCTCTGTTGAGCTCTTCTGACCCCCATACCTTCTGCGATGGTAGTGGGTTACTCCACCTCCTTTACATTCCTTACTAAATATAGACGATTAATTTACATGCTCGCACACTTACACAACTATGTTCTTGGATTCCCGTGTGATTCCATCTATGGCTTGCGTACAGTACTCATCTGTGTTTGAATTACACTTCCCACGAACTGGATAGTGTAAAATTTCTGAAATTTTTATTACTGACGGCCGGATAACCGCCCTCCCTTTAAGTTCTAACCGTAAATCACTCGTTTCCGAGTCACTGTTTATCAACAAAGTACTACTTCTTCGCAGACTGCCACATCCACTCTGGAATGCGTATCTAGGTTCCAGTAATACAATGCAGTTACCACACGCAGTGTAATCACTCAGCAAAACTCAATCCATCAGTCACAGCTAACAGAGTTCACCATACTTAGATTATTTAAATTAATTTGTTAACGATATATAAACCAACTGCTTGCAATACGTAGAGCACAACCGCTACATCAGCAAACAATGAGTAAATGTGGCAACAAATAAAGCGATAATTTATATTTCGCAACCTAATCCTTAAATCGATTATTTTATTCAGCGGAAGCAATTGAATATTGTTGAATATAGTTACTGGAATCACCTGCTGTCCCATTTCGCTGTGCCTAGCGCGAAAGACCACATGCCTGCGAATTGCGAATTCAATTAGTATTTGATGATGTACTTAACGAATTCAATTAAGTACTTGATGTACTTAACATTCGCCCCCCCCCCATGGTAATCCCATATCGAAGGAGAATCTTCGTCACGTGAACGATATACTTTGTATAACTGATCAATTAGGAGAAAATATAGTAAAAGTAGTCGGAAGCTGAATTTTACTAAAACCAAATTTACAACGAACTTAACTCGGAGTAAACAGGTCGCTATGTGAATTAACGGTCATGATATTAAGATGCATAGTGATAACTAGACTTGTGCGAGTTGAAGAAACAACTTTGACTTGTGTAATGTAAAGGGTCTGGGGTATACGTATCTAAGAGCAAAATCCCAAAAACTCTTAGACAAAGTAATTTGGTCAATGAGTGCTTCATGTAAAAATGTACACTTAACCAAAATAACGGTGCCTTAATTTGAAGTGATGTAAAGGCATATGGGGAGATAATTAGCAATGAGGATTGACGGAGCAGGACACAAGTTGAATTTATCAAACCTGTGTTTGTTTTCAACAGACGTTATCCACAACAATTTTCCTCATAACTAGGAATGTATATATAAAAGTTTCTTTCTGTCTGCCATTCCCGCTACCAGGCCGCCATGCAGTCATCTATGCAGATTTCTGCACTCATGCATATGACGCTTGATTTTAAAAGTGAGACCATGACACGTTGACTTCACGACTGTACGGCCGGGTTATTAGAAATTTAACAAAACTATTGTACGCCACACCTAAGAAAATTGTTTTTTTTTTTGTTTTTTTTACTTAAATTTTTCGTGCTTTTCAGCAACTTTCTTGAAAACTACTATAGAGACTCAGCTCTGGTATACTGTCAAACGACATGTAGAAACGCTAATTTTGTCTCTCAATTTTTGCTACAGGAATATTCGTATTTAACTGTTTTATCTTTCGAACGCAAATAAGGTCAACATTTTTCACCTGCCCATAACTGGTGAACAAAGCATATCCTCAACAAAGTATATGTCATTTATTTCCTTATTTTTATTTGTACGCAGGACCACCTCCCGAAATAGTGACCTTTTTTTCCCGGAACACTGCACAGCTAGGCGTAAATTATATTGGGCAAGGCACATCACTAGAATAACAGCAATCGTTGCACACATTAAGTTACTGGCATGGAGGCTAAGGACGAAGAAGAACAAGACAAGGAAGAAGAAAAATAGGAGAAAGAAAAAGAAGACGAGAAAGACGACGACGACGATGATGATGATCTGTTATGGTTCGACTCGTTTTCATTTTCTTCACATCGACGGTGAAACGCACTGTTATCGTCAGCCTATCTTAAGCCCCAATAAATGATGTCCATATACAAATCTTATAACATTATTAAAACGACTAATGTTTCAACATTTATGATTCACCACCGATAACGATGAAAACTTACACAATTTACGTAATGTCTGGTTACTATCTTCATGTACGTGTAGTATACAAGTAGGAAATCGCGACGTTACAGCGAAGTTGGCAACATAAAGGTTGATAAACATCGCAGTGAAACAGAAATTGGAATATGAACTTGTTAAAGCAACTGCAACGAAGAAGTTAATCTAATGCACCTATCTACCAATAAAATTAACAAACACAAATTATCTTACCAATTTTACGTCACACAAGATACGTGATAAGATAAATTACATAACCGACAGTAAGCTATCAGTTTCCTGTACCTATCAACGCTGAAAAAAGAGGAATACTGTAGAACACAGCAGAAGGATTGGTACACAGTTTGCACGTAAGAGAGACGAACGTTATGCGTGGCTGGGGAGTGCTGTACTGTATCCGCCACACTGAATTTGCTCGTTGGTGACGTGTCGTTTATACGGCGCGCCGGTCTCTTGAGAATCGCTCGCCTCCCACTCTATATTGTGTGTTCAATGTGTAAAATGCTTACTAAATGCGATTACTTTCACGTTCAGATACGGTAGATCATTTCGTACGTATGTCAATAGTATATAGATGATTCCTAACGTTGATCATATTCGTCGCATCACGTACTTCACGTGCATTCTGTCCACTCCTGAAGCGTTCACAAAACTTCTCGTTTGATCGATGAATATTCTTCCCAGTACTGCATCTATCTCCGTATATTCCCGTATGTATTCACAAATTTTCACTTTCCAGTACTCAGCTCGTATGTCTAGTTTTTCAGGTAGATTCTCGTATACTTTTAGCTTTATATCTGAAAAACTAGCATTTCTTGGACAACGTACAGGTTTCTTCCGAGAAATTCTTGACAAACTGGTAGATTAACAAATATCTTTCATGTTTTTAACCGCCATCTTCATCGTTTTTACGCCGTCAAATGCCTTTTTCGTCAATCGTCTTCATAGTAAATGTTTCTTGGTTGTCGTGTATCTTAGCCGGCACTGTTGTTCTAGCCTGTTCGGCTAAGCTGTTCAATAGAATGCTTTCGTTTTGCGAATTAAGGGAATTATGGAACTGCTGTTGTAGTTGCCGCGAGGGTTTTGGCGAGTGTTTTGTAAAGAAATTTGTAGAATCATTTCTTCCAGTTATGTCATCACGCCGGAAATTTGAATACGTTTGAATTTATTCTTCTTGACAACGAATTGTATCGAGTAGGTATTCATGCAACTGATGCTTGTCTTTACAACTAGAAGCGTTATTCCGGTTAGTGTATTTCCAATTATATAAATAATCAGCCTCAGCTTCACGTTGATACATTATACACATACTTACATGAAATATGAAATAGGGTAGAATTGAGCGACGTATACCCGGCGCGTCCGTATGTTCTTTTTTTCTTTCTTTGAGTTTGTATCAACATGAATGACAAGAATTTGCTTGACATGAACGTGTGAACGTGTGAACACTTTCTAAAGATCTATTCTTAACACTTCACACGTTGTACGGAATATTATATGACTATAACTTAAACAACGTTTCTAATGTTATGGAAAAACACAATACAATAAGCAAAACTGTATTACGAATATGAGAAACATAGAAGAATTGGTAACTTTAGGAAAGTACCTATAAAAATCAAGTTAGAAAATGCTGAGCAAGAGCTCAGGGCTACAAATTTATATTGTAGAAAACCGATGACCGATGTGCACGCGCCCGAAGGTGTGAACCTGACGCCACATAGGTGAGTCTCTGAGACAAAGGTTGAAGATGTCACGTACATGGTATTTCATTCGCAGAACGTTAAAGGTTGAAGACTGCTCTACAAATCTAAGTAAACGGAAAACAACACTTTCACGGATAATATACAAACAATGTTCTAGTAGTAATCGGACTCGATTCTAAGATGATGCGTCATGAGTAAAAACCCACCTCTCTGCGAATCGTTCTGCAATGGACTACCAACGGCGGGGATTACAGGCTCTGGAAATATCAAATTTCAAGAGAACCTGGACACGTCAGATACGAAGTTGTACAGAAGCGAATGACGTAGTAGTTGCTCCCCCAGCCTCATCTACATTTTGTCAAGGGTAGAAAAGGGATATCTTCAGTACAGTTACCGACCGATGTCACATGAAAAAAATTAAGTAGTACAATTCATTAATTAATGACTTCAGGAAAAATCTGACCCACAGATAAACTGGATTAACACTCGATGAGAAATGTAAACGTTATACCATACCGAATTAGATGCCCACACACATATCTTTTAAGAGAACTATAAGATATCAATAAATTTGTTTTGATATTTTCTGTCGCAATAAGTAGATATATCCGAAATAGTCTGTTAAAAAATATTTACCTGTATCGTCCAATTTCAACTAGAGGATGGGGATAAGTCGCGAGCCATTACTTCCCACAGCCACGTGGCAACCTCCTCTTGGCCCGTAAACACATGAGGCACTACATATACAAACCAATTAAATCATAAACGGTTTTGACGGAACAATTATTCACTACAGATATACTACAATTCCGTTATAACCAACAGTTCTAAAACGTGTAGAAATTAATCAAACGTTAACCCTATTTTAACGAGACAAACGTTTGTTTCTATTAGGGGAACGAAAGACACTAAAAAGTGAGAATTCAATCCTACGCGAGTCGTTACGCGGGCACCGTCTATAACAATGCAAATACTTGTGCTGCTCGACTGTCGATACTAACAACAAAAAGCCCAGCAAAATCTATGCCAATTTACTTTTAGTAACCCCGACTACGTACTATAACTCTCCAGAATATTAATTTAAAATTACGGTGCCTCGCCTTAATGACTGTCCTTGAAGCACGCCGACTCAACGTTTACCAAATACGTTTTTTACAACAGCGTGCTGAATTTTACTAATAAAACTTGTGAAAACCTTACAAGTCCAATTATTGGCGACACGGACAAACGTATGTCCGTAAACCGTGATATATCGGTTACGTATAACAGGACATATAGCAGTGCGTATCGACCAGGTGTTTGTCATCTGCGAGACAGTACACGCCTTTAGACCTTGTGATACAGACAAAAGGAATGTCGCTGCTGCGAAGGTATTTCCTTTGTACGGCCAAAGGAAATGCTTAACTCTCTAACACGACCACAGAGAATTCATACCGACTTTTCGTGCACGACATACTAACTCAGCCGCTTCGGAAAAAACGATGATTTATAAGTATGGTTTGACGATTCTATAAGTTCAAACTATACCCACGTTTTCGCGGCTTTTTTCACTCCCCCCCCCCCCCGGTTTTGTTTCACCTAATATACCGAAACTGAAATGTGACAACAATAAAACAAAATATTTCTTATTTTCACAAGACGTGACAATGCTATAAATTAAGTTCATATACAGGACAGAATACAAATTACTGCTACTTATTATGTGATAACATCACGTGCCATCTCCACAGTCTTTTGGTATAACACTTCTGCTTATTTTAACAATTTTCACACACACGCGCGCGCGCGTATACACGCATTCACATACTCACAAATGTTCCTGAAGAAGACATCAAAGTAATATCGAAACGTACAGGAAGAAATATGAAGACAAAGATCACAGTCACATTACAGGCACAGGCCTATACCAGACATTACACATAACAGTATAGACCTACATACGTATCCTGGAATGAAGATATAATGTAAAAAGTAAAACGGTAACAAAGAAGCGAATCTGTGTAGAAAGAAGACAACTCGTTGTAGAATCTGTGTCTACAACTCGTTAATGAGAGACAAGAGTAATAAATATGCTAACTAAGCAAATATAGTTTGGCCATCAGGCGACAAAACTGATAGGATTTCCAGTCTCTAGCACATATCCTGTAGTTTTTCAATGGACACTCTTCCTCAAAGCTTCCTCAACTGGTAGCCTCGGTCCTCTTGTGATGAGGCAGACGCAAAGGTCCCCGGAGCAAAATACATTTTAAAAACTTCCCAGTGTAATACAAAACCATACAGGACAGAACGAGACAGCGAGTGTTTGAGTAAATCGAGAAACTCTATGAAGAACTGACCGAGTACTATAAGAAAGTGATCTATAACTATAACTAATGTACATCTGCGTATTGTCAATTACACGGTACGGAAAAAGCTACTGGTTCGCAGCACTTGAACTGTACGGTACAGAAGTTTAAATATAATAACGAACGTACTTCCCTTTTCCCAAAAAACATGATTCTGGACAGTTTTGGGGGACTACAAATGTACTTTTAAATCAACAAGTATTCAATTTTCCGGTTGTTTACAAATATTTTTATACATGTTCGGTACACAGTCGTCCTCCGCCCAAACATTAGTTACGTCAGTCAGTGGATTACCACCTGTTACTTTACGAATTTATATTTAACTAAATACACGGGCGATTAGGTTCCAAGCTGTCGCTCTTTGTAATGAATTTTACTCTTTGTATGTCACTACTCCAAAAATAAAGTTAACTATTGAGAAATTAATTTTGATTCATAATTACTCTCTGAAACAACATTTTCATTTCTACTATTAGTAACGTTCTTGACGTTTGTATCGCAATGTTAGAATAAACGGTAGTCCGAAAGACAAACAGCACTAACACTCGTGATCGCTCCCACGCTGACCACGAACATTGCGCTTGTGACGCACAGACGCTAAATTATAAACTTGTTATCATCATATTAGATATTCTGAAAGTTTTAAACACATATCAGATCCTCAACAGTCTTTCAAATCTATGCCACGCTACATCATCTGAGCGGCTGAAACATCGGTGTCCTCGTTAAATGTTTTTCGAATTGACTTGAGGGGCGATGTTTATTCTACTCTGCTTGACCTTCTACACGCTGTATCTAAGTTAAGGTATTTATTAGTTGTTGTTTCAATATTCTCAAGGTACTTTTTTACTTATATGCTAAGCGAGGTAAGTCGTTATTGTTACTTAAATCATTCAATCAAAACGTACTAGCGAGAAAGCCAAACTAATTTAATGTGTCACTTTAGATTGCGGTATACCTACGGTACGCCACTGCTCTTCGTGTTTGATCAGACTACTAGTTCGAGACGACGTACAATAAATACTACATTACGATAAAATCACATACTGCGTCACTCTGTTCTAACACATGCCTGAATCTTATAGGCTATTTATGGTTTATATATGGATTATTCTTAAGCATTATAAAAGTTTATAGAATATTTTCGTTTTGACATGATTAGCTTCGATCGGGATGTTGTTGCTAATCTTACATTACGACAGACGAAGCAAATCCTTAATAATACTGACATATTTCGGTAAAATAGTAACAAGCGCTGAATATGCAAGGCCAGAAAATATCGATACAACAAGATGAAGGTGGATTATACTCTTGGAAAGAGGAGCGATACTATACAAATAACAAACGTTCAAAAGGACTTTGTAATCTAGAAATATGTGGATTATACAAAAACTGCGGAGTGCGTAGAGAAGCGTGGAAAGAACTATGCTAAACATAACAAATGGATAACAGGGAACCGAAGATATCGTTTAATCGTAAGAAAATAAAATTGAGGTGGCAGAGCATTTGGAAAGGCGAAAATACGGAATACGAGCTACGAAAATTATAGACTGGAATCCAAACGTATCAAAGATTTGATCTGGTTTCGTATTTTGGCGCAGTGAAAACTGTATATGGAGAGGCAGGGTAGGAATCCTGGGATATGACTGAGGAGATGTTCGTTCGGCAACACACAGACAAGTACTAATAAAGATGGTACGAACAATATTGGGAACTTTCTTTCAACCTATTGCACTATCGTACTGGACGTAGTATGGGCTAAATAGCACCGTTATACTCGGTTAGTATCTTTTCTTTTCTCTCTTTTCTCTATACACTTTCGCTACATAATAACACTTGCTCTCATTCGGTCTGTATTGCAGACGGGAGTTTCAATGTCTTCCTATCTATTACGACTTACACTGAAAACATGCACCAAGAACAATACCGATTTTCACCTATTATCTACCACTTAATCCATTAAACTTGTGTGCGAGCATATCAGAGGTTTTTGATGTTATAACAGGTAAAACTAAAAGTCCAGTCCGCTATCCAGGAGTACGCTGAGTAACCAAAATTCTAAAAGAAGTCGGCGTTGCATTCGATATCTGCTAACAATAAGTGGCTTACTTACAGTTTCAATACTGAAAGGCCCATACTATAGGACATGATGCTTTAATCGTAAAAAAATGAGAATAATTTCAGAAGACAATGTACATGAAAGCGAAGACACAAACTTGAAGTTCCAAACATTTTACGTAAATTATTAATACGAACGAATTTCTCTCTTTCACCCCTCCTCTCACTCTCATTCTGTCTCTCCCTTTTTCTCGATCCACGTCTATTACTCTCAAAATAAACGCGGAAGAAAATGTGAAGGTAGTTAACATAGTCCGAATTACAACAAGAACAAAGATAACACACGGATCAACTTTTTTTATATCTATGAAGACTTACGATTTCATTTGACACAAGGTTACAACATTAGATACTTGCGATAAAGATTAGTAAGCGCAAATCTGTGTTTTAGACGTGTAAAAGCGCCTCTCTTTTAGACGTGGTACGTAATTTTCTCCACAGATTTGGAAAAAATAATTATATTTTCTACACAGCACAGAAATATAAATGAAATTGATCGAGCCGTTTCTCGGCAAACAATGTTAATCAAACACGTAGCTCAGAAGTAAAAGAAACTTTAATTCAGGTGCAGCAGGATACAATAAACTTAACGCTTGTGCATTAGTTTCCCTTATACCGCAGAGAACCACAATTGGCCGTTACATTCGTTTAAATTGCATACCTAAAATTCGTGTTAACAAATGTACGGGTTAAAAAAGAATTTAGCATTAATACGATGCGATCCCCTCAAGTGCTTTTCGCAACCAACCGGATGACATTTAAAAACGAGAAGATTCGTAACACGCTTAACGTTTTGAATTAGTGAAATGTGGTTACCTAATCTGTGATGAGAGTTGCGAATATACATTTTGCAATATACAATATGCGGCTATACGACGTGAGTATCGAAGGTGATGACGGATACGTTTCTGTTACCTATGTGCATCCATATTACGGAAAGGGATCAACAAAGTAGGGATAGGATTTCGACCACCCTATTACTAGCTTACAGAACAAACAAGCTGCGAGTCATTGGCTGCTGGACCCATTTATGAACTTTATGGAGCCAGCGTTAGGTTTTCACATATAAATGTACGCTATTTCTATAACTATTTCTGTATGCGTATTAGCGAAGCGAGACAAAGACATGAGAGAACAAGACGGACAGGATTCCTGGCAGGGAAAGTGGCTGCCTCGCCAAACCGGCAGACGCATTGCTACTCTCTCACCTGTGTTAGCTTCAACTTTCAGATTCATATTTTTATAATAATAACAATTATACGACAGACGATGGAAAGTATTGCCTTGATCCAAATTAATATATTTAGTCCCGACACGGGCTACAGTCAGAACGGAAAATTCCGTTCATCACTCAGTACGCATTACACGAATAACCCTTAGAATGTATTCATATTACAGCAAGACAGCGTGAGATGAAATGTTGCATATATACTCTGTTCAAAACACCTCTGATACTTCATAATAAGGAACTGTGTTTCATATGCCCTTTATGAAGAATACTGTTATCTGTACCTTACCGAATCACTGCGCCTTTTATAGGACGCGATGTTACCATTTCTAGATACTGAAACTACACAAAGATTGTAGTGAATCATGTAGCCTACCAGTTACTGGTCACAGATTACGAAACGCCCTTATACTCATCACCCAGCTATTTTGTACGAACAGATAAAATTGTAAGGGTTTCAAAAAATCAGGGTTACAGGAAAAAAAATAATTCATTTAAAACTGTCGCAGACTCCTCAGCATTCACTCTTTTAACAAACTACAAAGTGCAGTGAAAGTGATTTCGGGAGTGCAGTGCACTGCTACGAACAATGATATTAGAAATACTGTACCACCTTTGAGTTCTTCCATTACACTGAGACTTGAGTAACTGAAAATGAATTTGGTACACGTAAGGGACAGTATTCGTTTCAACGGTGGTCCAAAACTGTCACATGTAGAAACAGTTCCGTTCTTTTGACGTCCAATCCGTTCTTCTCTGCGTCATTGTAGACAGTCCACATAGTTGGAGCTATCTTCTTCACTGTATTTTTCGAGTGCTGTGCTCGAAATGAGCGTAGACAACCCGTCAACCAGTGGTGGGTGTATTGTATGAAAGTTTTGTTTGCGATATATTGTGGATAGTGTCGTTATCTACTTACATGACAGTCAGTATCTTTATGTACATGATACATGAAGACATTTTTGCCAAAATCACAAAAATACCATTATATCACATAACGCACGTGGTACGGTGCGGCAACACTCGTCACGTGCTACTTCAAACAACGCCATATCCCCAACCCATTCAACGTTCCCAAGGGTCAGTTCGGAAGTTATCTATATATATATAACTGAATGTCTGAGGATTTATGTGTACTGAATACAAATCCACACCGTTACACCGATTGCCACCAAATTTTGCGCAGGTAACCTTTGACACAAGGACAAAAATACTGTCTAACTTGGAATTTGATATTTTGCCCCGTTCGCACAATTTAGGCCCTTTTAATTTTACCTTTTTGTTGACGCGTATAAAGATGTCAACAACACCATGGAGACCAGAATTAATTACCATAGTAACAAGTAAATAAACAAATGATATTTAGTGGCATCAGAACTGTACCTTTATCCGGTCCTGCACTTTTTAATGTTTTTAATATGCGATTGTATTGTTATATTTTGTAATTTTGTATACAGATACGTCTATATATTTTGTAATTGTCTTAAACGATTATAAAATTTATGTTTATACGTATTTCTGATGATGCAACGAATAAGTAATGAAATAAATACTACTACTAAAGATGTCAAAAACACCATGGAGACCAGAATTAATTACCACAGTAACAAGTAAATAAACAAATGATATTTAGTGACATCAGAACTGTACCTTTATCCGTTCCTGCACTTTTTAATGTTTTTAATATGCGATTGTATTGTTATATTTTGTAATTTTGTATACAGATACGTCTATATATTTTGTAATCGTCTTAAACGATTATAAAATTTATGTTTATACGTATTTCTGATGATGCAAAGAATAAGTAATTATATATATTAAATACTACTACTAAAGATGTCAAAAACACCATGGAGACCAGAATTAATTACCATAGTAACAAGAAGGCCTAAATAAACAAAAGCTATTTAGCGGCATCGGAACTGTACATTTATCCATTCCTGCAGTACATTTTCGATGTTTTATATAATATGCGATTGTATCGATATATTACGATGTGGAAAAGAAGAAGTGTACTAATTGTAAATTGTCCTATTACTTAATACAAAGTGAAAATACATATTGTTTTCATTTGTGAGGTTAGGTGATAACGGTTTTTGGCTTTTAGTTTACTGCTGAAATAAATAAAAGCCACGGTTGAGGAAAATATAACGTTTAATGTGTTATACAAAGCTTCTAACACAGTAACACTTAAAATAAAGAATTTAGCCGTTTTGATTTAACAGGTACTTTATAAATATCTCCAAAGGCTTTATAAACGGGTACTTTTAAATTTTCAAAGGCTGTTGCACCAACATAATAATTTAGTACAAGTTAAAATAGTACAAGTGTTGAAAACAGCTTTGGAGAGAATTTTATTAGTGAGTACAAAATTGTTATAACCTACGAGCTGACAGAACGCCATATAGACATAGAATATAAAAATTATATTAAAATAGGCTACTTATTAAAAAGTAAAATATTGTTTTATGACGTTACTCTCTCGTTTTTAAATATTAGTCTCAGGGTTATTTATTTAATATGGGGTCTTGTAATTTGTTTATTATTATTATTATTCAAAGCTCGTACTTTATTATTAAGTTGTTGTTTAGTGACTTATTCCACCCAATCAACCTATTGTTGAATCCGGTAATGAATAAATCGGTTACTTACACTTTTTATCGTCGTTTAATTGTCAGTTTATTTGGTTTAGAAAATGTTTTTTATTCACTTCTTAGATTTGATTCACTTGAAGTTCCGTTGGCTCTCCGTTGATCAGCGGTGGTGATATGATCAGTAATGTCCTGCCTATACACTAACATAAACATACACAAACATGATATTTACGATAATTTATATTGTGTAATAATATATATAGGTCGGTGCGGTTGGAAAAAATCATTCCATTTGAATGATTCGCTCTGGAAGTCTGGTACCAACCGTCTCGTTTTTCTCACTAAGCTGTATCTACTGATTACAATAAAAGCCAACTCTTTCAAAGGTTCAAATGACAATAATGATTTATTCAACTCTAGAACAATAAAAATTTAGTACAATAATATAATTTACTTTCCTTTTGGTTAACAGTTAAATTCGAATATGGACTCTAAAACATTTAAAAATCTCAGGTTGGTATGACTGCATTTGGCTAGTCGAATAATTTTGTTGGTAAACAAATAGGTTATAATGTGTTATTAACTTTATAATGTTTTTAATAGTATTAATAGTAGTAGTAGGTTCTTTGAGTCTGCAAAATACACATAATTAATAAAATTGCTACGGTTATAATAAGTAGATACAATATAAACTCATTGATTATTAATTTGAAAGAATATAAAGTATGAACAACTGTTCATGGTTAAACATTGAAGTTGAGATAGGTTTGTGCAACCTTGTTTGTTTAAAAGTTATTAATTATTTGTTAACAAGTGATAATAATTATTAGAATTCAGTGTCATGAATTATTATCATCTCCTAGACTGGATGTGCATAACTCAGGTATTTGTAATTCATTGGCTATATCTATGCCACCCTCTGGTGTAACTCTTACTTAATTATTGAAATAAAATATTGAACACTCTTATCTTACTAATGGTTAGGGCACATACTCCCTTCATTGGTTATACAATGTCTTTACTTATACTAATACATTAGAATTATACAAATGGTTAAAATTGTCGTTAATGAAAGCGTTCAATTTTGACATTGTTTATCTGTATTACAGAGTTCCCTTCCTTTTGGAATTGGGTATTTAATTGATTAACTGATGTTAATTCAATACGCTATTAGCGTTCTGTTACGTATATATTACTATACAATCATAATATAATAGTTGTGGGTATTTGATACTTGCGTAACTGGTCGTTCGTAGTGTTTACACTTTTTCGTAAACTTTTTAATTAATTAAAATTCTTTAATTAATTAATTAAACTTTTATAACTGTACTACACTCACTCCTATGCGCATGTACTCCGAATTATTTTCACTTAAAAATATACTGCACTATTCTTCTTCAGTAGACATAACCTCCACTCATGGTTTGAGGTTAGCGTATGTTTACATCTGGCCGCTGTCAAACGCACGTTTTTTCTGGATGAACGGCGTGCATGTAGTTCGCCTCGTTGATGGTAAAATACTGTCTTCGCTTCCTCTGTCGGAATGATGCATTTCGTATTTTTTATAGGATCTGATTGGTCAATATATTTTAATTCGTATATTTTCGGCGGGCTTCGTCAAAACAGACGCTTACAAACGCGTCACTTTTTGGTGTTGAGATTAAGAATTTTTGGTCAACATACCCACGCGCAAGGGTTCAGCATCATACAATTATTTTTATAAGTCCAATATCTTACTTATAACTGCACGGATGTCATTTTAATTACCCTCATTGTTTCTAATTTTTTATGACGATTATTTTGAATCCCCTCATCATATATTTCGGATTCGGGGTTGCTGAAATCGCACTTGGTATATAAACTTAGTGTCCATTAAGCTATTAATTATTATTAATACATTGTTTTTATTCCATATTCGATGGTAATAACGTATTCTTATCTTACTGTACAATTTTCCCTTAAAACTATGCCTTAATATTAATACTATGTCCGTTTTCATAGATTCAATCCTAGGTCTATGACTATACATATTTGTTTTTTCTTACATTTTAATAATACTAACATTTAACTAATTTCTAACATGGCCTATTTACACATTAATGGGTTTAGTCACTATTGACAGTGTTCTTTTTCCCTACATTATGAGTTTATTGCCTTAATTATTGTTTGTTAAGTAGGCTTGTCATACTTCATGGAGTTACCTTACTGTATGCTTGGTACTCTATACATATTATTCTTATTGTTATTCAAATGATAATTATAATGGTCTCAATGACATTGTTATTAATGTGCTCCAGTTCATTCTGCATTTGTACTGGTTATCACCTTGGTTTAGTAGTTATCAACATTGCTTGCAGCTAGTTGTTACTATATTTTTGTTGTTATTATTGTTATTTTGATTATTTAGATAGTTATCTTGGTTGAATTTATTCATCTGAACAGTATTCTGTCCCACTTCAAGTTGTTAGTTGAGTTACTACTTTTGTATAATAAGTTTATAACATAATTTGGTTGCATCATGCATCTTTGTTATTACAAGCATATAGTTATATTGGAATACATTAATATTGCTTTTGTATTTAGTTATTATATCATCTATTGTGTACAAAACGTTCCTTATATCATCTAGTTACTTCCTAGCTTAATACATTTTGGTTTGATATTATTTTGGCTTTGTTTTTCTTAAGTTTTAGTGAAAACTGGTTGCCCAGATTAGGTTATGTTGCATGTTTGGTAAGCAGTAATGTGTTGCTGCTGGCTGTGTATTTCTGCATTAATCTGGTTGATTGGCTTTCATTCAATGTTTGTACGTTGGTTATTGGTTATTATTATTGTACCTTTGGTTTACTCTTTTCTTGTCTTAATTATTGTTAATTAGTGGGTTTTTACTAACATCAATCCCACTGTACAACTGGTCATTTATATTTTGGAACCTATCCTTCTTTTTATGTCTACACATCATTTAGCTAAAATAAACTTATCCTATTCTTATTCAGTTTCTTGGTGATTCTTTATTTACAATACAGTATTTAGTCCTTATTGATTACAGTTTATTCTACATGGACAAGGAATGTATTCATCAAATGAGTTGTGGTCAGTGTTGACTTTACCATACAGCTTAGGGATTTATATCATGTAATTAATTAACATTTCTTCTTTCTTCTTAGTACAATTATTCATTCATAGGTTTATGTTAGTTTGTTATACTTCAATTTCTTTCCCTTTTTCCTTGTGTCTGGTCTGGATCTCTTCCTTCCTCTTTTCTTCACTGATGTCTTTCTCACTCTTATTTATTTTATACATGATGTTGTTTTCACTTGTCTCCTTCGCATTGTTTCTTCTTTCTTCTTTCTTGAGGTCGTTATCGTTGTGTTCTTCTCGCTGATTCATTTCTCTTCTTTTGTTTCCGTTGTTCTTCTCACTGATCTATTGGGTAAGGTATGTCAGTCGTCTCGTCTTTAGTTTTCTTTTCTTCTTTATTGGTACATTTACTAGTAATTTCTTTTTTCATGATACTTCACTTATTTTAACATATGATACTTTCTCTTTCTGTATCCATGGTGGTATTCTTGACCTTTTATGTATTCTTAACAGTAGTGGCTTTCAAATTAATTTTCGGTACGTTGGTGGATGTAGTGTTATATGTACCGTTACAATATTCGCGTGCGAAGCCGCGGGTAACAGCTAGTATTAAATAAACTTTACTCACTATTTACTATGACACTAATGAACGGAGAATTTAAAGTACATAAAACCATATTAAATGTATCCTCTGATAATGCAGATCATTTTTGGCTCTCTGCGATGACCTCATTCCCAATTTGAAATCGCAGTAATACGATCTATGAATTCATACATACTACGCCCGGTCTATTCTAGCATGACATTTTAAGTGGACTCTTAGGACCAGTGGCGTAATTCGGAAAATGAGAAGATTTTACTGCCGGATATTACATAAAAAGTAATAACGTACTTTAATACTATAAGTTGCTTAAAACATTCTTAGGTCAACATCGTTAAATTAAGTGAGGAGTAATAAAACTGCGGTTTTCAAAATATATTCAAAAACTCGTTTTAAAAAATCTATTAAGAACAGAAATTTAGAATTAAAGTGATTCCTAATGACATGAGACGGTTTACCATTCATCTGATAAAAGTTAATCAAGATAGAATATACTGAAATCCGTTACTTTTCATAACCATGTTGGTTTACTCAAACACTTAGAGGGTCAAATAGTTTATTAAATGTATTTATAAAATTATATAGGAAGAACTTTGAATTTTTCATTCGTCCTGACGAAAACGAGGAGCCCTACCTCCTCCTCCCCCACCGGAGCAGCTCCTAGTTACCCCACTGTTTAGGACAACTATACACGCAGTTATTTCTGAACTACCACTGTACTCTGTGTGTCCCTTTATTTTACATTAACATTAACTCAGATGCAGAAATACGTGGGCAGCCGACCTATCAAAGTCTCTCCCTATCCATAAATGACTACGCAAACCCATGCAATGTGATAGCAACTATTAATTCCAAGATAAACTACAACGACATAAGAAGTAAACTACTACATCAGTCATGTTTGTGTGCCTGCGCGCGTCTACCTCGTTATATGTGAAAGTATTTGGAAAAATGTATACCCCTCGTATATATATCTTCGTAGTTCTTCAGTCTTCGACTGGTTTGTACCCTCCCCGCATATACCCGTGGTGCGTGTGGTACTGATTCTCTCACAGGTATATGGGACCTACAGTTTAACGCCGGATCCGAACGGCATAGTTGGGGAAGGTTTATACTAAGCAGGATACCTCTCGCTGGTTTGCCATTGCCTTGCGAGGGGGAACGGTCGTGTCTAAATCAGATGGCCCCCGCGGGAATTGAACCCGCGCCGACAGCGTAGCAGCGCAACACGCTAGCCACTACGCCACGACCGCTCCCGTATATATATATATATATATATATATATATATATATATATAAACAGAATATAAATCGTTGAATAGAATTATTTAACAAAAATGCAACTGGATTGGCTGCAGAACTAAACGGTCTTTCTGCTTTTCATCTCACATTCTGATTTGATGGAAATTTCATGATTAGAAATTAGTTTAAAAAGTATATACAAGTGACGGAGTAAGACGTAGAGAGATTCGGAGACAATGTCATCACTAATTCATCTATTAGGGCATGCGGTTGCTTCAGATTCATATTTTTTTAACAGTTCCCTTAGTTTCCTGACGGCTTACATTTAATGTTTTCCTGGACTTCTCCACTCCAAATTTCCCAGTTTTTTCTAAACTGTCTTAAATTCTCAATATCATTAATGAAAAACCCCTAACATCTCTAATTATACAAGGTTCGCAGGACAATTCGTTTGTATTGTATTTGCCTTGAGTCCACTCTTCCTACTCATCTTTATACACTCCCAACAGATTTTACCAAAACCTAAATAAAAACTTTAAGTACGATTAGCAAAATTTACGCACCAACATAGTTTTAACGCTGTGCATTTTTTTAATGTCCTCGGACACATTAACCTGTACACCAGTGAAGTCGATCGGTTCGTTGTGTGCCGTTTTTTATACAAAATGTGATGAAGTATCCACACTTAATACAGCGAAGACAAGTTCGGGAAAGAAATTCTCACCGGTGAAGCAATACAGTTTATTTCGAAACCGGAATATATTCTTCTGAATACTTTTATTTTTGTCCCCCGCGAAGAAAGAAACACATCCAAAGGTCACCCATTTTTTCCTACACAAAGAGAGTACTAAAAAACTATTGTTACAAATCGTTTAAACCAAATCTTTTATAGACGAATGTTTCTTTTATACATTTCGTGACGTTACAGTGCTGAACAGAATACGATGTAAGAAAGCATGTCAAATGAATAAAAAAGTATCTTATGATTGTTTAAGACATGGGTGACGGGCTAGAATATAAACTAATTGGCCGTGTTGCGAGCACACACAATAATTACAGGCACGGGCCATCAGTCTTGTAGCCCACACGTTATCTGTTACTGACAACGGTAGTTTTACTTTTCTCACAAATATTACTAACAACCGTTAAGCCGCCTAGTACGTATTACGGATTCCACTCACGGCTGAAGTTCGGTCACAACTAGGAACAGAACACATACAGACAAAAGAGAAAGTACTCGTACGTTTGATAAATTACTTGTTACTGAGCCAGTCGCATACGTAACCGGCGTCACAGCGAACAATTGCACTTACATTATTGTCGACGAATTTAACATCTTTAACGGTCATTCTGCTGTTGATACGGCCAACATTTTTATATAAATTGAATTCGTAATTATTTCAGCGGACAAACGGTCGGTTTTGATAGATTTAGTTCGAAAGGCTGCGATTCTGCTCTCAACTTTTTAAGCTTTTGTATCTCTGTGGACACAAATTGTGTGGAAATTGATCATTTAGTGAAACTCAGTTCTCGTACAAGCAACAACGCGAGTTCTTTCACCTTTGCAAGCAGCAGGTAAAAAATATGGACAAATAATCAAAAAGTAAAAAACTTCGTACGTCTAACATTTATACAAACAACATCCATCTCTAATAACATAAACACAAACACTAGAACGTTCAGAAGAATATCAAGGTTTCAGAATTAATAAAATCGTAAATTACCAATTTAGAACTTATTTCACAAGCTGAAACACCAACTTTGAAAATGAAAGAGACAGTATTCCTCTATACTTTGCTTTCCTCGAAGCAAACACGGTACAAATTTTATAAAACGACAGTATTAGCATCAAAGCGAAACTATAAAACAAATGACTTATTGTTTTGTTTCTTTTCAACATCAACGGTGTTCTCGAGAAATATGTGTTAAAATTGTAGGTTACTCGTTGTTTCAAAGAAAGTAGGTACAAAGTAATCGAACAACACTCCTAATTAACTAGTTACAACAATTGTTTAATACGTAATACAAACCACCATACTCGAGTTTACGATTTGTTCAGAAGGTGAAAATAACTCCCTCTCCCTCTGACTGTCACCTATAAGGACACCATTGATGACTATTAACTTATTACTCTCCCACTCATTTCATCTAATAACTGAGTACCACTAACTGCACTGGTTATCGATTCACTATCCTGGACGCTCGACGTCTTAGTCGCCTACAATCTCTTCTTCTTCTTCCTATTTACAATTCCTTACTGTCATCCTTATCGGACCTAACCTAACCTTATCAAATCGTCTCCACTTTAAATAAATTATTTGTATTAGTTTTTAGCATTTACTTTCATGATATTGGTATGAACCTTTGTATGACTGCACGATTGTAATGACAGTGATTCTAAAGAAACTCGATCAACAAAACGACCTGATGACTTCAGATACAGCCATCACCAATTCCCGGATAACGAATAAAGAAAAAGAAATAATTTAGTTTACAATTTTTGTGGTCTGATCACTATGAGCGCTTTAGCGCCCATGTTTACAAATTCGTAAATACGCACTCGGACAATAAGTCAAGCTCTTCATCATTTTCGAATGGTCGAATGCGTATGTTTAATCTGAAAATAAACAACAGCAAACGTAAAGCCACACAGCAAGTAATGCAACCAAAACGGCTAAACCAGGGGTCTCCAAACTTTTTCACTTGAGGCCCGAACTGAAAAATCTTGGAAGTCAGGCGGGCCAACACACACACACACACACACACACACTGTAAACTTATTTTTTTATGTTTACGAAATAATCAAGTCAATAAAATAGGTATTTAAATAAAAATTAAGCAGACTTATCCAAAGAAAATAAATTCATTTATTCAAAATAATGCAAATAAAAGTAAGGAAAAAATAACATCAAAGATATTTCTTATGTATTATTTTTTGGCTTTCTTATGTACGTATGGGATGTGTGGAGTTGCTTCTGATATATAATGTCTGTCCATTTTGGGTCAAATTTTGATGCTCCTATCACTAGAATGGATTTCAAGTGTTCGTCTGACAAGTTAACCCTGTACTTTGATTTTACAAAGTTCATTTTTGAAAACGTTTGTTCGCAGACATAGGTCGATCCAAACATTGAAAGCATTGCTCGAAGTTAGAGCCGAGCGCACTGAGGTAATAGAAATCTTCGCTTTAGGTTGATGCGAGTGAAAAGCGTGATTCATTTAAGGGAGACAGACGAACAAACAACCACGTAAATGTTTTAAACTTGTACAAAATATAACATTTTACTGAAGTCATTTCTCCTTTAGTTATTTAGTAAACTGTTATAATATTTGAAGTATTTTGACGATCTATTTAAAAACTTCACGCCGCATCGGGGGGGGGGGGGCGTAGTTTGGAGACCTCAATCACAGAAATCAAGTGTTTTTGCTGGGATTTTACGTCCGGTTACTTAATGCAGACGGGTTCGGGATGCGTACTTCCACTGACAGCTCACGCAGAAGTAAATTTCTTTACAATTTTAACGTTCGAGCAGTTATATTTTGGAGCGCGCTAGCTCCCGTGTTTAAAAAGTCGTAGGTACGCACTTGGACAATAAGTCACCCTACCGTACAGCATTCGTAATAACACATATCTCTTATGCGATTTAGTTCGTGTATGTGCGCATGCTAACCGTAACCATTTTTGCTTTCCCAAAAAATATTTTTAATTAAAAATTATTTATTTACTGTTAAACACTACATTAATTCTACGTTACGAACTTTATGGAACAATGTTTTACGTTATTTATTACCTAGATTAATTAACTGAGCTTACTCCAATCTTATTCCGAATACTGTTATTGAAGAAGTTGGTCTATTGTACCACCATCCCTTGTATTACTGTGTGAATGAGGCTGATAGGCTGATGCTGATGCTGCTGCTCCTGAAGAAATTAAGTGTCCTACGGGAATAGAGAACAAGTCGACGCTGAACGGAAGAGAAGCCGACCGACCAACGCTGGACTGAATGTGTGGTTATTTGTTTTTGTATTTGTGTATACAACATTTGTAAGTATGGCGCGCGCGCGCGCACACACACACACACACACACACACATGGTATATAGAAATAAAAATATAAGTATATATAAAATAAAAAAGAAATGTATACCTACAGGCATGTACATGCATATAAACATTTTTTGCTTGTATGTGGGGTTTTTGCGTATATTTTTTTTTCCGTCTGGGGTGGGAGGATCAAATACAAGTAGAACGGATACCGGACCGAACTGGACTGCTTCCTTTCCTCAAGAGCAGCTCCCCAGCTCCCCCAATAAACGTTCGTTAACGTCCACTGCTATCGACGAACGAATTACAGCTCGAGCTATCGGGGCAGCTCTGCCAAATCTTATTTCCAACGTAATGTTTCCGGGTAATGCTATCCGTATAGAAAGAGTATCTGCCTGAAGAGTGTGCAACGCGATTTTCCGGCCTGAAAGCAATCTGGTTACGAATTATTATCGAATTAACAGAAGACAAAAAGAAAACAGTCAAATTATGATATGCATTTTTTTGTTCTCCATGTAATAAAAAACTTTATTATTATTAAAAATTGTTGGTTTCTGTTGCAACGCTAACATTATGAACACTATATTAAATTTCGATATCAAGAATCGTGGCTACTTAATCTCAATCACTGTTAATTCTACGTAACTGTGAAGTGAAGCGTTTCTGAAAATGTTTTCGAGGTGACTCTAGTATGGAGCACGATATGTTTCAATGATTTATGGAACCGTTAAATAGTACGAAACAGTTTAGGTGCGCAATCCTCAGACAACAGTCTATTAAAATACGAAATATTGATCGAATCGTTCGTCTTCCTGTGTCAAGAAAACCTCAGTTACCACACATCCGTTACACCATTGCACTGCATCATGTGAAGTGCATAACACTTATTTACGTGGGCGCTAAAATAATGTATTCAGAGTAGGCCTAGGTCTACTACTGTCACATGAGAGTTCTATAATAGTAGTTTATAATTTTAAAAACTAAAGCCGTACGGGGTACAGATTGTCAGTGCTTCTGAAATGTAAAAAATAATGCGCGCGCACGTGACCGTGAGGTTTTTTTGTTAATAAGTTGTGTCTACAATACACAACTATGGAAAAATTGTTTACATTTAAACATAGTCGGCTGAAAGTTTACTACGTGCAAGGTTCAGTAAAAGATTGATGATTACAACATTGAATCTGTACATCACGTGAATGTGGGTGTGGGTACATTACACGTGTCTAAGCAATAATCGAGGGGCGAGAACGAGACCGAGATTTACGAGCCGGCCTAGCCTTTGTTTCACTGCATCTAAAAACAGTTTAACATAAAATTACTACACTGTAATAACTTATGTCTGGCCGACTTTGTACTTCTAGTCTCCAACACAATAGTAACTCATTGCACTGGACACGACGAAGCACGTTTACAGGAATTACAAAACACGACGTGCTTTCTGATCAACCTAACAAGATATGATGAAAACGCGGTTCGTTCTAAAAATACCTACCGTACTCGTACGTTGTAATAAGTACATATGTTACCGGCAAAGTATGTAATCCAGGCATTTTACAGAATACCTAGGCATTTCATACAATGACTGGAGTTTTTTGGCAAAGTATAGAATAGAATAATACTTTTCAAATGTGTTTTATACTTTTCCCAGGTATTCTGTACATTGCCTAGGGATTCTATATAATGCCAGTGCTTTTTTAGGCAAAGTATAAAATAAGCTTTTACGTTCAAAATGAATACAAAATCACACATAATTGTTTGATTTTACACAGAGGAAGACTTTGTGTGACATTTCGAGATTATTTATTCTCTACTTTATTATGTTCAGATACTATTTTATTAAAATTATATTGTATAATAACTTTTTTAACCAATCTGGTTAAAAAAATACATTAGATATTATTGGTGTTTATTAATTCTAAATATATGGAACATACTCTATTATAACAAGACGGAGAGCTGTGACATTTTGAAGTACACTTTCTTTCATTTTTTATACAATTACATTTTTTTTTACATTTGGTCTTGCACACACACATTTTACGAACTCTTCTCCGGATCCTGATGATTGGGCAGTAGTAGCACAACGAAGTGCGGTTTCTAGTTCAGGAACATCTTCAACCCCCATTAGTGGTCTTGGGCATACAGTGAACTGCGATTTTCTGTACAGCTGCTTTAACAATCCGTTAGTGGTTCCCAGTTTGTAAAATCCGTCATCTGTCACACTCACGACGATTGCTAGGATGTTTTGAAGATCTCCCGCCCTTTGTCTACTTCAGGAACTGGATCACGAACAGACACGCCCACAGGAGCTGGAGGAAATTTTTTGTCAGAATCAGATTTCATCTTTTTTGCCTGAAGTTCTAGAAATCATTTTGACCTTTTTCTTTCTTCAGCTGAATTTTTTGCTTTGAATCAGAGAGTACACAGCTTCTTGCCATCGTCACCCTTATCCCTACTATTTCCACTAGTGACCACACGTACTATCCATGTAGACATGTAGATATGAAACCATGTATATGAATATATATGAAATCATAAACCATATACAGACATGAAACTATAGCGCACACATTGTCTTCTATACATTACCTTGAAGACGTTAGGCATCCTATACAATGCCTAGGCAATGTATGAATGTGTTTTATTTCATACTTTGCCGGCTGGATTCAAGCATTCTATGAAATTCCTAGGCATTCTATAAAATGCCTGATTTTGTACTTTCCCGGTAACATATACAACGATTATTTTTCAAGACATGTCCGCGTGTAGGTTACTGTCGGTGGTGAAAATTAGAGCAGTTACACATTTTATAAACAAAAGAGAAGTAAAGTCTGTTTAATAAAATGCTACCTCAAGTTAGCAATTTTAACAAATTATTATGCTGGATAAATTGTAAAATGTCGAAATTAGGAAACGTTAGTCACATCTGACGGGTTTGCGTAGACACTGCGGATTCAGAAAGAAGCAGGTATAAAGGTCAACGAAATACCGCGAAGGGCTCCCATCAGTGACATGCTGCCAAACAACAGGTGTACAGAAACTTAGAAAGATGTTATTAAACACCTATGCATGCAATACAGTACACAACGAAATGATTATACCACTCATAAAAATTAACTCTGAAGAAATACAAACCACGCGAACGGATTAGTGTTGGAAGGTCAAAGAACGATGTGTGTGACCAGGGGAATTTGTTAAGATTATGAAGTTAATTTGATAGGCAGTGACGTTTACTGAAAATATCGAAAAGTTTAGTAACTATTAACACAAATGTTTAGACATAAACTGCGAGAATTTTACGACAACTGCCTGACCTTATCGTTCATCCAACAGTTTCTGACATGCGAAGGAAAGCGAAACAGCACAATACCGACTCCATATCGTCAGCATCGTAAAGTTCTGACGAAGTTGTACTACACACGCGAATTAAGTGATTATATGTTAATCATTTCATCATCAGCACGAGGTATTCTTCCCATTTGGCACAATCCAGTCACCACCGACGTCTCCATTTGTATCTATGTATCTATCCCCTTGGTCTTCACCTTTTCATACGATACCCCGAAGCTTCAATCTTCTTTACCTCTCTTTTTTTCTCCTTCCATTATTTCTCAAAGACCTGTATCCTTCACCTCGGGATATGTCCAATCTAGTTTCCCTTTCTTCTCATTGAACTCGCTGATGTTCTACTACTACTTCTTTGATTCTTTTGAGTACCATTCATGATTCTGATTTTGTGAAATTACTAGAATTTGTTAATTATTAATGAAATATTACAAATTATGAATCCCTTAACCTATATTTATGAATTTTGTTCGATAAAGTGTCGAACTATTTATCGAATTTCTATTTAACAATAATTTCAATCTCTTGTGACGACTTGAATACGGATGCCCTAACGAACATCAAAATAACTCGTACAAAACAAAAGTTACTCTCTTTTGCTGCGACACAAAAGTATACTATCGTAATACAAGACATAAGTACTACTCTCTCGCTTAGAAGGATGTCAGTCGGCATCAAAGCAAATGTTATCGTGGTAATTAAATTTTAATCTCGGTATCAGTGTAGTCGCGCTGTTGCTATGTTTCTGCACATGAATGGGTTCCGCTTCCATTGAATGCAATAAGCTGTGGTTGATGAATACAACTTGTGGCAACGTGGACACAAAACAGAAATCGTATTTCACTATCGGTGCAACCTGATTGGTGCACAAAGACAGTGCTGCACAATTATGAACATACTGTTACATCAACGGCTTGCGAATGTTAATCGTCCGGCTCATTTGGTACGACTAGCCAGAGCTGTACACGGGTAATGCGCTGCGGGAAACAGTTTATAGAGCCGAGAACAAACACAACGGTCAGTTATACGCAGTAATAAGTAGACTTCCGCACACTCTTACAATTTTATGTACTATTTATATACATACGTTACACTAATAACTAGCGTTACAGAAAAGTTTACTACTTTCAGTGTTTCGTTTGGCACTGATTTCGTAGTTCGGACACGAGATAATAACGTGTTGCGTTAAAACAAAAACATTTCAGTATGTTTGTTCTGGAATACAACACATGTACACACGGCACTGATCAGTCTACTATACGTCACCTCACAAAGTATTCCTACGAACTGCTATACGCCGTAATGTAGGCGAAATGAGGTTACTAACGTACCAAGATTAAGTACTAGGCTATAGTTCAAAAGCTAGCCGATACAGAAGAAGGAAGGCTTTATACTGTTGTGAAACGCCAGAATACAGGGATACATTTACCAGCTGCCCTGAAAATTATATAAATCATGAACTTACGTTAAATATTAACCGAACTGAATAGTTACTCTTTATCTACCCTTACGAGTGTGCAGATTGCCGACCATCAACAGTCGGTTTTTGTAGTCATGCATGTAATCTTGGCTATACAAACGAAACCATGGATACTTTAGCCACACGACCATATTGCTGCAGATAAATATCAAATACCTGGGAGACCAAATTTCGCTCGGCAAAACGGGACAGAGTGATAAACTTGCGCTCATTCTTAATATAACACGGTTATAATGGGGTTTTCTGCAGCTATTTGTTTGCGGTGTGGTAATCCACCATGTTCTCGGGGTTGTGAAATGTCTACAACTTTGGTATGTCATGACAGCACAGTGGTAGGTTGGGAACAATTTTGGTCCAAGGTCTTTTAGTATCTAATATCACGACTGAGTTGTTCATTGGATTCGTCTTCCATTCGCTAAATTCGTTCTTCGCATGATCAGACAGACTGCTGTACATTGCCTATTCGGCGCATTTGTAGAGTTTTCTTCGAATTCAGGATCACCGAGGATCATGACAGTGCCAAGAGATACTTTCCACACTTCTCGCCTAAGCTGGTCGGATTCCGTGGACGCTGTAGACTGACAAGTGACGTTCCGTAGAACGGGCGCCCACGCAGCATCTCTCTTGTAATTGGAAAAGTTTTAATAATGTTTTTAGTGGCTTTCAAAAACATTAAACTAAAAATGCACAACATAAATTGAGAGTAAAGCAGAACGAAAATTTAGGCAAACGACGTCACAATAATGTAACACAATCTAAATAACTACGGTCGCACGACGCATTTGACCATTCTTCGGTCTTCGGCGGTAACGGTTACGATTCGGTAATTCGCGTTTGATCTAGATTTTCTTCAGGGCGTCGTTTTATTGAAACATCAACGTTTCGTAAGGAGTCCATATAGACATTGCCAATGACATATACGAGACACTGCCAATCACTTTCTTGCACCCGCAAATGGTAGGCTATATTCAAACATTTTATCTAAACCTTTAGGTTTGTTTTAAAGATTAAATTTCACGTCGCTTTTTAGTACAGGATAATATACTTGTATATGAACAAGGCAAATGAATGGTTTAAAGACTGAAGCATGACGTGGTGTCCTCCAGCGTAACAACGACATACGTTAATAATGTAGCTCACGAAAATTATTCAGCTTACCGTACGATTTGGTCGAGTGAAAAGAAATAAATATTTTCATTTATGTAATTATAAATATAAACATACAGCAAGTGAGGCTACGTCCCAAAAACGCCACTTATTACTATCAGCCAGTGCGTTAGGATTTCATAAAAAAAAATAGGCCATATTTCGTATTTGCCATATTGTGAAAAAGTCTCAATGTGAGTGCATTTTGTTCTAGACATATTATGACTGAAAATTATTTCTTCCACATGTAACACACTAATTGTATGTTACTTTTTAAGTTTCTCAAAATTTAATATATACTTTCTCCACGGTACGAGATTTATCAAAACTTATATTAACCTCCACTTTACGAAATATGAGGTTTAAACTTTGAAAAAGTTTGAAAACAAGCACGGTGCACCAAGCTTGGAGAAATTAGGATACCAGGAAGGAGATTAAAAGCCAAACGTCAACACAAGTTGAAATCGAATATTACTGAACTGAAAACTGTGAACATAAGTGTAGAACAACACTCATGAGCGTCTAGAATTTACAACCACGTACACTGCCCGTCTCCAGTTTTATTTCTTCAGTCTGTAAACGGTTGGCGTTAGTGCTTATTCTTATTTAGTTTCATACGGATTTAATTATTGGTTTTTGTCTCTCTCTGTTGTATTTATCGCAGTAGTTTCCATATTTCCATGCTGTTCTGTGCAACGCGTATCTGTGCGTCCATATTTCATTATTAGACATCGCTCGGCAGACAACAAGTTTTCTCCTTTACTCTAACTCAACGGGATTTCGGCCTTACCACCTTCCATCATTCGCAGCTTCTATGATCGACAAACCCTCCAACACACCTTCCTGTTATCTTTTATTTGTCCGTTTCGTATTTCTGGCTTAAAGAGACTCTATTCGTTCTGCATCAATTCTGTTTCATACCATGTTTGTGCCCCAGCAAATCCTATTCTCTGAGACTTTATAAATCTCACAATGTCTGTGTTATTAATTAATGCCTTTACTTCCAAGCTGTTCGGATTGTCCAGATACGTCCTCGCCTCTAACTAGTCGATACTGTATCTTCTTCCGAACCTTCTCAACTTTTCTTCATATTTTTTTCTGAAGCGTCCCGAATTCACTACAGTACGGTACAATATGGATTTCTGACCATCGGAAGCTTAATATTTTATAGAACAACAATGATCTGCTATTATAATAGCTACTGCGCTCTTATTTCATCAGCCATGATGTTTTTACTATTAACTGTTGATTGTAGATACGGAAAGTCAGTTACTCACTCAAATCTGTACTTCCCAGACTATACGGAACCATGTTATGACGTTTTCAAAACGTGATATCACCTCATAGGCCTTTACTTAGTTTTATCCCGACACATTACAACTGCAATCTCTTCGCAGATATTCAAAGACTTCGCAAACACTGTGCTTTCGGTTTTGCTTATTACTATAACATCGTCGGCATTCGTCCTAACTTGTGTAGTTTCCGTGATAGAAATATCTGTCATACTCGGTTTTCCTATAGCGGAATGTAAAATTAAACTTTACAGGAGAGTAGTCAAAACATCACCTTAGCTAACGTACAAAGACGATACCATGGTGGAGGTAAAAATGTAATTATGTGTGACCTGTTTATACATTTACCGCACTAATGCTTTTAAACATTTCAAGTGTCTAAAAACTAGATTCCAAAATAACGTCTGCCGTTTGTAACTCGACACTACCGGATCACGCTGTATCGTGTATTCTAATCGCATGCGTGAGTTCCTTAAGCGTGGACAGTGCGAGGTAGCAAGCAAAGTTTTTGTACGTTCCGCTGTTATTGTTCTGGCACCGTGCCAGAATTAAAAATAAAGTATATGAGTAAAATAGTCAACAAGAAGTAAGTAGGACAGAATGCACCGCGTCTACGGCACGGCGGTAAAAACTGCCACTACGCGGCGGAACTGTTAGCTTTTGGAAACTGTACCCGTAACCGCGGCAGGGAGTACAGTACTCCTCACACTGATGATTCAGTCTCAATTTAAAAAAAACTCCGATTATTACCGTTGTAACATAACAAAATTATCACACTAAACATTTGAATTAATGTTACATAAATAAAAGAGGAAGTTCCATAGTGAGTGAGGGGAATAAATTGTTTAAGGATTACCCTAGAAACTGTATAATTAAGTCTATAAAATGTGAATAAAAATGGAAGATAATAAAGAAAACCATTAATTAAAACAACCTACTATGAAAAAACCAGTTAAACCAGCAGTATACCCAGTAGATTGGGGAAGCAGTACAAAAAGGGAAGGACCATAAAAAAGGAAATAATCTGTCATGAAACCATTTTAATAAGGAAACTACTAATGTGATATTTGAAGAAGGGACGAAACATATCAAGATTCCCACAAAGAGACCAGAAACAGGAAGAGATATGCCAAAACAAAATGTTAGTCATATAATAAATACCATGAGACAAAATTGAAACCAATATAGGTAAACCCAAACAAGTTACAAGATACAATACTATAAAACACAAATTGTATATTAGTTGTAAGTGTAATTTGTTAAAAAACATGTCAAAAGAGACTACCATAGTGTAGAACTCACTAAACAGACTACCAGAGTGTAGAATCCAATAAAGTGAAGTGAGATAACAAAATTAAGAAACTACAGAGTGTACAGTGAGAAACATAGTTAAAAAATCTATGAAAAAATCTTCAATGAAGTTTAAGTATTATAAAAAGACTACCATGAGTGTAGAATAATAATAATAAAACCATTGGAATGAAAGACAGTCTAAGGACTGACAACATTACTAGTAATAAGAGTTTTTAAATTAGATATAAGAAAAACTATTACATATAAAATGTTTTCTTTAATTATAGCTAAGTAAATGGTGAGAAAGACAAAATACCAAAGGACAGTTCATAACTGAAGGTATGACTAATATTAAGATGTTTATTATTTATTATTAATTAAATAATATTTTAGATGTAAGGTGTAAATAGATACACGATATTTTTTTATCACAGTTAAAGTGTTTTCATAAGAATAATAAATACACAAGACAGTTAGTGACTGACAGTGTTACTAGTAATAGGAGTTTGTTTTATTTTTTCTAATTAAATTATGTCTAGGATAAGCTATTTTGTTATCATTTGATGATACAGTAAAAAATAATAGGAATAAGATGTTTTTGTTAAAATTAGGTGATATATGGAAAAAAGTTGATAATAAGATGTTTTTGTTAAAATTAGGCATAAGATGTTCATGTTATGGTTCAATGATGTTATTAGTATAAAGAAAGTTAAGTAGATACAAGATATTCTATTGTATTTAAAATCATGTCAATTAATTTTTCCATTGTGTAAGTCAGAGAGGCAAGTAGGGCATAAAAATGTAATAATTTTATTCAAATCAGTAAACCATGTATAATGTACAAACAGACCCACCAAGACACTATGTTTGTAAACACAGAATGGCCTATAAACCAAAAAAAAAATTATCTATCAAAGAATTAATCTATGTAATAGGAATATAATTCAATACATACAATACGGAAATTGAAAATATAATTAATACAGATACAGTTAATAGCAAATAGAATGACAAAAGAAAGAAAATTAACTTCTTTTGGAAACAGTCAAAAATAGGCTTATGATAGTAATCAAATCAGACTAAACAGCAAATTAAACAATATTGAAATGTTTTAATAACCAAATTATTAACAACAAAGTAATTACGGAGTTATCAGGTGTATTCCAGAGAAATATTATACCGAAAAAACAAATAAAAACCTTTAAAACACTGAATTTGTACAAAATATGAGGCATACAATTATTATATAAAATGGTAATTTTTGGGCTTAAATGAGTTTGAAACAAACCCAGCTATATATCAAAAGATGTAAAATTAAATAATCAATATTACTGAATAGTTAGATTCATGTAAAATTAAGAAATATTTGAAATACAGTAAAAAATAAGAAAACTTGTTATGTATAGTTAGATAGTGAAACAAGTCTTAGACAGATATTTTATAATTAAACAATATGAAGAGGAAAAAGACATACCACAAATTGCCTTAAAACGACGACGTTGCGTCTATTAGTCTATTGTTAATCGCAAAGCTGAACAGTTGAAAAATGTATTAGTGGAGTTTTGAAAACGAAATAATTTATATTAAAACCAAGTGTGGTTATGTGGCGTGTAACGGAGATGAACTAACAAGTGAAATAACCTTATATATCTATGTCTAACACTTCACAAGTTTCCAAAAACACAGAATAACATCATAAAACGCAACGCCAGAAATCGACAGCCATTTTGAACAATTTTTGGAACGAATTCACAGAGAACCAAAACACATATTTGAACACCACACTACGCAAGAGATCCATCCAGAATTCGACATCGCAGACGACGAGGGGACATTCAACACTATATTTTGGAACAACACCACTTCGCAGAAAAGGGAACATCGTTTTATTTCTGTGGGAGAAGATCTTCAATTCCAACGGCGTCATAGCAGTCAAAACCGAGCAGACGGCGGCCATTGCTGAATTTCGATAAAGACGATCGGCCAGTGCTTCCTGGAGCAGAGTGACGTCATTTCTTCGACTTGGTTCGAAATTTAAATAATTTCTTTCTAATTGACAATTGTAATAATAATTCTGTTCTATTTCAGATATTAACATTTAGTTTAAGAATACCTGTTAAATGTATCTTGTTCCTTGCCCTCTGACCATTTCGACTCGTTAAAAGAACCATAAATTTAAACTTGTAAAAAATATATTTGTTGATTTTTCTCACTGCCGACTGTGGCAAATATTAGCCAGTGCCTGGGACATGCGCAGTTTGACTGGCGCACAATTTTGAATGAATAAACGCAAATCAGTATTCAGTTACCAGCATTGTTTTTTTATTTCTACCATTAATGTTATTATTATTTTTTATTAAGCAAAAACATAATTCACATTGAGAGAATAGATATAGGAGGGAATTACAAACTCAAATAATTAATTAATTATTAATTAATTAAATTAAATCATTCAGTCAAATTCGATACAAGAACGAGAAAAAATATTTGCAAAATTTTTAAAGTTTGATGTATTTGTTAATTATCAATCAAACACACCTAGTTATAACATATTCTTATCATCAATATTTCTATATTCTATTTATTATTACATTTGAAATTATATCACAATTTGACTAGCCTAACAGTGGGACTTTAAGGAGTCAGACTGACCCAGTGATAAACAAAATATCAATACGTATCAACACATATCAATTCAATTATATCAATTATATTTTTATTTTTATATGTAATATTTCTATTATATTACAAATTGGCGTTTCCAACGTGGAGCTTATTAAAACAAACATTCATCATTCAATTTAATTATTATTTTTATTTTTATTTGTAATATTATTATATTACAAATTGGCGTCCAACTTAAGGGGCTTTAAATAGGAGGTAATAGTGTTGTAAAATAAGGACGAGTGTCCAATTTCCTATTTTTAGCTTGGCAACGGTCAACAGGTCGGAAGAGGGAGCGAGATGCACAGGAGAGCTACATCAAGAAAAAGGGCTATGGAGGCCGAGCAGGAGATAAACATGGAGGATAAAGAAGCGACACCAGTGGAAGATGTGGAGTTAATGTTACCGCCAGCAGAACCAAATAAGCCTGCACCACAGAAGGAACAGCCGGAGAAATCCACCGCAAAGATACAAAATTTGATCAAATGATGGAGATGTTACTCAAAGAATTTAAAACGACAAAGGAAGAGTTGGGTAATAAGATGGAGGAAAATAGTAAGAAGATGGAGGAGAAGATGGAAGAAAACAGTAAGAAGCTGGAAAATGATAACCAACGATTGAAGGAGGAATTAAGTAATAAAATTGGAAATACCAGTAAGAAGATGGAGGAGAAGATGGAGGAGAATAGTAAGAAGATGGAGGAGAATAGTAAGAAGATGGAGGAGAAGATGGAGGAGAATAGTAAGAAGATGGAGGAGAAGGTGGACGAAATAAAAAACGAAAATAAATTATTAATGGAGGAAAATATTAAGAAGATCGAGGAGAAGATGGAGGAAAATATCCAGAAGATGGAGGAGAAAATGGAGGAAATAAAAACTGACAATAAACAATCGAAGGAGGAATTGACCCAGATAAGCCAGAAACTGGAAGAAACCAATAAAAAGATGGAGAATAATAATCAGCAATTGAGAGAAGAATTGAAGGAGACGAACCAAGAGAACATGAACCGGTTGGACGGAAGAATGGAAATATTGAAGGAAGAATTGAGCCAGAAGATAGCTGAAAACAATGAGACAATCAGCAAGAAAGTAGAAGAGGAAATAACGGTAATCGAACAAAGGGTTACCAGAGCTGACGAAAAATGGAGTCAAACCGAACAAGAAGTACGGAGTATCAGGACAGAAATAAATACGAAGGTTAACACCATTGAAGAAACGACTAGGAAGACATTGGAGGAAAAACTGAAGGAAACACGGGAAGACTGGGAGCGAGTGCAGGACCGATTCACAGAGAAATGTGACGGCATAGAAGCTGCTGTGACCAGTATCAACAGTCAGGTACGACAGAACCAGACAGATATAGACCTATTCCATAGTCGACCGACAACCATTACCAGTTGTCCCAACAGTGAAAATCGTGAAGGGATTAACTTCAGGTTTTATAAAAATAAACCCATGGAATTCCTAGCAAGAATCGAGGAATACTTTGCCAAACACAGAGGTAATCGCTGGAGGGAGAACAAAGAGGTGCTGGACGAATCGTTCAAGGAAATAGCAGACAATTGGTGGATGGCAATAAGAGACGAGGTGACCGACTATCAACAATTCAGAAGGCTATTCAAAGCCAAATATTGGTCGGAATCAACGCAAAATATCGCCAGAGACGGGATATGTCATGGGAAGTACAACCCGTATGGAAACCAAGCTTTAACGGCGTACTTTTTGGGAAAGGTGTGCGTGGCCAAACATCTAGAGCCCCGAATACCGGAAGAATGCCTGGTCAGCAAACTCTCATACCACTACGAGGAGGATATTATCAGAGCCAGACGAAACAGTCAAATAAAAACGGTGCAAGCCATGACCGAGCTTTTAGAGATGTACGAGCACGAAGACTATTACCGTCAAAGTCGCAGGAGGTATGAAAAGCCGGAACCAAGGAATAACAACAATAATTTGAATAATAATAATAATCGGCAGAATGTGGGTAATAATAATAATTATAACTCCGCAAATCGGAATAATGCCGAGTACAATTATAACCCCAGAAATAACAATAATTTGCCCCGTTTTAACAACAATAATAATAATAGTAATATTCCTCGTATAAATAATAATAACAACAACCACAACAATAATAATAATAATAATAATAGCCGTCCACAAAATAACAACGGTTATTATAATAATAATAGTAACTATGTTCAAAATGGTCAGAGGAACCCCAACCTTTCTAATAATAATAATTATCATGGTAATTATAACCGAAATTACCCAAGTGGAGGTAACCACAATTACAGGACATATCGACCTAATGTTAATTACATCCGAGCAGAAGGCAGTGGACATAGGAGGTACCAGCCTCAAAGAAGGAGCCGATACTACGAGTACGAGACCTTCCAAGGGAGCCAGGGAAGTAATCGGTACAGAGAGTACGAGCCCAGACGTAGTTCCAGCCTGGATAATCAGCGAAGACTACCTGTAACAGAAGCCCAACCAGACGATCGAGCAGAACCAAACGAAACAGCCTCAGGACTTCAAGCTGACGCTTCCAACGGTCTGACCCGTAATGAAGCGGAACATTTAAACGAACGGAGGCAGTAATAAAATCCAATAACCCTTTACTGCTCCAATCTGCTGGGTTTAATCAAGTAGGTATGAATGTGAAGAAAAACAGAAAAAATTTTACCATAATATACAGCAATTATTTAAAGGATATCCGTAAGGACCTATTAGAAGAAAGTGAGCTTAATATTAAAAATTATGATAATGAAATAATATACATAATTGCAGAAATTGAAGGTATTTCTGTTCCTATAATGATAGACACTGGAGCCAATGTCTCCATAATAAATCGAAATGAACTGGACCGGATACAGCAGGAATGCCACAAAAACTTACCGGTACTACCTATTAATAACATTGTACTAGTAGGAGCTACCGGCCGACAGAACAAGACCATAAGAAAGCAAGTATCCCTCAATGTCAAAAGTCAGGGCATTAGTGTGGATATGATATTTCTTGTTGCAGCCGGATTACCTTTCAACATCATGATAGGATGCGACATACTGCGCCGAAACTCAGCAATTATCGACTTGTGCCGAGGAAAGGTATCACTCTTTGCTGATCCCTGGATAGCCAATTTAACTGATAACAAGACTTTAGACTCCAGACAACTTCTCGACCACCAAAATAAGGTGAATTACTTATCTAACCACTCAACAAACAACAAGCCAGTACATCAAGGATTCGGAGGAAGACCTATGGCAACAAAAGATCCAAGAGATACGTAACTTCCAGTGCCACAATACTAACGAGCAATTAACGGAAAACCAGCTGAATCAATTGGTAGAAATATATGAGAAATATCGAGCTGTATTTTCTGACGAACCTGGAAAGATCCGGAACTACCAATGTTCAATACGATTCAGAGAACCGGTAGAATTCAACCGAAAGTCATACCCAATAGCACAATCTTTGAAAGAAGCCGTACGATCAGAGATCCAGAATATGATCCGTAGAGATATCATCGAGAGCAGTCAATCGCCATACACAAGCCCAATTGTGGCCATACAAAAGAAAAATGGGAAGGTAAGACTTTGCCTTGACGCTCGGGAGATAAATAAGATGATAATAAACGATCGTACCTCACCTGGCGAAATTGATGAAATTTTGAAGAGGTTCCACAGAACACGATACATTACCACCTGGGATACGGTATGCGGCTATTGGCAAGTGGAGTTGCACCCAGCAAGCCGACAATACATGGCGTTCATCTTCGAAGGGCGCAATTATCAGTTTAAGAGATTGCCCTTCGGGTTGGTGAATTCAGTAGCTGTTTTTGTCGCCTGTATGGATCATATACTAGGACCAGAAGCGCTCCAATTCACAACTGTCTATGTTGATGATCTCCTAATAACATCAACCAGCTGGGAGGAACACTGTTATCGTGTGGAGTATGTTTTGAAGAAGCTTGCTGAGAATAATGTCACCCTTAAACTGGACAAGTCCAAGCTTATAGCTAAAGAAGTTCAATTCCTGGGTTTCCAGCTAAACAGTCAAGGAATAACACCATCAACAGAAAAGGTAGACGCCATACAACGATTCCCTACACCAAAAAACAGAAGGCAACTACAATCATTTTTGGGCCTATGTAACTATTATAGGAAGTTCCAGAATAATTATTCCGAACTAACAGCCCAGTTTCAGTACCAGTTATCGTCCAAGAATAAATGGTGATGGGGTCAAGAACAAGACGAGACCTTCAAATCAATTAAAGAGAAATTCTTAGACGCAGTAATGCTCAACCATCCAGATTTTAACCGACCCTTCTTTCTAAACTGTGACGCTAGTAACATTAGCTTGGGTTCAACACTGTACCAAGAAGATGAAAGTGGAAACCATCTAGTAGTGAGCTTTGCTAGCAGAACCCTTAACCAGTGTGAGAAGAACTATAATGTGACGGAAAAAGAGCTGCTAAGTGTAGTCTTTGCCTGCGGGAAGTTTCGGACGTATATCCTCGGATATCCAGTGACCGTCCGAACAGATCACAAGTCAATATCATTTCTAAGAAGATGCAAATTAAGCCATGGTAGATTGACCAGATGGGTACTCGCCCTGCAGGAATACGATATACAGTGGGAGTATGTTCCTGGAAGTAAAAATGTAGTAGCCGACGTATTGTCAAGAGTGAATCTGGAAGAACAAACATTCGAAGGCGAAAAGGAGAGCATTTTGAAAATCTATAACATTATTAAGGACAGATCTGATTTAGAGAAGATAGTGCAGGACATCAGCAAACACCAGCAGTCCGATCCGAAGTTAAACTCTATTAAACTTCGTCTCTCCAACCAAGATGACACAATAAACAAATTTTATTGTATACATAATGGGATTTTATTCATCAAGACATCCCTTGACGAAGACGTTTGGAAGATCATGATCCCTACTACAATCGAAAAGGATATCATCCTGGACTATCACCTACGATACGGTCACATGGGAGCCATGAAGGTGATCAAGGCAATAGAAGAGAATTGTCACATCAAAAGTATCAATAGAAAAACTAGAAACTACCTTAAAACCTGTATGATATGTCAATTGGTGAAAACCAACAATGAAAGAAAGGAAGGTATGATGATACCAATTACCTCACAAACTAAACTGGAAAAGGTCTTTCTGGACATATGTGGTCCATTTCCCCGCAGTGGCGGACGCCATCGACACAAGTATATTGTTATTATGATGGATCATTTTACAAAATTTACAAAACTATACCCTGTGAACAGAGCCACCACTCTGAAGACTCTAGAAATAATAACAAATCATTACATTCCAGAGGTAGGAAGCCCGACATCCATAATCACCGACCATGGAACGCAATTTAAGGGTTGGCGGTGGAGAAACACTCTGAATACATTGGGCATTAAGACATACAAGACGTCTGTCTACCACCCCAGCAGCAATCCAGCGGAGAGGGTACTGCGAGAGGTCGGAAGAATATTACGGACTTATTGCTATAATCAACAAAAGAAGTGGCAAGAATATTTATTAGCGACTGAAGAATTCCTTAATTTGTCATATCACACCGCTATTGGTACCACGCCATACACGGCAATGTATGAAAGACCACCTCCGAGAGAAATACAAGACATAACAGAGTTCCCCAGGAGTCAAGAATACAAATTCAATCGAATTAGATTCTACAATAAATTGGCTGAAGACCAGGAAAGGCGCAAGAACAAATATCAAAAGGCTGTTAAGAAAATAATAAGATATGAAGTCGGAGAAAAGGTACTGCTAAAAAACAGGGAATTACCCAGTACTTTGGAAGGCATTACCAAAAAGTTATTACTGCTGTATACCGGCCCATACCTGATTGTTAAAAACAATAATAACAATACGTATGTACTAAAGGATATCATTTCGAATAAAGTAAAAGGAACTTATAATCAGTTATCCATTAAAAAATATTTGGAGGACTCATAGTTGTGAGTTAAAACTACTATGAAGAAATTGTGAATTTTGATAAAAAAAATTACCAAATTCAAAAAATCAGTAAGCACAACTTACACCAAATATTCGAACTATTGTGAATGAAAAAAGAATTTTGATGGAAGAAAATAAAACTACCAAATTCAAAAATTAGTAAGTACAACTTACACCAAATATTCGAACAATTGTGAACGAAATAAGAATTTTGATGGAAGAATAAAAAATTACCAAATTCAAAATATCGTAAGTACAACTTACACCAAATATTCGAACAATTGTGAATGATGCAAAAGGGATTTTGAGAAATAATAAATTACCAAATTCAAAAATTAGTAAGAACAACTTACACCAAGTATCTGAAAGAATATTGTGAACGAAATAAGAATTTTGATGGAAGAATAAAAAATTACCAAATTCCAAAAATCAGTAAGCACAACTTACACCAAGTATCTGAAAGAATATTGTGATACAAAAAGAATTTTGCTAAATAGATAATTACCAAATTCAAAAATGAGTAAGTACAACTTACACCAAATATCTGAAAGAATATTATGAATGGAATAAGAATTTTGAAAAGAAAATTACCAAATTCAAAAATATCGTAAGTACAACTTACACCAAATATTCGAACAATTGTGAATGATGAAAAAAGAATTTTGATAAAAATAAAATTACCAAATTTCAAAAAAAAATAGTAAGCACAACTTACACTAAATATCTGAAAGAATATTATGAACAAAATAAGAATTTTGATAAGAATATAATTTCAAAATTCAAAAATGAGTAAGTACAACTTACAACAAAACATTTGAAGGATTATTGTGAATAAATAAAAAGAATTTTGAACATAATAAGCTTCAAAATTCAAAAGCAATAGTAGGTACAAGCTACACAAATATTCAAAGACTATTATGCCAGTAAAAAGAATTTGGAGGGAGATAATAATTGTCCAAATTCAAAATAATTAGTAAGTACCACTTACACAAACATTCAAAGACTATTATGAATGAAAAAAGAATTTTGAGGAATAATAATTTCAAAATTCAAAACGATAATAAGTACAACTTATACCAAAATATTTGAAAAACAACTATGAATAAGAAGGAATGTAGTTGAATAAAAATGTCTAAAATAAAAAAAAAAAAACATTAAACTCACATCATTACTCATACAAATGATGAGAAATAACTCTTAAAATATGAAAGAAGATTTTGTAAGAAAGAGATACAAAATTCTAAGAGAGAAAGGAAACCAGAATGTCATATGGCTTAATCAAACAAATTAACCAAACTCGCACAGAAAATAATTTAATAAAAATGGAACAATGAAGAAGAACCAGCTCACTAAAGACCAAATAGTGAGACCAAAAAACAAAAAACCTGATACTAATAATGATAATGCTGTTACAACCACCACTGTTATAGTGAAAGTGATAAAGAATTAATTCATGTTATACCATGAGCAATAAAAGTAACTCAATGGATACCAGATGGTAGAAAGAGTAAATATAAATACTACTTACTATGTAAACATGATGAAATGTATATGATACCACATACCTAAACCACCTAATATGGAATAAGCTTTAAGAGAGAAGAAGAGTCAAGTGTATAAAAGTATTAATTAATATAACGTATTATGAAGTGAAGAATCCAAAGATGTTTATTTTAGTCAAAAATGACTACTTTTACTGTTTATTTATTTTTATGACTGGATGTAGAAAATGCCATCAGTCTTATGTGTTGAGCAGAGATGATAATACCTCTGGACTCAATTGAAGTATTGGAGAGCAGGGATTGAAGCCAAAAGTGCCACTCTGAACTGTTCCAATTAATTTGTTAGGGAATGTTAGGGAGTAAACATACTGGTGAGGAAGCACCAAATAAGAAGGAATATAAAATGATAATGTTATACACAAGATTGAAGATCACTTATCAATGAAAAAAGAAACTAATGAAGGAGATACACGTCATCTGAGAGGAAGCAATGGTGGAAAAAGAAGGTATATAAAGTGAAAACATGTAATCACGGAGAAAATGTGAATACAAAAGAATTAGTAGTAATTATTTCATCCATACAGAGTATGATCTGAACTAATCACTTTTACAGGAGAGCATATGTAACATAACAAAATTATCACACTAAACATTTGAATTAATGTTACATAAATAAAAGAGGAAGTTCCATAGTGAGTGAGGGGAATAAATTGTTTAAGGATTACCCTAGAAACTGTATAATTAAGTCTATAAAATGTGAATAAAAATGGAAGATAATAAAGAAAACCATTAATTAAAACAACCTACTATGAAAAAACCAGTTAAACCAGCAGTATACCCAGTAGATTGGGGAAGCAGTACAAAAAGGGAAGGACCATAAAAAAGGAAATAATCTGTCATGAAACCATTTTAATAAGGAAACTACTAATGTGATATTTGAAGAAGGGACGAAACATATCAAGATTCCCACAAAGAGACCAGAAACAGGAAGAGATATGCCAAAACAAAATGTTAGTCATATAATAAATACCATGAGACAAAATTGAAACCAATATAGGTAAACCCAAACAAGTTACAAGATACAATACTATAAAACACAAATTGTATATTAGTTGTAAGTGTAATTTGTTAAAAAACATGTCAAAAGAGACTACCATAGTGTAGAACTCACTAAACAGACTACCAGAGTGTAGAATCCAATAAAGTGAAGTGAGATAACAAAATTAAGAAACTACAGAGTGTACAGTGAGAAACATAGTTAAAAAATCTATGAAAAAATCTTCAATGAAGTTTAAGTATTATAAAAAGACTACCATGAGTGTAGAATAATAATAATAAAACCATTGGAATGAAAGACAGTCTAAGGACTGACAACATTACTAGTAATAAGAGTTTTTAAATTAGATATAAGAAAAACTATTACATATAAAATGTTTTCTTTAATTATAGCTAAGTAAATGGTGAGAAAGACAAAATACCAAAGGACAGTTCATAACTGAAGGTATGACTAATATTAAGATGTTTATTATTTATTATTAATTAAATAATATTTTAGATGTAAGGTGTAAATAGATACACGATATTTTTTTATCACAGTTAAAGTGTTTTCATAAGAATAATAAATACACAAGACAGTTAGTGACTGACAGTGTTACTAGTAATAGGAGTTTGTTTTATTTTTTCTAATTAAATTATGTCTAGGATAAGCTATTTTGTTATCATTTGATGATACAGTAAAAAATAATAGGAATAAGATGTTTTTGTTAAAATTAGGTGATATATGGAAAATAGTTGATAATAAGATGTTTTTGTTAAAATTAGGCATAAGATGTTCATGTTATGGTTCAATGATGTTATTAGTATAAAGAAAGTTAAGTAGATACAAGATATTCTATTGTATTTAAAATCATGTCAATTAATTTTTCCATTGTGTAAGTCAGAGAGGCAAGTAGGGCATAAAAATGTAATAATTTTATTCAAATCAGTAAACCATGTATAATGTACAAACAGACCCACCAAGACACTATGTTTGTAAACACAGAATGGCCTATAAACCAAAAAAAAAATTATCTATCAAAGAATTAATCTATGTAATAGGAATAGAATTCAATACATACAATACGGAAATTGAAAATATAATTAATACAGATACAGTTAATAGCAAATAGAATGACAAAAGAAAGAAAATTAACTTCTTTTGGAAACAGTCAAAAATAGGCTTATGATAGTAATCAAATCAGACTAAACAGCAAATTAAACAATATTGAAATGTTTTAATAACCAAATTATTAACAACAAAGTAATTACGGAGTTATCAGGTGTATTCCAGAGAAATATTATACCGAAAAAACAAATAAAAACCTTTAAAACACTGAATTTGTACAAAATATGAGGCATACAATTATTATATAAAATGGTAATTTTTGGGCTTAAATGAGTTTGAAACAAACCCAGCTATATATCAAAAGATGTAAAATTAAATAATCAATATTACTGAATAGTTAGATTCATGTAAAATTAAGAAATATTTGAAATACAGTAAAAAATAAGAAAACTTGTTATGTATAGTTAGATAGTGAAACAAGTCTTAGACAGATATTTTATAATTAAACAATATGAAGAGGAAAAAGACATACCACAAATTGCCTTAAAACGACGACGTTGCGTCTATTAGTCTATTGTTAATCGCAAAGCTGAACAGTTGAAAAATGTATTAGTGGAGTTTTGAAAACGAAATAATTTATATTAAAACCAAGTGTGGTTATGTGGCGTGTAACGGAGATGAACTAACAAGTGAAATAACCTTATATATCTATGTCTAACACTTCACAAGTTTCCAAAAACACAGAATAACATCATAAAACGCAACGCCAGAAATCGACAGCCATTTTGAACAATTTTTGGAACGAATTCACAGAGAACCAAAACACATATTTGAACACCACACTACGCAAGAGATCCATCCAGAATTCGACATCGCAGACGACGAGGGGACATTCAACACTATATTTTGGAACAACACCACTTCGCAGAAAAGGGAACATCGTTTTATTTCTGTGGGAGAAGATCTTCAATTCCAACGGCGTCATAGCAGTCAAAACCGAGCAGACGGCGGCCATTGCTGAATTTCGATAAAGACGATCGGCCAGTGCTTCCTGGAGCAGAGTGACGTCATTTCTTCGACTTGGTTCGAAATTTAAATAATTTCTTTCTAATTGACAATTGTAATAATAATTCTGTTCTATTTCAGATATTAACATTTAGTTTAAGAATACCTGTTAAATGTATCTTGTTCCTTGCCCTCTGACCATTTCGACTCGTTAAAAGAACCATAAATTTAAACTTGTAAAAAATATATTTGTTGATTTTTCTCACTGCCGACTGTGGCAAATATTAGCCAGTGCCTGGGACATGCGCAGTTTGACTGGCGCACAATTTTGAATGAATAAACGCAAATCAGTATTCAGTTACCAGCATTGTTTTTTTATTTCTACCATTAATGTTATTATTATTTTTTATTAAGCAAAAACATAATTCACATTGAGAGAATAGATATAGGAGGGAATTACAAACTCAAATAATTAATTAATTATTAATTAATTAAATTAAATCATTCAGTCAAATTCGATACAAGAACGAGAAAAAATATTTGCAAAATTTTTAAAGTTTGATGTATTTGTTAATTATCAATCAAACACACCTAGTTATAACATATTCTTATCATCAATATTTCTATATTCTATTTATTATTACATTTGAAATTATATCACAATTTGACTAGCCTAACAGTGGGACTTTAAGGAGTCAGACTGACCCAGTGATAAACAAAATATCAATACGTATCAACACATGTCAATTCAATTATATCAATTATATTTTTATTTTTATATGTAATATTTCTATTATATTACAAATTGGCGTTTCCAACGTGGAGCTTATTAAAACAAACATTCATCATTCAATTTAATTATTATTTTTATTTTTATTTGTAATATTATTATATTACAAATTGGCGTCCAACTTAAGGGGCTTTAAATAGGAGGTAATAGTGTTGTAAAATAAGGACGAGTGTCCAATTTCCTATTTTTAGCTTGGCAACGGTCAACAGGTCGGAAGAGGGAGCGAGATGCACAGGAGAGCTACATCAAGAAAAAGGGCTATGGAGGCCGAGCAGGAGATAAACATGGAGGATAAAGAAGCGACACCAGTGGAAGATGTGGAGTTAATGTTACCGCCAGCAGAACCAAATAAGCCTGCACCACAGAAGGAACAGCCGGAGAAATCCACCGCAAAGGAAGATACAAAATTTGATCAAATGATGGAGATGTTACTCAAAGAATTTAAAACGACAAAGGAAGAGTTAGGTAATAAGATGGAGGAAAATAGTAAGAAGATGGAGGAGAAGATGGAAGAAAACAGTAAGAAGCTGGAAAATGATAACCAACGATTGAAGGAGGAATTAAGTAATAAAATTGGAAATACCAGTAAGAAGATGGAGGAGAAGATGGAGGAGAATAGTAAGAAGATGGAGGAGAATAGTAAGAAGATGGAGGAGAAGATGGAGGAGAATAGTAAGAAGATGGAGGAGAAGGTGGACGAAATAAAAAACGAAAATAAATTATTAATGGAGGAAAATATTAAGAAGATCGAGGAGAAGATGGAGGAAAATATCCAGAAGATGGAGGAGAAAATGGAGGAAATAAAAACTGACAATAAACAATCGAAGGAGGAATTGACCCAGATAAGCCAGAAACTGGAAGAAACCAATAAAAAGATGGAGAATAATAATCAGCAATTGAGAGAAGAATTGAAGGAGACGAACCAAGAGAACATGAACCGGTTGGACGGAAGAATGGAAATATTGAAGGAAGAATTGAGCCAGAAGATAGCTGAAAACAATGAGACAATCAGCAAGAAAGTAGAAGAGGAAATAACGGTAATCGAACAAAGGGTTACCAGAGCTGACGAAAAATGGAGTCAAACCGAACAAGAAGTACGGAGTATCAGGACAGAAATAAATACGAAGGTTAACACCATTGAAGAAACGACTAGGAAGACATTGGAGGAAAAACTGAAGGAAACACGGGAAGACTGGGAGCGAGTGCAGGACCGATTCACAGAGAAATGTGACGGCATAGAAGCTGCTGTGACCAGTATCAACAGTCAGGTACGACAGAACCAGACAGATATAGACCTATTCCATAGTCGACCGACAACCATTACCAGTTGTCCCAACAGTGAAAATCGTGAAGGGATTAACTTCAGGTTTTATAAAAATAAACCCATGGAATTCCTAGCAAGAATCGAGGAATACTTTGCCAAACACAGAGGTAATCGCTGGAGGGAGAACAAAGAGGTGCTGGACGAATCGTTCAAGGAAATAGCAGACAATTGGTGGATGGCAATAAGAGACGAGGTGACCGACTATCAACAATTCAGAAGGCTATTCAAAGCCAAATATTGGTCGGAATCAACGCAAAATATCGCCAGAGACGGGATATGTCATGGGAAGTACAACCCGTATGGAAACCAAGCTTTAACGGCGTACTTTTTGGGAAAGGTGTGCGTGGCCAAACATCTAGAGCCCCGAATACCGGAAGAATGCCTGGTCAGCAAACTCTCATACCACTACGAGGAGGATATTATCAGAGCCAGACGAAACAGTCAAATAAAAACGGTGCAAGCCATGACCGAGCTTTTAGAGATGTACGAGCACGAAGACTATTACCGTCAAAGTCGCAGGAGGTATGAAAAGCCGGAACCAAGGAATAACAACAATAATTTGAATAATAATAATAATCGGCAGAATGTGGGTAATAATAATAATTATAACTCCGCAAATCGGAATAATGCCGAGTACAATTATAACCCCAGAAATAACAATAATTTGCCCCGTTTTAACAACAATAATAATAATAGTAATATTCCTCGTATAAATAATAATAACAACAACCACAACAATAATAATAATAATAATAATAGCCGTCCACAAAATAACAACGGTTATTATAATAATAATAGTAACTATGTTCAAAATGGTCAGAGGAACCCCAACCTTTCTAATAATAATAATTATCATGGTAATTATAACCGAAATTACCCAAGTGGAGGTAACCACAATTACAGGACATATCGACCTAATGTTAATTACATCCGAGCAGAAGGCAGTGGACATAGGAGGTACCAGCCTCAAAGAAGGAGCCGATACTACGAGTACGAGACCTTCCAAGGGAGCCAGGGAAGTAATCGGTACAGAGAGTACGAGCCCAGACGTAGTTCCAGCCTGGATAATCAGCGAAGACTACCTGTAACAGAAGCCCAACCAGACGATCGAGCAGAACCAAACGAAACAGCCTCAGGACTTCAAGCTGACGCTTCCAACGGTCTGACCCGTAATGAAGCGGAACATTTAAACGAACGGAGGCAGTAATAAAATCCAATAACCCTTTACTGCTCCAATCTGCTGGGTTTAATCAAGTAGGTATGAATGTGAAGAAAAACAGAAAAAATTTTACCATAATATACAGCAATTATTTAAAGGATATCCGTAAGGACCTATTAGAAGAAAGTGAGCTTAATATTAAAAATTATGATAATGAAATAATATACATAATTGCAGAAATTGAAGGTATTTCTGTTCCTATAATGATAGACACTGGAGCCAATGTCTCCATAATAAATCGAAATGAATTGGACCGGATACAGCAGGAATGCCACAAAAACTTACCGGTACTACCTATTAATAACATTGTACTAGTAGGAGCTACCGGCCGACAGAACAAGACCATAAGAAAGCAAGTATCCCTCAATGTCAAAAGTCAGGGCATTAGTGTGGATATGATATTTCTTGTTGCAGCCGGATTACCTTTCAACATCATGATAGGATGCGACATACTGCGCCGAAACTCAGCAATTATCGACTTGTGCCGAGGAAAGGTATCACTCTTTGCTGATCCCTGGATAGCCAATTTAACTGATAACAAGACTTTAGACTCCAGACAACTTCTCGACCACCAAAATAAGGTGAATTACTTATCTAACCACTCAACAAACAACAAGCCAGTACATCAAGGATTCGGAGGAAGACCTATGGCAACAAAAGATCCAAGAGATACGTAACTTCCAGTGCCACAATACTAACGAGCAATTAACGGAAAACCAGCTGAATCAATTGGTAGAAATATATGAGAAATATCGAGCTGTATTTTCTGACGAACCTGGAAAGATCCGGAACTACCAATGTTCAATACGATTCAGAGAACCGGTAGAATTCAACCGAAAGTCATACCCAATAGCACAATCTTTGAAAGAAGCCGTACGATCAGAGATCCAGAATATGATCCGTAGAGATATCATCGAGAGCAGTCAATCGCCATACACAAGCCCAATTGTGGCCATACAAAAGAAAAATGGGAAGGTAAGACTTTGCCTTGACGCTCGGGAGATAAATAAGATGATAATAAACGATCGTACCTCACCTGGCGAAATTGATGAAATTTTGAAGAGGTTCCACAGAACACGATACATTACCACCTGGGATACGGTATGCGGCTATTGGCAAGTGGAGTTGCACCCAGCAAGCCGACAATACATGGCGTTCATCTTCGAAGGGCGCAATTATCAGTTTAAGAGATTGCCCTTCGGGTTGGTGAATTCAGTAGCTGTTTTTGTCGCCTGTATGGATCATATACTAGGACCAGAAGCGCTCCAATTCACAACTGTCTATGTTGATGATCTCCTAATAACATCAACCAGCTGGGAGGAACACTGTTATCGTGTGGAGTATGTTTTGAAGAAGCTTGCTGAGAATAATGTCACCCTTAAACTGGACAAGTCCAAGCTTATAGCTAAAGAAGTTCAATTCCTGGGTTTCCAGCTAAACAGTCAAGGAATAACACCATCAACAGAAAAGGTAGACGCCATACAACGATTCCCTACACCAAAAAACAGAAGGCAACTACAATCATTTTTGGGCCTATGTAACTATTATAGGAAGTTCCAGAATAATTATTCCGAACTAACAGCCCAGTTTCAGTACCAGTTATCGTCCAAGAATAAATGGTGATGGGGTCAAGAACAAGACGAGACCTTCAAATCAATTAAAGAGAAATTCTTAGACGCAGTAATGCTCAACCATCCAGATTTTAACCGACCCTTCTTTCTAAACTGTGACGCTAGTAACATTAGCTTGGGTTCAACACTGTACCAAGAAGATGAAAGTGGAAACCATCTAGTAGTGAGCTTTGCTAGCAGAACCCTTAACCAGTGTGAGAAGAACTATAATGTGACGGAAAAAGAGCTGCTAAGTGTAGTCTTTGCCTGCGGGAAGTTTCGGACGTATATCCTCGGATATCCAGTGACCGTCCGAACAGATCACAAGTCAATATCATTTCTAAGAAGATGCAAATTAAGCCATGGTAGATTGACCAGATGGGTACTCGCCCTGCAGGAATACGATATACAGTGGGAGTATGTTCCTGGAAGTAAAAATGTAGTAGCCGACGTATTGTCAAGAGTGAATCTGGAAGAACAAACATTCGAAGGCGAAAAGGAGAGCATTTTGAAAATCTATAACATTATTAAGGACAGATCTGATTTAGAGAAGATAGTGCAGGACATCAGCAAACACCAGCAGTCCGATCCGAAGTTAAACTCTATTAAACTTCGTCTCTCCAACCAAGATGACACAATAAACAAATTTTATTGTATACATAATGGGATTTTATTCATCAAGACATCCCTTGACGAAGACGTTTGGAAGATCATGATCCCTACTACAATCGAAAAGGATATCATCCTGGACTATCACCTACGATACGGTCACATGGGAGCCATGAAGGTGATCAAGGCAATAGAAGAGAATTGTCACATCAAAAGTATCAATAGAAAAACTAGAAACTACCTTAAAACCTGTATGATATGTCAATTGGTGAAAACCAACAATGAAAGAAAGGAAGGTATGATGATACCAATTACCTCACAAACTAAACTGGAAAAGGTCTTTCTGGACATATGTGGTCCATTTCCCCGCAGTGGCGGACGCCATCGACACAAGTATATTGTTATTATGATGGATCATTTTACAAAATTTACAAAACTATACCCTGTGAACAGAGCCACCACTCTGAAGACTCTAGAAATAATAACAAATCATTACATTCCAGAGGTAGGAAGCCCGACATCCATAATCACCGACCATGGAACGCAATTTAAGGGTTGGCGGTGGAGAAACACTCTGAATACATTGGGCATTAAGACATACAAGACGTCTGTCTACCACCCCAGCAGCAATCCAGCGGAGAGGGTACTGCGAGAGGTCGGAAGAATATTACGGACTTATTGCTATAATCAACAAAAGAAGTGGCAAGAATATTTATTAGCGACTGAAGAATTCCTTAATTTGTCATATCACACCGCTATTGGTACCACGCCATACACGGCAATGTATGAAAGACCACCTCCGAGAGAAATACAAGACATAACAGAGTTCCCCAGGAGTCAAGAATACAAATTCAATCGAATTAGATTCTACAATAAATTGGCTGAAGACCAGGAAAGGCGCAAGAACAAATATCAAAAGGCTGTTAAGAAAATAATAAGATATGAAGTCGGAGAAAAGGTACTGCTAAAAAACAGGGAATTACCCAGTACTTTGGAAGGCATTACCAAAAAGTTATTACTGCTGTATACCGGCCCATACCTGATTGTTAAAAACAATAATAACAATACGTATGTACTAAAGGATATCATTTCGAATAAAGTAAAAGGAACTTATAATCAGTTATCCATTAAAAAATATTTGGAGGACTCATAGTTGTGAGTTAAAACTATTATGAAGAAATTGTGAATTTTGATAAAAAAATTACCAAATTCAAAAAATCAGTAAGCACAACTTACACCAAATATTCGAACTATTGTGAATGAAAAAAGAATTTTGATGGAAGAAAATAAAACTACCAAATTCAAAAATTAGTAAGTACAACTTACACCAAATATTCGAACAATTGTGAACGAAATAAGAATTTTGATGGAAGAATAAAAAATTACCAAATTCAAAATATCGTAAGTACAACTTACACCAAATATTCGAACAATTGTGAATGATGCAAAAGGGATTTTGAGAAATAATAAATTACCAAATTCAAAAATTAGTAAGAACAACTTACACCAAGTATCTGAAAGAATATTGTGAACGAAATAAGAATTTTGATGGAAGAATAAAAAATTACCAAATTCCAAAAATCAGTAAGCACAACTTACACCAAGTATCTGAAAGAATATTGTGATACAAAAAGAATTTTGCTAAATAGATAATTACCAAATTCAAAAATGAGTAAGTACAACTTACACCAAATATCTGAAAGAATATTATGAATGGAATAAGAATTTTGAAAAGAAAATTACCAAATTCAAAAATATCGTAAGTACAACTTACACCAAATATTCGAACAATTGTGAATGATGAAAAAAGAATTTTGATAAAAATAAAATTACCAAATTTCAAAAAAAAATAGTAAGCACAACTTACACCAAATATCTGAAAGAATATTATGAACAAAATAAGAATTTTGATAAGAATATAATTTCAAAATTCAAAAATGAGTAAGTACAACTTACAACAAAACATTTGAAGGATTATTGTGAATAAATAAAAAGAATTTTGAACATAATAAGCTTCAAAATTCAAAAGCAATAGTAGGTACAAGCTACACAAATATTCAAAGACTATTATGCCAGTAAAAAGAATTTGGAGGGAGATAATAATTGTCCAAATTCAAAATAATTAGTAAGTACCACTTACACAAACATTCAAAGACTATTATGAATGAAAAAAGAATTTTGAGGAATAATAATTTCAAAATTCAAAACGATAATAAGTACAACTTATACCAAAATATTTGAAAAACAACTATGAATAAGAAGGAATGTAGTTGAATAAAAATGTCTAAAATAAAAAAAAAAAAAACATTAAACTCACATCATTACTCATACAAATGATGAGAAATAACTCTTAAAATATGAAAGAAGATTTTGTAAGAAAGAGATACAAAATTCTAAGAGAGAAAGGAAACCAGAATGTCATATGGCTTAATCAAACAAATTAACCAAACTCGCACAGAAAATAATTTAATAAAAATGGAACAATGAAGAAGAACCAGCTCACTAAAGACCAAATAGTGAGACCAAAAAACAAAAAACCTGATACTAATAATGATAATGCTGTTACAACCACCACTGTTATAGTGAAAGTGATAAAGAATTAATTCATGTTATACCATGAGCAATAAAAGTAACTCAATGGATACCAGATGGTAGAAAGAGTAAATATAAATACTACTTACTATGTAAACATGATGAAATGTATATGATACCACATACCTAAACCACCTAATATGGAATAAGCTTTAAGAGAGAAGAAGAGTCAAGTGTATAAAAGTATTAATTAATATAACGTATTATGAAGTGAAGAATCCAAAGATGTTTATTTTAGTCAAAAATGACTACTTTTACTGTTTATTTATTTTTATGACTGGATGTAGAAAATGCCATCAGTCTTATGTGTTGAGCAGAGATGATAATACCTCTGGACTCAATTGAAGTATTGGAGAGCAGGGATTGAAGCCAAAAGTGCCACTCTGAACTGTTCCAATTAATTTGTTAGGGAATGTTAGGGAGTAAACATACTGGTGAGGAAGCACCAAATAAGAAGGAATATAAAATGATAATGTTATACACAAGATTGAAGATCACTTATCAATGAAAAAAGAAACTAATGAAGGAGATACACGTCATCTGAGAGGAAGCAATGGTGGAAAAAGAAGGTATATAAAGTGAAAACATGTAATCACGGAGAAAATGTGAATACAAAAGAATTAGTAGTAATTATTTCATCCATACAGAGTATGATCTGAACTAATCACTTTTACAGGAGAGCATATGTAACATAACAAAATTATCACACTAAACATTTGAATTAATGTTACATAAATAAAAGAGGAAGTTCCATAGTGAGTGAGGGGAATAAATTGTTTAAGGATTACCCTAGAAACTGTATAATTAAGTCTATAAAATGTGAATAAAAATGGAAGATAATAAAGAAAACCATTAATTAAAACAACCTACTATGAAAAAACCAGTTAAACCAGCAGTATACCCAGTAGATTGGGGAAGCAGTACAAAAAGGGAAGGACCATAAAAAAGGAAATAATCTGTCATGAAACCATTTTAATAAGGAAACTACTAATGTGATATTTGAAGAAGGGACGAAACATATCAAGATTCCCACAAAGAGACCAGAAACAGGAAGAGATATGCCAAAACAAAATGTTAGTCATATAATAAATACCATGAGACAAAATTGAAACCAATATAGGTAAACCCAAACAAGTTACAAGATACAATACTATAAAACACAAATTGTATATTAGTTGTAAGTGTAATTTGTTAAAAAACATGTCAAAAGAGACTACCATAGTGTAGAACTCACTAAACAGACTACCAGAGTGTAGAATCCAATAAAGTGAAGTGAGATAACAAAATTAAGAAACTACAGAGTGTACAGTGAGAAACATAGTTAAAAAATCTATGAAAAAATCTTCAATGAAGTTTAAGTATTATAAAAAGACTACCATGAGTGTAGAATAATAATAATAAAACCATTGGAATGAAAGACAGTCTAAGGACTGACAACATTACTAGTAATAAGAGTTTTTAAATTAGATATAAGAAAAACTATTACATATAAAATGTTTTCTTTAATTATAGCTAAGTAAATGGTGAGAAAGACAAAATACCAAAGGACAGTTCATAACTGAAGGTATGACTAATATTAAGATGTTTATTATTTATTATTAATTAAATAATATTTTAGATGTAAGGTGTAAATAGATACACGATATTTTTTTATCACAGTTAAAGTGTTTTCATAAGAATAATAAATACACAAGACAGTTAGTGACTGACAGTGTTACTAGTAATAGGAGTTTGTTTTATTTTTTCTAATTAAATTATGTCTAGGATAAGCTATTTTGTTATCATTTGATGATACAGTAAAAAATAATAGGAATAAGATGTTTTTGTTAAAATTAGGTGATATATGGAAAATAGTTGATAATAAGATGTTTTTGTTAAAATTAGGCATAAGATGTTCATGTTATGGTTCAATGATGTTATTAGTATAAAGAAAGTTAAGTAGATACAAGATATTCTATTGTATTTAAAATCATGTCAATTAATTTTTCCATTGTGTAAGTCAGAGAGGCAAGTAGGGCATAAAAATGTAATAATTTTATTCAAATCAGTAAACCATGTATAATGTACAAACAGACCCACCAAGACACTATGTTTGTAAACACAGAATGGCCTATAAACCAAAAAAAAAATTATCTATCAAAGAATTAATCTATGTAATAGGAATAGAATTCAATACATACAATACGGAAATTGAAAATATAATTAATACAGATACAGTTAATAGCAAATAGAATGACAAAAGAAAGAAAATTAACTTCTTTTGGAAACAGTCAAAAATAGGCTTATGATAGTAATCAAATCAGACTAAACAGCAAATTAAACAATATTGAAATGTTTTAATAACCAAATTATTAACAACAAAGTAATTACGGAGTTATCAGGTGTATTCCAGAGAAATATTATACCGAAAAAACAAATAAAAACCTTTAAAACACTGAATTTGTACAAAATATGAGGCATACAATTATTATATAAAATGGTAATTTTTGGGCTTAAATGAGTTTGAAACAAACCCAGCTATATATCAAAAGATGTAAAATTAAATAATCAATATTACTGAATAGTTAGATTCATGTAAAATTAAGAAATATTTGAAATACAGTAAAAAATAAGAAAACTTGTTATGTATAGTTAGATAGTGAAACAAGTCTTAGACAGATATTTTATAATTAAACAATATGAAGAGGAAAAAGACATACCACAAATTGCCTTAAAACGACGACGTTGCGTCTATTAGTCTATTGTTAATCGCAAAGCTGAACAGTTGAAAAATGTATTAGTGGAGTTTTGAAAACGAAATAATTTATATTAAAACCAAGTGTGGTTATGTGGCGTGTAACGGAGATGAACTAACAAGTGAAATAACCTTATATATCTATGTCTAACACTTCACAAGTTTCCAAAAACACAGAATAACATCATAAAACGCAACGCCAGAAATCGACAGCCATTTTGAACAATTTTTGGAACGAATTCACAGAGAACCAAAACACATATTTGAACACCACACTACGCAAGAGATCCATCCAGAATTCGACATCGCAGACGACGAGGGGACATTCAACACTATATTTTGGAACAACACCACTTCGCAGAAAAGGGAACATCGTTTTATTTCTGTGGGAGAAGATCTTCAATTCCAACGGCGTCATAGCAGTCAAAACCGAGCAGACGGCGGCCATTGCTGAATTTCGATAAAGACGATCGGCCAGTGCTTCCTGGAGCAGAGTGACGTCATTTCTTCGACTTGGTTCGAAATTTAAATAATTTCTTTCTAATTGACAATTGTAATAATAATTCTGTTCTATTTCAGATATTAACATTTAGTTTAAGAATACCTGTTAAATGTATCTTGTTCCTTGCCCTCTGACCATTTCGACTCGTTAAAAGAACCATAAATTTAAACTTGTAAAAAATATATTTGTTGATTTTTCTCACTGCCGACTGTGGCAAATATTAGCCAGTGCCTGGGACATGCGCAGTTTGACTGGCGCACAATTTTGAATGAATAAACGCAAATCAGTATTCAGTTACCAGCATTGTTTTTTTATTTCTACCATTAATGTTATTATTATTTTTTATTAAGCAAAAACATAATTCACATTGAGAGAATAGATATAGGAGGGAATTACAAACTCAAATAATTAATTAATTATTAATTAATTAAATTAAATCATTCAGTCAAATTCGATACAAGAACGAGAAAAAATATTTGCAAAATTTTTAAAGTTTGATGTATTTGTTAATTATCAATCAAACACACCTAGTTATAACATATTCTTATCATCAATATTTCTATATTCTATTTATTATTACATTTGAAATTATATCACAATTTGACTAGCCTAACAGTGGGACTTTAAGGAGTCAGACTGACCCAGTGATAAACAAAATATCAATACGTATCAACACATATCAATTCAATTATATCAATTATATTTTTATTTTTATATGTAATATTTCTATTATATTACAAATTGGCGTTTCCAACGTGGAGCTTATTAAAACAAACATTCATCATTCAATTTAATTATTATTTTTATTTTTATTTGTAATATTATTATATTACACCGTTAATGTCTGATAGCCAAAATTTATAAACGGACAAATAATTAAATTACTTTAAGAGCACCAGAAAGCCGTGTAATACACTATCCTGAAGACAGTTGACGTAAAACACACAACTTCCGACCATAGACATTGAGAGATGAAATCTGGTAACTGTTGGTTTATAAAATGATGTAACAATGGTACTATGATCTTCATTAAGGTTCACTAAATTGAGGCTTCTCATGAGAAATGAACAGAGATTTTACTTACTGCATTCCATACTACAGGGAAAAGTACTTGGAAAGAGAGAAGTTGGACGACCGAGAATATCATGGCTGAGAAATTTAAGGACGTGGTTTGGCATGAATACAACTGACTTATTCCGTGCAGCAGTGCAGAAAGTTAAAATAGCCTGTATGATATCCAACATCCGAAACGGATACGAACTATCAGAAGAAGAAATTGAGGCTTACACTATACAAGCGCGCGCGCACTCATGAGCGGGTTATAGCCAAAGGCGATAGTTTTTATGCACGAACCGGTGGGAATCGAGAAAAACTGATGGCATCACCTGCACTTCATCATTCGATCCATAGGTTTCTTTCTGGATAAAAGGCATTCCGAGATCTTCGTGGATGGAGACGTAGCCTACCTATCACGCAGCATTTACCAATAAACGAAAAATTTTCGACTGGATCCCTATGCTGTTGAAAGAGTTTGTGTATCCTCTATACTTCCACGCCGTGTGTCCAAGATTACTCAGATACTACGTGTACAAAACAGTTTTTTATAAGTAATGAACTAATTACTCGCCAAAGGACGGAAGTGCATCATAAGTGACACGCGCTACTAATTCTGATACCCCCCCCCCGAGACCTCTAGGATCCCGCCCTTTCACGGTATGCCCTTATGCTCCCATTGGACTAGTGACAAATACGAGCATTATTAGACCACAAACGCGTATACCCCAAAACTTGGTATACGAAATGTAGTGCAATAAATACATAATAACCAGATACAGATATTGAAGTGCACAAACGCAACACTGTACGTGCGCACGCGTGCTAACTGCATGTCACTCCACACAAATTACGATTCATTCAATATTGGTTATTCCAACGATTCAATCATCAATTAAACAAGTCGTTTGAACAATTTTATCTGAAACAATTAAAATTAATTTTATTTCCTCTGTTATTTAGAATTTCTGTACAATATTTATCTGTTGGTCTGTTTTAACGACGTCAAAAGTGGAAGTAAATTTATACGACATCCATAAACAATAAAAGTTAATGACGATAGCAACAGTATTATGTGTAAAATACGTATGCATCTCTACTTTACACGTTTACAATTCTAAGATGAGTCTTACTTTTACGAAAATATTACCACGATAATTAGCGACAAATCCGTCCCGTGGGTATCACTATTTAGAACAATTATAATCACTACATGATTCTTTTCGATATAGTTACAAAGTGACACGAACAGTCAGAACAAATATGTTCCAAATTAGAGCGCACCATTAGGCTAGGCAGAAACGGTTTCATTAACTACAAGTTCAAGTAGGTACTGACACAATCCCCCCACCCCGCGCCTTCAGGGATCACCCTTGAACGGTTGCCTCTGCGATCCCCGCACAACAGCAGGTATTACACAGTCTATAGCACCGTCCTGTACGGACAGAAATGGGATAAAACATCTTATTAAGCTACAAGGAAGCTCAATGGGTCTAAAAAGAGAAAAGTTATGAACATGATACCTGATTTTCACACGTACATATCTGTGTTCAGATTACTGTACAGTACTGAAGTACTAGAGATCAGGATTTTCATTTGAGTTAGAATGTATTATAGAAATATCATAACGAATTATAATCGCATCGAAAACCAACTTCCAAAATATACATCTATGAATACTTTGAAGTGGCAAACTGAAAAAAAAAATTATTTTGTTGACTGTATTATCAACACAGCAGCAATGGAGATTAACTACATATCACGAACGGCTGCACTGAAGGAAGAACTGAGTAATGACTTGCAATGTCACCACATTAAGATCACCTGCACAGGCATTTAGGTTCACTTGTAGTAGTGAATTCCCTGCTACGGATCAGACTATGACGGATCACTATTCATATTTATATTTAAATCACAACTTCATTCAGGACCTGTATTTAAGCTTACAAAAATATATTCAAGCTGTTTTTACTTCCACGTTCCATAAGGAAACGGAAGTATGGTGAGGGCAAAAAAATCGTGGTCGAGATTATTGCAGATTCTGATTGTATGAAAAAAAGTAAAACACATGAAAAAAAGTAATTTTTCGAAAAGTGGCTGTGTGTCTGTAGATTTTTTTTCTATGGCAAACGATAACAGCCGCAAATTCAAACAGAATCAAATAATGTTTCGCATACAGCCCAGAATTTTAGAGTTCTCAAGACCTATTGTTTTTGGTGAAGATCGGTTAAGGGAAAGGGGTAGTTTACGTGAAACGTTTTATGTTTTAACAAGAGTAATTGTTTCTATGACAAACGATACCTGCCGCACATTCAAACAGAATCAAATAATGTTTTGCATGCATCCCTGAATTGTAGAGGACTCAAGACCTATTGATTTCGGTGAAGTTCAGTTAAGATAAAGGGGTAGTTTACCTGCAACGTTTTATGTGATAACAACGTTAATTTTTTTCTATGACGAACGATAACTGCCGTAAATTCAAACATAATCAAATAGGTTTTTGCATACCTCCCTAAACTGTAGAGAACTCAAGGCATGTTAATTTGGTGAAGATCGGTTAAGGGAAAGGGGTAGTTTACCTGCAACATTTTATGTTGTAACAAGAGAAATATTTTCATGACGCACGATAACTGCCGTAAATTCAAACAGAATCAAATAATTTTTTACATATGTGGCCGAGTTGTAGAAAACTCAAGGCCTATTGATTTTGGTGAAGATCGGTTACGGGGAAAGGGCAGTTTACCTGAAACATTTATTGTTCTAACAAGAGTAAAGTACTTAATTTTGATAAATAAAGTATCCTGATAAGAAGATCTTAATAATCCACTGTAGAAACGTAGATGAAATATCTATAAATGACGAGGCTAGTTGAACGGGGTGGGGGTAATTTTCTATAAATGAAAATTATAGTTGAAGGGGGAGGGGATAATTTTACTTCCATGTTCCTTAAGGAAATGGAAGTATGGTGATGGCAAAAAAAATCGTGTTCGAAATTATTGCAGATTCTGATTGTACTACACTCAAAACATGAAAAAAAGTCGTTTTTAGAAAAGTGACTGTGTGTGTGTCTGTAGATTTTTTTTCTATGGTAACCGATGCCGCAAATTCAAACAGAATCAAATAATATTTTGCATACAGCCCTGATTTGTAGAGTACTCACAACCTATTGTTTTTGGTGAAGATCGGCTGAGGGAAAGGGGTACTTTACCTGCAACGATTTTTTTTTATCAAGGGTAATTTTTTTTTGCAAATGATAACAGCCGAAAATTCAAACAGAATTAAATAATGTTTCGCATACAGCCCTGAATTATAGAGTTCTCAAGATTTTGGTGAAGATCGGTTAAGGGAAAGGGGTAGTTTACCTGCAACGTTTTATGTTTTAACAAGGGTATTTTCTATGGCAAACGATAACAGCCGCAAATTCAAACAGAATCAAATAATTTTTTGCATACGTCCCTGAATTGTAGAGATCTCAAGGACTTTCGATTTTGGTGAAGATCAGTTAAGGGGAAGGGGTAGTTTACCTGCAACCTTTTACGTTTTAACAACAGTAAAGTACTTGAAAATTCATTTAAACTTTTTGAAACAATGGTAATTGTTAAAAATAAAATAATTTTGTTGCCAGGCAATAAAATTATAATTTTACTTCCATATTCCTTAAGGAAATGAAGTATGGTGATGGCAAAAAAAATCGTGTTCGAGATTATTGCAGATTCTGATTGTACTACACTCAAAACATGAAAAAAAGTCGTTTTTCGAAAATTGACTCTGTGTGTGTGTGTGTGTGTGTGTGTGTGTGTGTGTGTGTGTGTGTGTGTAGATTTTTTTTTCTATGGCAAACGATAACAGCCACAAATTCAAACAGAATCAAATAATTTTTTGCATACAGCCCTGATTTGTAGAGTACTCACGACCTATTGTTTTTGGTGAAGATCGGTTTGAGGGAAAGGGGTAGTTTACCTGAAACGGTTTTTTTTATCAAGGGAAATTTTTTTTTGGCAAACGATAACAGCCGCAAATTCAAGCAGAATCAAATAATGTTTCGCATACAGCCCTGAATCGCAGAGTTCTCAAGACCTATTGGTTTTGGTGAAGATCGGTTAAGGGAAAGGGGTAGTTTACCTGCAACGTTTTATGTTTTAACAAGGGTATTTTCTATGGCAAACGATAACAGCCGCAAATTCAAACAGAATCAAAAGATTATTTGCATACAGCCCTAAATTGTAGAGTTCTCAAGACCTACTGTTTTTGGTGAAGATCGGTTAAGGGAAAGGGGTAGTTTACCTGCAACGTTTTTTTAACAAGGGTATTTTCTATGGCAAACGATAACAGCCGCAAATTCAAACAGAATCAAATAATTTTTATCATACGTCCCTGAATTGTAGAGGTCTCAAGGACTTTCGATTTTGGTGAAGATCGGTTAAGGGGAAGGGGTAGTTTACCTGCAACCTTTTACGTTTTAACAACAGTAAAGTACTTGAAAATTCATTTAAACGTTTTCAAACAATGGTCATTGTTAAAAATAAAATAATTTTGCTGCCAGGCAATAAAATTATAATTTTTTCATTTTAATGTAAATTATGTATGAGTTAATATACTTGTATAAAATAATATATCGTTCGTGGCAGGTAAGCATATCTCAGTTATGTAATGTTTACGTTTCCATTTTATTATTATGACTACAGCAATAAAAAGGCAGGGAAGACACACACACACACACACACACACACACACACACACACACACACACACACACACACACACACACACACACACAATTCGCGTTATTTCTGGCCTCACTCATGTTTATTTTCTTACATTTGCACGCTTTTTAAATGGAAAGTGCCGAAACCCACAACATAACGCGTGCAAGCCGAAAAAATTGACATCAATTTGCTTCCTGTGGATCGCTGGGCAGTGTAACTGCACGTGTTTACAGAGGAACGATTCATAGACAGACTTTTCGTCTTTAGGGAATGAACCCTCTGCAAGATGCTGAGGGTCCATGAGTGACTTCGGAGCGCTCCTTCTTTTTCGCGTGTTTGTTCTGTGAAACATATACTGTAGATTCGCAGCTTTACTCTAAGCAACGCTCAATAGGAAATGTTGAAAATTTTTGTCCACGGTGTACCCTCATTCACACTAAACCTGCTCTGATGTTTTAATTACGGACATCATAATATTAAAACTTTGGAAACTTGAGCACTACTTAATGGAGATCAATCATTAACTTATACAAGCCATTAATTTTATGCATGTTTTTATTTATATATATTGTACAACGTTATCGGCAACAAAGATGTAGTTTTTGTTAAAATTCCTTCCCGGGATATTTGGCCGTAGTCCAATGTTTTCTACAAAACCAGACGTTTCGGCAATGCCATCGACTTCCATCATCAGTGAAAATCGAGTGCGATAACGTGAGGTGGTATACGTTAGTGACCACAGTACTGTGGTTAAGGCTGAAGCAGTAAGTAGAAAGAAGTAGTTTCTATGGTAATATTTCATTTCGAAAATGATTTTAAATATAAATCTTAGAATATGGAAGTCATGTATGGTTCTCCATACCGATATTTCCATTTTAATGTAAATTATGTATGAGTTAATATACATGTATAAAATAATATATCGTTCGTGGCAGGCAAGCATATCTCAGTTATGTAATGTTTACGTTTCCATTTTATTATTATGACTACCGCAATAAAAAAGCAGGGAAGACGCACGCGTGCGCGCGCGCGCACGCACACACACACACACACACACACACACAAAATTCGCGTTATTTCTGGCCTCATTCATGTTTATTTTCTTACATTTGCACGCTTTTTAAATGGTAAGTGCCGAAACCCATACCAACATAACGCGTGCAAGCCGAAAAATTGTCCAGCGTGGATAGCGATTTGCTTCCTGTGGATCGCTGGGCAGTGTAACTGCACGTGTTTACAGAGGAACGATTCATAGACAGACTTTTCGTCTTTAGGGAATGAACCCTCTGCAAGATGCTGAGGGTCCATGAGTGACTTCGGAGCGCTCCTTCTTTTTCGCGTGTTTGTTGTGTGAAACATACACTGTAGATTCGCAGCTTGATAGGAACGCTCCAACTAGGAACACTGTAGCAACGCTCAATAGGAAATGTTGAAAATTTTTGTCCACGGTGTACCCTCATTCACACTAAACCTGCTCTGATGTTTTAATTACGGACATCATAATATTAAAACTTTGGACACTTGAGCACTACTTAATGGAGATCAAACATTAACTTATACAAGCCACTAATTTTATGCAATTTTTTATATATATTGTACAACGTTATCGGCAACAAAGAAGTAGTTTTTGTTAAAATTCCTTCCCGGGATGTTTGGCCGTAGTCCAATGTTTTCTACAAAACCAGACGTTTCGGCAATGCCATCGACTTCCATCATCAGTGAAAATCGAATGCGATAACGTGAGGTGGTATACGTTAGTGACCACAGTACTGTGGTTAAGGCTGAAGCAGTAAGTAGAAAGAAGTAGTTTCTATAGTAATATTTCATTTCGAAAATGATTTTAAATATAAATCTTAGAACATGGAAGTCATGTATGGTTCTCCATACCGATATTTTAAATGTGTACTACGTTATCGGCAACAAAGTAGTAGTTTGTTGTTAAAATTCCTTCCCGGCCTCTTTGGCCGTAGTCCAATGTTTTCTGCAAAACCAGACGTTTCGGCAGTGCCGTCGACTGCCATCATCAGTGACAATCGAGTGCGATAACGTGTGATGGTATACGTTAGTGACCACAGTACTGTGGTTAAGGCTGAAGAAATAAGTGGAAAGAAGTAGTTTCTATGGAAACATTTCATTTCGTAAATGATTTTAAATATAAATCTTAGAACATGGAAGTCATGTATGGTTCTCCATACCGATATTTGGTTTCTCATACTTGCATGGTCATAATTATTGACACAGTTTCAAAAACCGTTTTTAATCAAATTTATGGATTAAATAGCTTGCTTCTTTATAAAATGGCTATCCAAATAAACAAACAAAAGCACACCTGTCATACATTTCCTTGAATTTCGAGCTGTTAAACCTAATGAAACAAATTTTATTTTGTGGTGTGAGGACGGCATTTCCAGAATTACGACACAAAAAAGATTTTCTTAAAATTTTCCTGTTGCACTGTTTACATCTACGCCGACAAATGTTGTCTTTTACCATGAAATTACTGTTACTGCCCAAAAATTTACTGCCTAATCCAATTAATGTTGTTTACCATTCTCCAATATTTTTTTTATCGTATGTTGCCTATTACATTTAACACCTAATCTTATAAATAAATTTTACTTACTTATATTTGCTTCCGTTTCATTCGAATTACAGCTATTACTTACTTTGTACCACGTACCAAATTATTGTGTTTGAGAACAAAGAAATACGTTTTGTAATATTTATTAAATTTTTACTGTTTCAGTTCATTACGCGTTTCCTCATATTCTAATTTCCTTGAATGTCACGAATATTCGATTATACTTATTTCTTCTCTCCAATGCTCACGCTGTTTACTCCCCTTTCCAGTGTTTTACGGAAACTGTAATTTTACTCTATACACACAAATAACGTCCAGGTAAATGAGTATTTTACGTTGCAAGAACAATATCAACATTAGAAATATAGGCTACTAGTATGCTCCCTGACTATGGTGCAGAACTCCCTCACTATTTTGAACGAAGTACATTTATTATTAAATAAATTATAACAATTGTACAGAAACATTCGGTTTTGGGTTACAATTCCCTGCTGGATTTTCACAAATATTTTCAAATTTTTGATCACTTTTCTGTGCCCCAAAATTTTAAAATTTCGAAAACTTACCACTACATTCACATGTTAGTTAAAATTCTCTTTAATTTGATACCCCACATGCATTTTTGCGATTTTATCAAAATTTTCAACCACTGTTTGGGCCGACGTGCAAAAATCTTAAAGTTTTCAAACCGCTGACGAAAGCGCACATCACGCCGAAACGCGTACGGGAGGAAACAAAGTAAGTTTCACAAGTGAAAGTTTAATAATCTATACTAATTAGTTTTCAAGAATGAACACTCTGTTCAGATTGTGGTTTAAATCCCCTTTACTCTGATACCTCACATGGACTTTAGCGATTTTTCACAATATTACCATCCATATTTATACCTCCCCCTATTTTTGGAGGGCTTAATCTAAAAAACAATAGGGTTCCGTAGGGTAAAAGTATGGACACGTATGCCAAGTTTTATGAAAATCGATAGATGCGTTCTAAAGTTATCGTGAGACGTATTCAAAACAAATAGACAAGACAAATTCCAAACGAGTTAAAACTGAGAACTCGCTTTACTCGTTCAACAGTCCATATGGATCGTTCTACACGTAACTGCAACACTGTCCACGTGGGAACTAATCTAATCGCATTGATTATTTGCTACAGCGTGTTAAACAGCCTATATTTAACTTTAACTTCAATTGTTTGGCGCTGACTATTACTACCGTTATCGACAACGGTAAACCTACATTCACACTTCAAACTGTTTCTGCTTTTACACATCGCTGCCAACTAAAAAGGCTAAGTTTTCGTCTCCTACATATAAAGTCGAGAAAATAGACAGTGCATGCAACTTTGGGTTCACGCAGACCATAGTGAAGACGCGTCGTTAGACAAATTCTGCTCTTATTTGTCGTCGACTATGTTGGTCTAAGTAAAATTGAAATTTATGGCACTGTTCTCAGTGGAAATCAATGTTGTACTAACAGGTTATCTAAATCTCGGACGGTAACCTTTGAAAAAAAAAAAAAACTCTCTCCCTCTCTCTATTTATGCACCTAAGCATTCAAAGAAGTTCGACGAAACCGAAACATCGAAGCATGATAATGTTTTTAGGCTTTTGAAACGTATAATGTGGAGGATTACGTTTGGTGGATTCCGTAAATCATTTCCAAACCACAGACGATCACAAACAGAGCATGTAAAACCAGATTTATTCTCACTAAAACGTTTGCTAACCTCAATGTCAGCAGCGATTATTTTCTGTCTTGATGTGTTTACATAATATCAAATGTCTAGACTGTGGGGAATCGAAAGTGTGGAAGCGTTACATTTTTCGATTACGTTTTTGTGGAATGACCCCCACCTAAAAACATTATCATGTTAAAAGCTTGTACTGATTAGGCCTATAATGTTATATTATTTGCCTGAACACTGGAAAGGTATTAGATCTGTACTGTCATAAAATTTCTTTTAATAAATACCAGTGACCACTACTCAGTTACACTTGTATTTTCATTTTCATTTCCTGTTTCTATGTACTTGATTCCAAGACCTGACTTGAAGGCCCGCTTAAACGTTTAGACCAAAAATCTACCAAAATTAAGTCATATTTTCGAATAAATACAGTAATTTTCATCTAAATCGTTTCGCCAAAAAGTTGTACGGGATTCAGCTTCCATACTTGAGTACTTCATTAGAACCGCCTGTGATTTCGGAAGTAAGGAAAATTGGTAAAAAACTCGAGAGATAGGTAACGGTTTTACGGAACCACGTAAGCATGTAAACATGCAATGGACGAATGGAGTAGTAGAATCTTAAACACTAGTTCTTAGTTTTCTCCGTGATTGCAGCCACATCGCGTCACTGTGAACAAAGAGCCGAAACAATCCGTTTTGACAGTTTATTGGTCAGCCGAAACCTTTGAGAATATTCACAATTTTTGAAACTCACTTCTTCAAGTACTGCCTAAATTTTAACTTCTTTTACTACGGTACTTTTAGACTTGTTATAGTTTCTAAATACGTGTCGCAACGCAAATGCTGGGTCGCTCTGTAATCTACTTTCAGCCAGTTCATTTCTCACCTGTTCAATTAACTTGATCGCATCTATGAAACGACCCAAGTTTCATAAGAAATCTGACGAATGCACCATTCCACAATTTTATAGCAATGCGACTAACGTGACGTGGGGTGTGTTCAGATAAGAGCCACTGCTGGAGCTTACGTAATTTCCTAAGCTACTGAAATAAACATGCGCAGAGACCGGTCTCATCAACAGCTTTATAAAACGTACAATTAAATATAAGCACCAATGTTATGACATCTGATTTCGCGAATAAGCGTACGGATTACAAAACACTCGACGTTATCTTTGCACCGCGATGCAATGCACCCAGTACACTGCATTCTCGGGGATATAGCCTAATTACAATGCGCAAAACAAAAATTAAGTTTTATGCTATCTGCATGGCACTCCTTAATCCGCTGTACATTGTCCCTTTTGATTTACGACTGCGTACGAAAGCTGTGGCATTTTAAAATCAACGAATTCGTAAATATTAGTACAAACTTTAACGCGTCAGTGAATAAAGTACGGGAACAAAGAGCGAAGAAAGCGGGCTGATTGCCTGCGGTAAATTGTGACCTGCTGAAGGATTCTGCCATTGCGGCACAACCGTTACTACCTTGAAATATGATACTTTACGACAGTCTCACTGATCGTCATATGGTACAGTGGAAACAAACTACAGACACCAATGAAATCACTAATTACCGGCTTTAATAAGTCACAAATAACAATTTGAAATCAACAAGATACTCTCATACAGTAATTACGTTAAATTTTCCCACACGCAGTAATAATAATAATGTCAACTATTAGAGTTCCACACAATATTCACTTCGCCACAATACTTCGATTCGCACTTGAATAAATCGCCGGCTGTAACTAATTTCTCAGCGGCAGCTGTTGCTTATAGTCTGCAGATGATCCAGAATAATGTCTCATAATCTCCGTCGTTAACAAGCACTCGAAAGGTCTATAGGGTACTTTAGTACACGGCCTTGACAGAGACACGCATCTGCTCGGCTAGTCGAGAAACGTCGAAACAATAGACTAGCCGACTGTTCGTGAGCGTTTCGTCGTAACAATACTATTTGTATACCGTACTGTATTTGTATCTACAGGGTAATCCAACAATTCTTTGCTGGAATTAAACCCTACAAAAGCGTTATATTGGCCTACAATAATTCTCACAGAGGAACTTTTATATGCCCGTGGACTATTACTTCATGACCAAGTTATTTGCGCGCTGTCAAGCACTGACATGACGGACAGCAAATTCAGTCATATCTTACTCGAGAATTCTTATACCTAAAAAAATACGACCTACACGTTTTTACTGTATTTAACGTACGTATTCGTAGTAAAACATCACTTTTTTTCCTATACTGGTGGACACTTTCTACAGCACTCCCGTATTGGTCGGAGTATAAACTTTTTCTTTCTCTGTTTAATCTAGGTACACACAATTTTTATTTAGTTTATAATAACTGTGAAATTTTAACGATTTTTCTTCTTTGGTGACAGTAAAAAATACATTGGAAACTGCTGCAAATCAGGGAGCCAACATCCGACTTTGTGAGAACATGACTACGCAACCTGATAAATGATGATTTTACTGTGCAATAAATTAAGGTGACGAATGAAGCCTGACGTTTTACCTTCTGCGCTATGATTCTCAATTACGACGGCGACGCCGACAAGGTCAAGCGTTACAGTCCGTCCAGTCTCCAAGCGAACACACTTAACATTAACGTCGCTTCCGCATTAAGTGTCTGCCGAGTATCAATGAAAATACGGACTGCCTTAACTACCGATAATGGCCAAGGTCATTACTGTGCCGCAGTACTTCACTTTGTTTTGCGTTTCATAAGTACTCTCTCCTACTAAAAAAAAAATAGTCTGGCGGACGTGAAAAAAAACATTATTTGGTGCGAGAGCGAGCGAGATATGCACCGTGCGATAACGAAAGACCTTGAGTTTTGTTGATCTAAATGTGCGCCACTGATGCCATACATTATGTAATAATAATAATTATTGTTATTATAACCATAACAACAATTATTATTAATATGAATACATATATCGTCATCTGCATATCTAAACTGCCGTGACTAATGTAAAGCTGTTATTTCTAAATTGATTTCAACCAGTTATACACGACCCCCCACACACGTGGGTTTAATGAATTAATCCGTCCACACAATTAACTACACTTACGGTATTAAATCCAGTAGCGGTTAATTTTTCTCAAGTCATGATCCGCAATCAGACCAAGATTGCAAATCAGACTCAAGACCAGCAAGAGCTTTGTGACCTGTATCTAAAAAGATATCAATAAGAAAATTATTTCTTACGGTACCACGCTCAAAAAGTTTTAAGACACGTAGAAATGAGTGTTTGGTTTTAGGTACAGTTTGTTTTCATATGTTTGGAGAAGATAAAATAATTTAAATTTCATATTTAAAATAATTTCTCACGGCCGTAGTGTGTATTAAAGGTTACGTATTCATAAGACGGAACCAGACGATGGAGTTACTTCAGAACTTACTGCTTATGAAAGTTATTACAGAATGAACTTCGGAAATTCGTAATCGTAATGAACCTCCCAAATCCATACACAATCCGTGTCACGCCCGTAACACTAGGTCTTCTTCCCCGCCCGTCTCTTAAACAAAAGTTATTTGTTTCAACTTGTTAAAAAAAGGTAGGCTACACTATACTGTAGCTTCATTAACTGAATACTCGACATAAATTTGGCAGAGTTTAGATATCGCAGATATTTGTCTCATCGGTAACTATGGAGTGATGCCATACGGCATATTCTATCCAACATTAATCGTATCGCAGAATAACCAATACACATCACGTAGTGTGAGGCTAATAACCAATATACCTAATATCACCACTATCACCGCTTACAGTAACTATTCTATAGAGCATATTCTTTTACACTGTCGTAAGGATACCCTCTCCTGGGCAGTCGAAAGAAGAAACTGTTAGCGCTACTGGTGCGTCTATCATCTACCATCCTGTTATCAGATCGGTTTTATAAATAAGAATTTGAAAGCCTGCCTTGAGGACGCCTCAACAATGAATACACGAAACGTGCAAATACGCATTCTGCATGGGGTCTGTCAGCGTTCACTAGAGAGAAGCTGATTGGTTGATCCACAACCTTCCTGTTTCAAAATATGAAGGGCTACAGATAAACAGCACGGTAACTAATCAATATCAAATCGAATAAATAAAAATGCGGTTAAATATACAATTATTCTGTTTTCTAAGAACAATTTTCGGTTCTCGTCAAGTAGTGAATCCATTGCGTTAAAAGTCTGCAAGAATCGAATAACAATATCAAACGGCAAGCAGACATCCCGGAGACAGTATAAGCAAAGGTCCACTTACACGTTATCGACACCTTCTTACTACTAAGATCTTTAAGCTACAACAAAAATACTGAATAAGATGAAAATAATTTTGCACGGAGAGTGCTCGCCGCGGTGGTCTCGTAACTGGGTGCGCGATTTCATAACCGTCTGCGTCCACCTAACCTAACGGGTGTGTGTCCTCATTTCGCTGGCGGTTCACAACCACATTACACTCCTTGTCTATAGCATTTCCGCGGCCTACATCAACCGACCGAACTCAAAGTATTCTGTGGTAGCTCATTTAGCGACGACAGTAGTCGGCGAGCTAGCTTAGAAAACTGGGTTAACATTGTGTAGAATGACCTTGAACAGTCTTGAGATCAGCGGCTGAATCTTCACAATATATCCTGTACAGACGTTACTTGACTACCGGCTTAACAAAGACAGCACAAGGACGGATTTATAAAATCTAACAAATAGCGTTAACTAGATTACGTTTTGTTGACATTTTGTTCGCTACTGTTCAACTGGCGAAACATACACCAAAATTATTAATAAATAAATAAAATGCTGTTCAACAAAAAAAGCAGATTTGGTAACGATGTGCACACATGTGGGTGTGTTCATCAGACACCCTCTCTTTGACAGTTTATGTCCCGTGTCGCGACAATAAAAACAAACACCTTGTAGAATTTTTTAAACGGAACAAAAATATTCTGCAAAAGTCGATTAAAATCTGCATGTTTTCTGCAATTGATAACGTGCATTGCGAACAGTACATTTCTAAGAATATTGAGAACGTCGAGACTGAATGCTGCCATCACTTTGGTCAACGAAATTACAGCAGATACGAGAAAAAGGTTACTGTAAATGTTAAATTTTATTTAAAAAAAAATAAGCACTCTTTTATCGCTTTTTAATTAAGTCGTCCTACCTTCTGTGCAATCTGTACGATCCAATTTCAACGATAAAATCAGAAGTAGCAACCAACTTGAACACAGTAAAATATAGTACTGTCACTATCTCCTGTAGTTTCACACAGAACAACTCACACACTGCTCACAATCACAATATATTTTGTTTACAAAAAAACAGAACAGAACTGACTCATCCATCACTACCGACCAACAACACTCACACAACTAAGAGCCATGAGCAGCGCCAACTACTCCCGACAGCCAATGCGCGCGCCGTCCCGCGGCCATGCTAAAAAACACTAGTGAATGGTTGGAAAAACTTGTTCCACTTGTTCTCAACACGCTTTGCAGACACTTAATTTCGCTTTAAATTCCACAGGATGTTTGTTGTAAGTATCGAATCTCATTTTTTTACAAAAACCGCACACCGAACTAAACAATGGTCAAGTGATTTACAGAATATGTAATTTTTATGATACGTACGAAGAACAGTAGGTAAAAAAAACCCGCGAAGTAGAACCACAGAGCTAACGTTTCCAAGTCTCTGTGTACCAGTCACAACCAGGTGATCAAAGATCAGCATCTTAAGCCAAACGCATACACAGACCCATCACTAGGTACAGCCAACACAGTTATTACTTTACATTTATTCAACAACAACAAAAAATGCACTGGTTAAAAACGTAAGTTTAAAAACAAACAAAAGCGATCAACATACCACTCTGCGTTTTTCGCATTGTGGTAATGTACTAATAAGCTCTCTCAGCTGCAGAACTCGCTTAACTATTGTGAACAAAATACAACTATCATAAAATCAAATAAATAAATACGTATTTTTTTTAAGCTGTAAGTAAAGTTCGTCATATGTATGATTCTTAGCCGTGTAACACCAAGAGGAATTCACCAAAAGTCGTTACGTCGCCGTTAACGGAGGCTTTGCTATGCTTCAAAAAGTAAAAAATTAAAAATAAAATTACGGAAACTCGATTAACCTACTATTATTTTAGTTAAACAACTGTAATGCAATCACTATTACTTGTTTTGTTGTTATGAATACAATAAGCACCAACAATCTAAAACACTGGATTGGATTTTTTAATTAAATTTATAATCATAATGCCTAAATGATAAATAATTAGTCATAGCTTCTACGTTGATGTGTGCTTTCGTATATACGTTCAGTACTACATGGAATAATTTCCACTAATATACGTAGTTGATGATGACATGTAAAGTTCTTTTCTTTGTTGTTCTACACGCAGCTTACAAACTTTTCGAAGTACAAATTTTGCAAGAGAAGTTGACAGATATTAATTTTGTCAAATTATTGAAGACACCGAGTTTGCATTTTGAATAAAATTACACATAATTTGATGGCCCACATAAACTTTTACATTTAAAAAAAATGTTGACTTCCATTTTTGATCTATGGTGCGCCTAAAATTAAAAAGTTCAGTGTAAACACTACATTCGGAGTTGAGTTATAATTCCCTTTGTGGAATTTTTAATACCCACTATGGATTTTTATAATTTTATGAAAATTTTTATACCTTATTTTGGCCCTAAAAATTTGAAATTTCCAAAACAATACAACATTGAGTTTTTCATTAAATTGTGTTTAATTTGATACGCCACACGGATTTTTGCGACTTTTTCAAAATTTTGGTAACTTTTTAAAAGTGGTATACCAAAATTTTGATAATTCAAAAAGTGAACACTATATTTAGATTGTGCTTAATGTTCTCTTTAATTTGATACCCATACGGATTTTCGCGTTTTTTTTTTTCAAATTTTGCCCCTTACATTTTGTCCCATATTCCGTATTTTTGGGTAGATAAATGTCAAAAACAGTAGGGCTCTGTGGGTAAAGATATGGATACAAATGCCACGTTGTACGAAAAACGGTTAATAGATCAAAAGTTATCGTATGACATACCCTAAACAGACAGACATGTCAAAGCGGTCGACTTAAAACTGAGAACTCGCTTCGCTCCGTTCAGTGATACTGGTTATTTACGGTTTAAAGACTATAGGCTTCCTTGTCGCTATAACCACTCGCTTCTTATTCCTACTGGTCTTTTCTTTCTCACATCCTTACCTTACCTTGGGGTTTCCCTAGGTCTCTCCTCCTTATTACCTGGCTTCTAGAATGTCCTAGAAACTTAATCCCCTTCGATTTTATTTCGTTTACTCTACTATTTCCCTTGTTTATCTTGTTATCCTTTCTATTCAATTGAACGGGTGAGAAGAAGAAGGAAAACATTCCACAGATCGTCATTTTTAGAAAACAATAAAAAACTGATTTGCGGCTAAATGAGTCGCTGTATTACTCAATAAAACAATGATTGAAGGTCCCAAGTTACAATATTAGCATAATTTGAACAATTAAACTGTTATACGTATGATAGTAAAGCTTGTGGAATCTTTTCCTTTTTGATCTCAATTCCAACCGACAACAGACAACATTTAAAAAAAATCGAGAATGAATATTTTATTTACTTTTTACTGTTGTTCATACAATTGTTCAGCAATCTTTTTATGTTTTTCATATTAGAAAATAAAGAAGTATATACAAAAACTAAAAATACCTAGTGTCTTCCGATTCTCAGTTAGTAACACTTTTAATCACTTCGAATATCATTATAAAAATAAACAAAAATATACAGATAAAAGTATCCAATGTTTTCCTTTTCCCATATTAATAGTACTTTAATCACTTAGTAGTTCACCATTATCTTATGTATTTGATGTAGGCTACGACATAATATTTCTGTAAAATTCTGTATGTACGTCTGGTATATACTGTAGAATTTTAGCCATATCTTGTATCTTCTTGTCGTTTGTAGAAACTTTCCTATCATCAACATTGCTAATAGGAAGTAAAGTATCACCCCCTTGTAAAGCTTGAACACTTCATTGTGAATAGTATCAATAAACTTGCGTGCTAGCATAAGTCCCTTTTGTTCTTCCTTGTAGATGAAATATCGATATTTGCTTAAGTTGAATATATCTCTACCCTGAAAGCCTTTAGTACTTCTTTCGAAAAATTTAGGCCAGTACTCTTTAAAATTTAATATTTAATTTGTTGACTTTCCACTGATCTTATTTTGAATAATGGCTCTGCTGTTTTATAACTTCGTATCATTTCATCATACTGAAGTGGTGTGTAAATCCGGTCATGCCGACGAATAACTCTTTTTACAACTGCAAAGTTTAGGTTGCAAGGAAGAAAGCTATGACCGCGAATTGGAAAGTAGTGGTGCATTATTTGGAACCACCTTTTAAAGTTAGACCACCCAGAAATACACTCGTTGTTCATTTTTTCGATTACCCTGCATTAATAATAATTTCTCTGTTATTAAAAGTAAACATCCCAGTACACATCTTTTTTCACTCACATTTAGGTCCAGTAATCTTTTAATCTTCTGCTCCACTAATCTACCTTCAGTAGTAACAAACTCATATCCTTTAAGCCTACCTGATTTCATCAGTTCTTTTGTATTATCACATCATGTTTTTTTACGGGGCTTTCATACTCAATACTCTGACATTTTCACAACTAGTGTTACAATTTAAACTGATCTCAAAGTAATTAACACATAAAAATCTATTTCGAAGAAACAAACCTTAAAACTGACCAATCACAAAGACTGTAATATAAACAACAGTAGCACGCTCTGAAGGAATATAGAGTACACTAACTACACATTGAGAGTAAGAAGGAACACGTTCTAGGAATATTTCCTTCTTGCTCTCACACACATTTTCAACCTGTTGATAACTACATTAAAAATAAAGAAATGTTTCCTTTATATACACCAACAGATGTATTTTTAGTTTTTAAACAAAAAGGCTATCTCAGTTAAATTTGGACAAAATGTGGAATCTTTTCCTTCTTCTTCTCACCGATTCAATTAGCCCTTGTCACTTTCCGTCATATCCTTGTATCTTGTGGTTTTCCTCGTGACCCTTCAATGGCCGACTTTCACTTCAAGTTAAGAAACGACTTCGTAAAAGCTGTCCTTATCTCTCTTAAAAAAAGTTTCTGGTGACACACGCTTCTTTTGAAAAGGCAACTCTTCTCTTCTCTTCACTTCACGTCTGCTGATAACACAGTGACCAAAAGTAAATTTCCTTAATAAATAAGAGTTATCGGATTTCCTATTCTGCATTTGCTTGCTCACAAAGACCTAAGGACGTCTACATGTTCTACTGCCGAAATGTACTGAAAACCATTACTTTCTACCTTTACAGAAATAAAACAACAGAAAACAGCAAACATTTTCACTAATGACGACCACATTTTTAAGTTTTTAATAAATTTAATGAATGTTCACAAAACGAAACAAGATAGGCTATATTAATTTAATTAACGAACGATATCGAAGTGCGGGCAGTGTTATTTACATTCACTTTCATCAGTGGCCAATTTTATCGGAAGTTACATACATTGATGTTTGCTACATGTTGACAAGTATTCTTTGAATTATACCGCATATTAATATTCATTTATTCTTATAAATTATCTTGGCGATATATTATCTGAAGAAATCTAGCTGTACAGGAGGGTAGAATGTAATTGTTGTTGAACGAGCGAAGCGAGTTCTCAGTTTTAACTCGACTGTTTAAACATTTGCCTCTGGCTGTCGGTCTATCTACTTGGGGTACATCTCACGACAACTTTTGAATTCTTCAACCGATCTTCGTAAAATGTGGCATGCATGTGAATACGTTTACCTTAGAGATCCCAATTGTTTTTGATCGGTCCCCACTAATTAGTGTATGTATGTACTCTCATACAGTAATTCAAGTTAAGATTGTCCACACGCAATAATAATGTCAACTATAAAGAGTTCCGCAATAATGAAAACATAATAATCATTTTCCACACCACCACAACCAACAACCACTTGATCCGCACTGAATAAATCGCCCAACGCAACTAAAACTAAGCGGCAGCTGTTCCTTATATATAGCATGCAGATGTTCCAGAATAATGTTCCATAATTTGGGTCGTTAACAAGCCCCTGACAAAGAAACGCACCTGTTCGGCTAGCCGAGAAACGTGTAGAGACACTCCATTGTTCGAGAGCGTTCCGTTGTAACATTATGTTTAACAATCATATTCTACTGCACTAAGGTATTTTGTGAAAGTTATTAATACTTGAATCTAATTAATTTACAACATTTTGTGATATTTCATAAACAATTTGAAGAGCCAGCATAAGTTCCGTGTACTTTATCCTATATAGGCGAGCGGCACACCCCCTGAAAATGAGTCTGTAGTGACCAAAGTATTACTAATCTCTAATTTTAGTTTTACTTTATGTTTCTGAGGTCGCTGAATATAATCCGAGGTTATTTTTTACCTAGGAATGGGGGAACACTGCACAAAATGGCAACGAAGTGAATAAATAGAAAAAAATATTTTAACGTTTTTTCCTGTTTAACTTGCTATATCTTCGGCAGTTCTTGATATTTCTTTTTGAAATTTTAACCACTAATTCTTTGAAGTATTAACATTAAAACGCGACATGTTAAAAGTCTGTAAAGCTTGTCTTTGTTAAAAAGTGAATTTTCAAACATTTTCCGCGTGGTTTTGTGGATCATTTCATTCGGCCGCAAAAATTGAGTGACAAAGTTTCGAAGTTCTAAAATCTAACTATTAGGTATTAAAATATCATACCTAAGGAAGTTTTCTGGAAAGTTACAGCTTTTTATCTCGAATAGAAAAAAAGATATGCGATTTTGAAGTTCAGTATTGGTTCCGCGGGCGCGCGCTCGCTGCGCGCTCAAGCCCGCGGAAGCGCTTGGCGATGTTTTATTGCGACCATTACTATCTTAGAAGGTTTGAATAAATTTTTATTATTTTTCACCTATGGTTTCCGTCAATTTAAATAGTTATTTATACTAACATAAATGTATTAATATTAGTAATAATAATAAGATTTAAAATAAAGAAAATTCATTAAATTAAAATTAAATTACTCATTTATTTTAACGTTTGATGAAGAGTCGTTACAAATTTCTACTTCTAAATTCGTACAAGAGCCATTACAGGAACAAACATCACAGCATGTTAAATTAGACTTTATACATGGACACGTTGCAGTCGTACAGGCATGCTTTCCAGTGCAGGAACAAAAATATTGTTGCAGTATCTCTATTGCAGTGCATTCTTCGTAATAATCAAAAGTTAAATGTCCATTTACCATCAACCAGCCAAACTTTTGGATATCCTTAGAAATAATTATAGAATGCGTCGCTTGTTTCCATTCGTTAACTTATAAGATAGTAATGGTCGCAATAAAACATCGCCAAGCGCTTCCGCGGACTTGAGCGCGCAGCGAGCGCGCGCCCGCGGAACCAATACTGAACTTCAAAATCGCATATCTTTTTTTCTATTCGAGATGAAAAGCTGTACCTTTCCAGAAAACTTCCTTAGGTATGATATTTTAATACCTAATAGTTAGATTTTAGAACTTCGAAACTTTGTCACTCAATTTTTGCGGCCGAATGAAATGATCCACAAAACCACGCGGAAAATGTCTGAAAATTCACTTTTCAACAAAGACAAGCTTTACAGACTTTTAACATGTCGCGTTTTAATGTTAATACTTCAAAGAATTAGTGGTTAAAATTTCAAAAAGAAATATCAAGAACTGCCGAAGATATATCAAGTTAAACAGGAAAAAACGTTAAAATATTTTTTTCTATTTATTCACTTCGTTGCCATTTTGTTCAGTGTTCCCCCATTCCTAGGTAAAAAATAACCTCGGATTCATATTCAGCGACCTCAAAAACATAAAGTAAAATTGAAATTAGACATTAGTAATGCGTGGTCACATATTGCTGTTTCCAACTGACGTTTTAGGGGTGTGCCGCTCGCCTAATACAATTCTAATGAAAACTTAAAATCATTAATTTAGGGATATAGACTTTGTAGTTATATTATAAGGATGATATACCTACGTATTTGTAGTGTATATGGGCGCGCGCGCACACACTTGCACGCGAGAATATATGCTATCGCCGCCTGTAGATCGGTGTCCAGTATCATATTTTAAATGGGCTTCTATCATTTGGTATCCTTCTTAGGTCCCTGTACAAATTTACATATTGTGTTCAGGATATTTATCGTTATCCCCATTAGCTCTCTAACCGATTAATTTCTAACTCTTGTTGTCTTTTTTGTACAACAGTTCCTCTTCAACAATTCCATCCCCATCGCCTTTAGTTTCTCATCGTTTTCCTTGAGATATCTCACACCTCTATTTCTTACAGTGAAATACTTTCTACTACCGTTTTATATATTTTTCTTTTTACATCATTCGTAATATTTTCATCCCACAGAATTAAGCGCAGCTGTCAACAGCCACTTTCCCTTTGCTTATGCCTACGGGATATTCGATTTCTTCATTTCTACCTTCTTGATTCGATAACGTTGTCGCTAGATACTTGAAACTCTGGCAGCACTTTGCCTTCCAGATTAGATCCCTTGCCTATTCCGTCTGTTATCACATGCCCTGTCTTGTCTTGTCGACACCGTCCTGCCCATGCATCGTCCAGTTGCCGTAATGTGTAATATGCATTGTCTTCATCTTACCCAAACGAATGAGTCGTATTTAAGTTTATTAAGTCATATGTGAGTGTGTGTGACCTAATTATTGGAATCCAGATTGTTTTATTTCTAATCTGAAACAAGCTTCAAGTATGCTTATTGTCAGCCATGTTGTTACTGCCTGCTGAAGTACAGTGAAGGCCTGATTACCTGAATCCAGTTATTCGAAAGAATCTATAATATTAATACATGTTTCACATTAACTGAAACGACTTCTTCAAGTAACGTAATTTAACAGAAGAGAAAGGAATAAATTAAAACCAGTGTACCAGATAACAACAGAGAGCCTGGTGAGGAGGCTTTCAATGTTTAAAGGTAAGAAATTTCTTATAAATAACAGTCTTTATGACTGTTAAATAATCATGCTTCAAATTTTGCACGTTCCAATCTGTCACATGCCATACGTGTATTTCGTACGTACAGGAGAAAAACAAACTCAGAAGAAAATTTCAGATGTGTTTGGAAAAATGCAATACCATTGTATCGTAACCATTTTCTAAAATCACATTACGTTAATTAAACAGTTTTATGGATAAAAAATATTGTTTTAATGAATTAACCATGTATGTATTACGACCGAGTAAACCCGGATTATCCGAAATCGTTACGCCCCATTATTACGGATAATCGGTATTTTACTGAATCTGTGTTTCGGTCGACTCTTTGATTTGGATGAATGATTGGTTTTCGTTCTCAGAGATTTTTTGATTCCACAAGAAAAATTAACAAAACCAAAACCTAACACCAGCTGTGAACAATAATCGCCCAAAACACAAAAATACGTCACCAGACAGCGAACAAACGTGGCTTACGTTGAGCATACTGCTTATGTCCCGAGTAAGCAAAAACATCTTGATAGCCAATATCTGTAGGTACATATAAAACTCAAAGTCTGAGGATTTATGGGTACTGAATACCTGAAAATCCACACCGTTACACCGAATGCCACCAAATTTTGCACAGGTAACCTTTGACACAAGGCGAAAAATACTGTCTAACTTGGAATTTGATATTTTGCCCCGTTCGCACGATTTAGGCTCTTTTAATTATGCCTTTTCGTTGACGCATATAAAGATGTCAACAAAACCATGGAGAACCAGAATTAATTACCATAGTATCAAGTAAATAAACAAAAGCTATTTACCGACATGGAACTGTACACATCCATTCCTTCAGTACATTTTCGATGTTTTATATAATATGCGATTGTATCGATATATTAAGATGTGGAAAGTGTACTGATTGTAAATTGTCCTATTACTTAATGCAAAGCGAAAATACGTGTTGTTTTCATTTGTGAGGTTAGGTGACAACGGTTTTTGGTTTCTAGTTTAATGATGAAATAAATAAAAGCCATGGTTGAGGAAAACATAACGTTTAATGTGTTATATAATGGTTCTAACACAGTAACACTTAAAATAAAAAATGTAGCGTTTTTGATTTAACAGGTACTTTATAAATATCTCCAAAGGGTTTATAAACGGGTACTTTTAAATCTCCAAAGGCTGTTGCACCAACATAATAATTTAGTACAAGTTAAAATAACAGTAGTACAAATGTTGAAAACAGCTTTGGAGAGAATTTGACTAATGAGTAGCTATAAAATTGTTATACGAGTTGACAGAACGCCATATAGACACAGACAATAAAAATTATATTAAAATACTTATTAAAAGTCAAATATTCGCGTGCGAAGCCGCGAGTAATAGCTAGTTGTTTATATAAATGAAATAGCCCTCAGACAAGATAAGTCCGCTGCTGCTAATTAGTCATACTTCTTTAGTACGAGTGTTATAAAAAATTCGGGTTCATTTTAGACGTATGTGGCCCCAGTTAAATGAGATGAGTGGAAAAACAGGCTCATTTTGATACACTTAATGCGTACAGCACATACAGTCACCGCGTTGACAAAAAACTACGTGGACGCTCTTTAATAGCTAACACAAGAAACCGCTAACTGTACGTAGTTAAGGACGCTGTCATTATCAAAACTTACAGATGCAAGAGATGATTCCGTTCTTGTTTTAAGAATTTTAAGAAAGCGAGTTTATTTAGTTACACAGCATTACGAACAGAAAGTCTATTCTGTTTGCTATGATACCGGTAGTGTTCGGTAAACAGTAACTTTCAGAATACATGCGTTTTTCAGCTCAGTAACATCTAGGCTATCCTGGACACGCTGCCGTGCCTGTCCAACTCCATTCGATGATACAGACAATAGTCCACTGCGGTATTATGAAATAATTTCAATTTGACGAATCTGGAAACAAAACGTTAGAAATGTAAACATTCACATAGAATACTGTACGTTAATTAATGTGCTTGCGGGAGCTGGAGCGGAGCGCGCGCGATGGCCATTACGTAAAGGAGGTCGGGTCGACCAATTACACGTAGGATAGGTAAATGTCAGCAGCGCACAAGGCCGCATCACCGTCACTATTACTGTACTGTACTGTACTGTACTCACCGCTTCCTAAACTGTTTATTACATGAGTCACTCTCCATATACACGATACAATAGTAATACCTGAAACAAAAACAGAAAATTATAAACAGAAAACCCAAAGAGTTTCGGTAGTTTTTTCTACAACGTATTACATAGATTTTAGTTTGAATCTATGGCAACTCTAATCATAATGACTTTTCATAACGAAAAACTACAATTATTAAACAAGATCTCGGTATAATCAAACAAATCAATCTCTACACACTTCTCCTGAAGAATGTTATGTATAATAAAACGCTTATCATAGCAAAATTGTATATTGTATCAGCTATCAGCAATACAGTGTCATGTTAAAACTTTACCTGCGGTCAGTCTTTTCAATATTGAATATAGGCTAAACATCAAGAACGTTTACCGATCGGATCAATGATGAGCCGAAAGCTTACACACAAGTGCATATATACGTTTATTTTTGCCCGGCACGAAAACTTCACTATGTCCACTAAACTCAGGAAATTGCTTACTTGCATCTACGCGTGCGCATACAAAAACAAAGACGTACACGACGACGACTCTCTACTTAAACAACACAAATTGTTATTACTGCACCCTTTTCGACGTATTTTGTAAAAATAACTTTTTTTGCTTACAGAATATTTTCATAGTTTTTCAAGAAGTACACATCCGTTTAAAATACAGTCGGCCCCTAATTCTGAAAGTCTATACACTTATACACGAGAATTAATACGACTGATGAATTTACTTCGTGAATAAGACCATCTTTTAGAAGTACGTCTTTGCGTGGTCACATACCATCCACTAGCGTTTAGCGTTTACACAGAGGAAACGTATATTTGAATTGTGAAGTTTTATTTTATAAGACACCGGAAGTTAACAGAATACGTAGTCCGTCCCCGTGGGGCGTGTTAACTAGCCCCAATCGTCAGTCAAAGAAACATTTTTAAATCTATTAGCTGGCCCACACTTTTAAGTCGTGCCCACGATTTATTGGTACAATAGGCCTACATAATGTAACCTCACTGGGAATGTATTTTTGTGACACTTTTTCGCTGTAGGCCTAAACGTTTAACTCCAATATTTAGGTTGTAAATTATGGGATAATACATTAGTTTAAAAAAAAATTAGGCAAATAACAATTCAAAATGGCTAAAACGTTTGTGTCTCTTGACTACGTAATCTACAACATTCGGTGAATATACAGTATACGTAAGTATATGAAGAATAACGTTGACGTAGATGAACGCGCTCGTTACAGCGTGAATCACACCACTGTCTCAGGTCACGGACGCGCGTCATAGTGGCAAGTCTTTTTAATTAATTTTTACATCAAACTGTTAATAAAAAACTAACCACAATAAGTTACGTTTCGACTGACCAGCGCAACGGACAGTAGTATCTTGAACACTACCACTACACACTGTACACACAGAATAATACTTCAAAATGGACACATGCTTATTCTCACGCGCTTAGTTACATCAATTGTTGTTTCAATTCGGTTACCGCAAACGTGGAGATGTGTGGATAACAATTTTGCATCGTACTCACACTACTGCGTGACTTCAATACTACTATATATTGCTGTAAATTATACCGTTAAAATACACTTTTGCAACGATTGGCTTCTTTTAATATTTGCAAATAAAACGAGCTTGAGTATTACTTGAATGCGTCTGATACGATCGGATTCGCGCTATCCAGATTCTGAGGTGCTTTCGCGGCGAATAGAGAATCCACTGATTTGAAGAAATCAAGAGGCACGAGTCTAACTCACTTTCAGAATGTATGCAAATAAATTTACCTGTATAAAATTAACAGCTCTGTGACGCTGTGTATGTAACACCTATACTAACTGCTAGAAAATAATTCTATATTACTGTGAAAAGTACCTAGCACACGCTCTTGCGACAGGTAACGTATGTTAAGAAAACGTAACAACTTACTGCGTGTGTATACATTTGCCTAACAACACCGCGGCAACCAACTGCTAAATCGTCTTTCTACGTCCCTGCGAGGAGTCGGTGAATGGAATATGCCACGACCATCGGTAGTTACTACAAACGATAGGGTCGTATGGAGTTACGAAAGAAATACACTAGAGATGAAGATTTACGAGAATCAACTAACTAGTTGAATATAAACGTGGCACAACTGGAGCACGCGGTTCACACTATGGTTCAAGTGGTCATAAACTCAAAGATAAACAGTATTTTTAATCTATCATTATTATACTCCAATACGATGAAAAAGTACAATAATAACTGGAAACTTTAAAGCAAAGATAACAAAAAACTGTAAAATAGTTTCGATTTGAGAAAAGAATAAAAATCAATCGAAAACAATAAGTAAAGCAGTAGAACGTTACCAGCTGGCAATGGATTTCAGGGAATAATGAAACAAAATTGAAAACGCGTTCCAAGGTAACTATAGGACGAGGACCTGAATAACAAAATAACTGACGCAATAACAGAATAACAAAAAATTTATGAAATACCAGCAAAAACAATTCGAAAATCCACTGATGATAAAAAATACTACAAAGAGACGAAAAATGAACAGAAAAACATGAAGTGATGTAAAAGGAAATAACGAGTAAGTGCGAGAAAAGTCTGCAACAGCATAAGAAAACCCTGTAACTATGAAATTCGAACACAATGCTAGCACAAATGATATACAAAAGAACAAAGTGAGACACTGAACAAAAACGACGGGGGATGTTAGGGATACAATGAAACTATAATACGAGATAAAACAAAGATGATAAAATATAAGAATAGCTTTTTTTAAAAAATTGAACCAGAGCAACCGGCACATTAATTAAGAATGAAGATATTACTTCATTTTATTGGAAAACGCAGTATAATTGTTTTAAAAACTAAAAGCGGGAAATGCTCAGGAAACGACAGAGTGACTGTATACGAACGAATTACAAATGAGGAAATGGTGAATAGAATAACGCCACTAAATGAGAAGATAGATACCAACAGAAAGATAAAAACAGCGAGGTAAGAAAGGCCTTACAGCATCATAGTTTTTAGGCATGATTGAAACCTATACATCGGTGGTTCCCAAAGTGGGGTCCGCGACAATGTTTCAAGGGATCCGCAGACATTTTTAAGAAAAATTAGAATATACCGTAATTTTCTAGATTTTTTATGCTCTAAAATCTAAATTTTAGAATCTTAAAACAATTAGAAGAAGATTTCAGTATTTTTTTTTTGGTTCAAACTAATATTGTAATTGTTAGAGTAATTTCAAACTAATGGTTTTGATAATGTCTTTAAATCATGCCGTGCAGCAGAATCTTGTCAGCCGAACTGACTAGACTTTTCTCCTACACTACAAAAGAAGATTAATTGGCAGAACTTTTAACTGACAGTTCATTAAAATTACAGTTTTCGCAATGACAGCTAGCTGACTTTTGGTTATATGTAATGACTGACTATCCTGAACTCGCAATAAAAGGTTTGAAACGTTTAACTGTGTTTCCCTATACTTATTTGTGTGAAACCGCAGTCTCCCTGCTCACGTACTTAAAGTTAAAGTTAAGAAATAAACTTGATGTCGAGAGTGACTCAATATTGAAATTATCAATATTAACCCAATATTGCAGAGCTAATTGTTCAAAAGCAGCTTAATTGTTCACATTAAACTATGTTTGATAGCATTAATATTGTAATTTTCCAAGTTAAGAGAATTTTGATCTTAATACATTTTAATTAAATATAAGAGTTTCTATCATATTTACTGTTTGTTTTATTTCAGAACTCAGACGGGGTCCGTGAATTTTTAAATTATTTAGGGGGGTCCGCGGACTGAAAAGTTTGGGAACCACTGCTATACATCGTTGCTGTTCACAATGTCTTCAGCTGTAGAGTCTCATTAACAGACTTCAAAGAGAATCTAACAAATAAGCAGTGTTTAGAAACAACTAGAACGCAGGACATTATTCAAGAACTGATAGCACGACAGATACTGCAGCACCCGAACACAGACATTGAGGAGACTAGCGTGCAAACGCGGCATGAAATTTTCTAACAAAAGTTGGTGTGTGTGTGTGTGTGTGTGTGTGTGTGTGAGAGAGAGAGAGAGAGAGAGAGAGAGAGAGAGAGAGAGAGAGCCGGCAGGTGCACAAGCCGGTCTCACCTTCACAAGGTTGCTTCTAATACAAATCAATGACACTAAGACGTGGCAACCTCGTCCTCACCCCCTCTACCGCCACCTTACACACACAATACTAAATAAAAAATTTAATTTTTTGATATGAAACAATGTGAATTAAAATGCTTCAATGTAAATTTCTCTTTACTTCTCTTTCACAAAGAACAACAATAACAAAAATATAACAATTTTAGACTTAAAATAAGAAAAAAGTAATTCCTTACAAAATACACAACAATAATTATTATCGCACATGTTTACATTACATTATTACATTTTGTTGTCAAAGAAGAAGTTAACGAATCTAATTAAAAAGAAGTTACGAATTGTAAACTGTAATGAATACCTTTATCCACACGTGCCATGTAACTATAAACACCTATGAATAATCAGACTTCGCTGAAAATAGTCGTTGCCTTCTGCTCTCTACCTACCTTCCTACAGACAGACACACCACACACACACTCTCTCTCTCTCTCTCTCTCTGCGCGCGCGCGCGTGTGTGACCGCGCATTATCCCTCTACAATACATCTCTTATTAATCACACACACACACACACACACACACACACACACACACACACACACACACACACACACACACACACACACACACACACACACACACACACACACTTGACGTGACCCAACTGCGTAAGCTCATATTAAGAAGTGGAGACTAGATTAATTAACCATTCAATTAAATTATAAATTAATCACGTTTTCTACGTTGCGATATTTCCCAAATCCTACAGTTTTTGTTTACTCTTTCATAATAACTCTCTAACGTTCAATAATTGTTGCCCTTCGTCTTAGTCAATCTCAACGTACGTCCTGATCAGTAGGATTTCCTTTCCTTTATTCTTTTCCACATCTTTACGCTTTCGCGCATACAGCTTTCACCACTATTTTCAATTGAATCATATCTCTTCAATTTACATCCTGCATTCTTCTCTAATCTACATTCCGAAATTCTCCAATAATTTGCCTCCCTACATCGACAGTCTTGTTGTTTCCTTCTCATCCAGTACTTTATTCCAACATAACATTCAGTTTAATTTTTTACTTTTCTTGAAACCTATTTTTATAACTCTATGCCTAATTCTTATGTTTTATGCGGCTACATTAATATGCTACATAATATGATACATTAATATGCTACATACGTATTAAGAATCTTCTATTTTTATCATACTTTTTTTTTGACAATCACATTATCTCAAAACATATTTTCATTATACAATGATTAATTATACTTCTTTCATTAATCTCTCTGACATATTCTGAAGTTCTGTTTAATTTATTACCAAAATTTCTGGTACCATCTGCACTTGTCATGTTTTAAAATGAACATCGTCCTATAACATCCCACAGTGGACATTAAGGGCTTATTCAATTAATTTTTCATTCTACAGTACATGTTGAATGGAAAAATGACAATCTAACAGCGTTATTCCACTTATTGTCAGCACAACTGTTTTCTTAACCATACAATCTTATTCGATCGCCTGTTTTATATGTTCAAGTTTTCGATCTACTGTCGCCTGTATTTCAGGGGCTGTGCAAGCGACGAGTAAGCGCATCGCCCGCCATTCAGTAGAGCTCCCGCTGACGGGACAACGAGGTATGAGGGATTCCTATGTGTGACCTGAAACAGGCCATGGGCTCGGTCCTGTTTGCTTCAAAAGTTCATTAGCATGTCCAAATTGATTATTAATGTGTTCTTCAATGACAGAACAGACACATCAGTTTTTGTTATAACTTACTGTAACAGACTATCTATACTTAATCTACAAAGTCATATAACAATTGTTACTCCATTTCGTTTTCTGAAACCAGAAATGTTTTCTCATTTGATCTCCCATTTTATTTTAAACTCTCCTTAACTGTACAGGTCCCATTCTGTTATGTAGGAGTTAACAGAATAAATGTGTTGCTAGTTTATTCTAGTCTGGTAGACTTGGAATTTTCTAAACAGATATGATCGTCTTTAACACTTCTATTTCTGGAAACAGCATTATAATGCTACTGCTGTTTACTTCAGTAAGAACCTGTTTCAAATTAGGGGTTATACCCGTTACTTGTTACCAATCCTTTGCTAATGTTACCACGTGTGTAATGTTATCTGTGTGTACGACTTAGTGGCAACTCGTCTTAATAAAAAAAATTCCTAACAGATGCAAAATACTATGTCAAATACTCTCGGTCTAGTAAAAAACCCAAAATATTTTAACTTCAATTAAAATAGAAAAAATAACAAAAAACCTCAAAAATACGTTAAAGACTACAAAAAATCTAAACAGTGAAATCAAGTAGCCTATACTTGTCCATTCTCGGCAAGTGTGAATGGACAAATGAGTTGGTTCATAAGCACTGGCACTGGTATACTCACGACATTAGTACATAATAGGCAACTGTGAATGAGCCGGCCGGCAGATCTAGTTCATAAACATTTCTACAGCTGTTTCAGTCACGTTACTACGGGCAGCTGATAATGAGCTGGCTCCAACATACGTACAGTTTACGCCATTCTGTAACGTCATTTTGGCTTTTCAAGCTCTTCAACAGTGGATGGTACAGAAGTTGTAAAAATATACAGTGTTACACCTAATGACAATGAAAACTGACCGTAAGGATTTTAGACGGCATCTTCGTTACTCTAAAGAATTTTCCCTCGGATCTTCTTCAGCTGCTATCAGCTGTCAGAGAATAAACGTATCCATTACGGCTATTATAATTATATCATGTAGTAACGCGTCTGTAGGTATACGGTGTTAATAAACGCCTGACATCACGACATGTGATTCACCGTAATAGGTATGAATGAGTGAATCTTACGCATTGTGTCTACAGTCCACATCACTTTAAAATGCGTATGACCGAAATCTTTGAGAGATCTCTGAGGAGATATATCACTTTTCGGCAAATTTCATGTTGTTTTCACTCAGCCGTAGCCGACACGAAGGTGTTATGATTATCTCGATGACACTTTATTGTTTAACAATATTTAATAATAATAACAATTATTATTATTATTATTTATTTCCCTTGGATGTTCACACGAAGATATAAGTAACAGCCCCGATTTCATTCACCCAAAATATTCTTAAATTTTCTTATCAGTAAAAAATAATTTACAACGTGTAGGCTATGCCTGTGCGTACTATGACGCCCGCCTCGCTGCTAAATCAGAAAACACCGTACACGTTAACGCAAATCGTAAACGTTTGTTCTCGCTTTGATTTTTCCACAGGCTAACTACTGCTTCAGATTTTTTTGATTACGCTCGGTATTGTAGGAGAATGAGACTGACACACGTCTACTAGAAATCTCTTCAGTCACACCTTACTCTACTACAGAAATAACAATTAATTTTAACGGAATACGTATTTTCCCCAGACTGAATGCTGTTTTATGTAGCGATATAATATTATTCTGCCAATAAAAATTCCAGTATCTCCAAAACAATCGTACGTTAATTTTGGGAATAGATATGGCAGCTGTTACTTTATAGGCTAAGTCAGTAAGTAATGATTGCAGGTTATAGGCTTCTTTGATTAACCATTGAATTTCCTATAGTCAATAACGTCAGAACTATGTACAGTGAAACACGGACGGAACGTTCTTTACGGAATAACGGGAAAACCCCATAGTAAGTAGGACCGTGTATTGGGTAGGAAGAGGGGAGCAGATACATACATTAGTACCGTACATTCTAATTTTTCGCACGTACATTAGTACTACTGATGTACTTAAACACAGTAATCAAAGGAACTCTGTTTTTTTTTTTAGTGTAATTTACTTCACTTATTACTCCATTTTCACACAATTCTTGCCAAATAATTTCGTTTGTGATACACTAAGTACTTTCGGCAAAGTTCCGCGTTTCTAAATTCCACAATTTATGGTGGACAGGGCACTGTCTATCAACAAAATAATCTAACCATTTTGTTTTACATTATTTTGGTAACAAATTTCCTTAACCGCGAAGGAAGAAAACCGACGGTCGTGCGTTCTCATGTCTGCACTGACAAACGCTTCATATGTTTCCCCTAAAGTATCTCAGTGTATGTCATTTTCCCGCCACAAACGGAGACCGCGTTAGTGGTTTTACAGAACCATGAGAATTTCCAGCAGCAAATACTGTTACACTTTCCACGCCTAATTTCCGCCACCGAACTTTTCCCTTTTGAAGATGTATGATTTGTCTGACACAAGCTTAAAAATCTATGAGAAAATCGACGACCCTAGCGACGCCAAAACACTGTCTTAGTGGTCCTATTAGTTTTTATCACTGATTAAATGAAACATAAAAAGCGTATTATGGGGGATCCGAGTGAAATAAACGGGGTACTTTATAAACGGTAGACTTACAGATACCGGACTAAAAGCGCGTATTATATGGGATAACGTAATACGCGTGAGCGTGTTAACGGGGAAATTTTACTGTATATGGAAATTTTTGCAAATACGACTCTTTTTGCAAACGAACAGATGGTTTGCAGTGTGTCAAAAGCTGTAACGGCAGTGCCATTAAGAAGAGGCAGGCACACCGTTAAAGTAACGCAGTTACAATTTATTAAAAATATTACGTGGAATCAAAAAAGATACGGAGTGACGTCTGCCGCGTGAGGCGATGGAGGGGGTGAAGTGAGGCGAGGGAGAACCAGACAACACAACAAAATATTGTTTTTAATTTGTAGAGCGCAGTGGATGCGAGAGCGAGTGTCCTTGGACCAAGGTAACCTCATCCAGACACAAAGCCGCAGCGCACTCATCCTTTCTTCTTGTTGTTACCTATGTAAACGGACAAAAACGCTACACGTACCGACGACGGCTCCAACGCTGTTGTCTGCTGCGGCTGCTCAAACACATATAAATAACTCAATTCAGCCAGCACTATGTACGTGATCCTGCGGTTTCAGGTTCTGTCTTCGTTGAGTCTGTACAGGCGTTACAAAAAAATATAAATACATATATTTTTCTTAAGCGAAACATTCAATTACAATTCAAACAAACCTCTGAAGGTACAGAATAATTTCTGTGAAACGTGCATCAGGTGAAAATAAACCTACTTGCAGTGTATTTATTTGAATATATATATATATATATATATAATATCGTATACGACGACATATTTACTTAATAATCTATAATAATAATCGCTTTACAGATTTGTCTAAGGAATTTCCTAATCTTCGGCCTTGTTTACTGACCTTATCCTCGACGCAAAAAGTTGTGGGCGCCAATTGATACTGTAGTACCAATTAACTTCACTAACATCATTGTGTATTCTCACACGATATCCTAGGCACCGCCGCACTGTTTGCACGAATTATGTAACCTTTACAAGGAACCGAAACTGATTACAAAGAACAAATAAATATACCTTAGTATTCTATTATGCGTGAAAGCAAGTAGTAACTAAAAAGCAATTGATCACAGAAAGATGTTTACATTATTGTCATAGGATTTCCTTCGAGACTAAGTTAACACTGACCAACGTTAAAATCAAAGGAGTGACATCTGTTTCTGCATATACGTAGGCGTAAGTCTACCTGTGCGATTTCTAAATCTAAATCGACTTCATCAATCCGTAGTGTAGGAACGGCTTTGGGCAATAACAATTTTATAGGGTACAATATCAGCTCATAAATAATTCCCTTTGTTCAGTTACGTAAGAACGGTGTCAGCTCAATCTTGCTATTACTCATAGCTATTTAATTAGTAATGTTTACTGCAAACTCTTAATTCCCGAGGTGGGAATAGAGACTTTCTATTCTCTATACGTTTGCACCATGACTATTACCAAAACTACCTTCACCACCTCTGAAAACAAATACATTTAATTGTTCTGTGCCTTCTTTAACATTGTGTAGGTTGTGATGACGCGTTTCCCTAACATTTTCCTCCAAAGCCTCCAATGTAGAATCCATCGATGGGGTATCGGTATCGGTATTCAAAGATTTTAATCCTATTATTCAAAAGCAGCGCCAAATTTTCAATTATTGATATACCTTTTTTTCTGTTAGTCCCACGATTACTAACAGAAATTCCAAGGAAATCCCAATTCGCCCGTATCCTCCTATTTACAATGTCTCCCTTGACTTATGTGGTAAAAATCAGTAACTGATAGGGTGTTGCAAGTATGAATAAGATGAAAAATGAATACCCGAAAACGTATTTTTAATTTCTTCCTTCATACACGAGTTTCTTCCTTAATGTCTTTAGACATTTCTAATTCTCCACTCCATTATACAAATTCCTACCCACTTTATTAAACTAAAGTCGGCTCCGTCGTCCTCATTATGGATTAAAAGCCAAAACCTGTGGAATATAGTTTCTACACGAAACGATGGAAATGTGAGTTTCCGCCTAACAGTAAACTATACTGTAATATAAACGGAGTAATCAATACAAAGCAGAATCTACAAAAAAAAAAAATACAAGATCGATTTTAGGTTAGGTTAGTTTTCCCTGTTAGAGCTATTTAAATAGTAACGTTTATTGCAAACTCTTCCCGACGTGGGTGACTGTGCACTATCCATGCACTTTCCTTTTCTTTTATTTCTGTTGAAACCAGTCGCATGATTTCTTAGATAGTACAACCATTGTCACTATTACCAACACTACCTGCACCTCATCTGAATACTTTTATGCAGTTATTTGCGTTGTTAACCATACCGTTTACCATCTACGACATATTTCAAATAAAAATTCTCCAAAGAAAAATTCTCCAATAACATGTGTCCGAGTCATACACGTACTTCAAGACTGATTAATGCATGCTCGAAGTCCATTCAAAACAGAAGTCCGACAAGGGCGCCATGCTGTTTAATTTACCACTGAAGCAGTAATCAGAAGATACCGTTCAGAAGAAAATTTGGAGACGATGATCAAGCCGTGACTACGAAGAAATATTATCTGTATTCTATACACGAAGAACCGCCGTAATTCATCATCATCATCATTATCCTCAAGGTTTAAACCGGTCCTCAAGAATGGTTTGTTTCGGTCTCAAATAGGCAAATTTTATAGCTGGTCACTCCAGCGCGTCCTAGAACGTCCCACACCTCTCCGTCCCCTCGGATTATAGTTCCATAGTTGTTTGGGGATGCGGCAGTCATCCATTCGGCAAAGATGTTCCCACCAATTCAGCCGATAATGGGCGAATTCACAGCTGTGGTCAGAAACTTTTGATCCCTCCGGTTATTCCTTATTTGAGGCAATTTAGTAGTGAATATGTCCCTGGATATGTTACTAGCATATCGCAGGTAAGACGTATGGTGGGGCTGCCACCTTCAGCCTTAACGTCCAGCCCGATTTTCTGTCTGGGTGTTCTCCCATAAACTGGCTGTCTTACCAGACCAAAAGAGACCAGTTTTCCCTGTTGAGATATCCATAAGTATCTTTAATGTGGTGGTTTCTCCTTCCCTCCCACATCCTATGTCGTTGACCAATGGAAGGTCATCCGTATTTAGGGGCACTTTCTCACCCCCAGGGCAAAAGGGTGCCCTAACCTCTACTTAACAATGACAAGAAGAGGAGGAACAGCTTATACCGGCTGTCACTCGGTCTCCAGAGCCGCGTTAGCCACCCGTAGGTGTTGCCCATCCCCCACCACATGGAGGTGCGGCTGGATATTTCCCTTCATCAAGGAATGAAACCGCCGTAATTAAAAGCATAAATGTTTCTTAATGGCCTTTAAGAAGTTTCACTAGCAACAGATAGGCCCTACAGTATAACAGTAGGTGTTGCCCATCCCCCACCACATGGAGGTGCGGCTGGATATTTCCCTTCATCAAGGAATGAGACCGCCGTAATTAAAAGCATAAATGTTTCTTAATGGCCTTTAAGAAGTTTCACTAGCAACAGATAGGCCCTACAGTATAACGGCCAACTGTAATGCCGTTTTGTCAGTTGTGGCCACATTATGCAACTGTACCGTGAGTATGGTCTCATGCCTGTCTACGCGCTCCCTACACTTAGATTTCAATGAACCCTAATTTAATGTCCGTTACATACCTCATATTACAATATTCTCCTCACAACAAACAGTGGCCTTACCTAACATTCTACTCTTTATCAAATTTTCAGAACTGCAGTTTCAGCATTATTTTCCAATTACATCTTTACGCAGGCACCAGCGTATCGCTCTCCTCTCTTTTGTCGTTAAATGTTATTAATATTTTGTTACTTTACTTCTATTAGTAATTCCGTATGTTACACACGTGAAGTCGCGATTTACTACTGTCTGTTCTCTTGCGAAATCATAACATTGTAATTAAGAAAAGAAGATACTGTTTCAACACGGACAAAAACCAGTCATAAACAAGCGTGATTTATATTGTGTTACATTGTACATATACGTACGGCGACACTACACATACGGTAAGGGATTAAAATATAAGTAGAACTATTTAAGCCATTTACTGGTCACTCATAACTGAATATTCTCACATACACCTACCTACAGTAGTACTGATATTGTTCACGTTAATCTCATTTTATAATTTTTTTTCTTCGTTAATTTTCTCTTGAGAATAACGATATGAAGTTTAATGATAAGATCAGTTAAAAAAAGAAAAACAGATTAACGTTTGTGTTGGTGCACAATAATCGTGCCGCCCAGACCCGAGTGCGGAGAGGAGGATGTGCAGCGTTGTCACAGCCTATAACGCCATCAGCCAATCAAGGCGTCGGCGCGCGCACCGCTGTTGTTATGTATGGGAGTGACCTTGACAGGGGCAGCGAACTATAGTTATCAATGACCTTGACCCCATTGTTAAGGTACACAGACTGTACGGACCCCACACACAATGCTTAGCTCTCGCGCTTACACTAGATTCACACGCACAAACGTACACACGGGCGCACGCGCTAGCTAGCGTCGACATACAGTGGCGAGACTACAATCAGCAACTTTTTTACCACTAAGCAACCGTTTATACATATCACGTAAGACGCATTACGTTATTACGTTTTCTGTCTGGAGTGTAAACGTAAAACGATTTTGTTAAACCTTCTATTACACTTTTTGCAACAACTAACTTCCTCTGAAGAGCGCTTATTTAAAGCGGCAACTTTATTAATCATTACGGTAATTAATAATGTCTATTTTAATAACGAAGTTTTTGCCGTAATTAGCCTTTTTTTTTTAGTTAAGGTCATCCCCCCTCACGAAAAAAGACTGACAAAAGTTGCGCCAGGAGTCTTGCGCCCTGGTGTGGGGACCGGGTTTGCATTATCCGGATCGTAACCTATTACGTCTCGTAAACATCAGACCCCCCCCCCACAAAGTATAAGAAACAAAGGTTTAGTATGGTTCGTTTGCCTAATCACATAAAATTCAGTCGGGATCCAATTTGATTTGTTTCTTAAAAATTTGACATTTACAAATACATTCAAAAAAAGACAGGTTAGATAAAATTGATTTGGTTTGACTTCTAATTCGCGGGGGGGGGGGCGGATTATAGGACAAATAGAGTCGTTATTTACACAAATATATACAAAAAGCGACAGATTATGTGGTCAAAGTTAGCAAAGAAAATCTGTGGCCTCCCGTTAAAAAATAAGTAAGGGAGGGCGGGGGATGGAGGACCACGTAAGACAATTTTGTTTATAAAAATTTTGTAATTAATTTTTTTGAAACATTTTTACATTGGTCATATGCTCTCACAATATCTCTTTAATTCTGAAGTGTAATTAGTTAATTTAATTATTATTTTAAACAAAAATACAACTTCGACACGTGGTCCTCCTTACCCCCTGGTGCGGGGTAAGGAGGACCATATGGTCCTCTTTACCTCATATTGGAATAACAATTATTATAATGACAAGTAAATATTTATTTTACAAATTATCATAATTGCTAATACACAAGCTTTACAAATACAGACTCACACGAAAACAAATGAAGTGATAATTGGTTAAAATAGTTGTTATAAAATATTCACACAATTATTAACACATTAACTAGCTGTTATTATTATTAGACCTATTACTAATATTGAAACAAATATTTATTGTACAAGTAACAAACTTAGAGCTACACGCAAACAACAAAAACAAGGTAAAAATGGCAATCAGTTTAAACACTTCTTATAAAATATTCATACAAATGTTTAAGAAAATACAAACAAAAACAAGGTAAAAATGGCAATCAGTTTAAACACTTCTTATAAAATATTCATACAAATGTTTAAAAAATACAAACAAAAACAAGGTAAAAATGGCAATCAGTTTTAAACACTTCTTATATTCATACAAATGTTTAAAAAAATACAAACAAAAACAAGGTAAAAATGGAAATCAGTTTAACACTTCTTATAAAATATTCACACAAATGTTTAAAAAAAATACAAAAATATTAAGACTGTAAGGTTTTGCTAAAGTCACAAATAAAATTGTCTTCTTCTTCATCAACACCTGAACAAGCTTCACGTGCCCATTCTTTACAAGAAGCACACATTATCCATCCTTCACCTTTCTTAGAATTACTATATTTTTCTTTACAAAATATGCAGGACGTATTTTCATCTTCACTGTCATCAGAGCTTTCAGTATGTTTTTGCACTTTACAAGATTTTACTTTCTTACATTTTTTGCTGTTATTTGTTAATTTCTTACGTTTTTGTTTCTCTTCTAGAACGTTTTTGTTTGGTGAACTTGTTAATACCGATGAACTCTGTGATGTCTTCTTCTTCCTCTCATTTGCCTCTTCCTTTTTTTTTTGGAACTGGGGATAATTTGTTCAACGTTGATGAAAAAAGATTTCTTTTCAAAGTGGTTGTTTGTTTTGTAGAAAAGAGAAGATTATTAAGCCCACTGGTTCCAGGGGTAATGCTTTTATCTTTCCCATTATTTTAAACAATGTTCCTCTGTTCTAAATTATCTGTTTTTTCAGTTGGGTGTTCCAATACACAAGAAGGCAAAAAGGCATCTTCAGTAAATGACTGGATATGTCTGGATTATAGGGCCATATCCCACTAGTCTCAAATCCCTTTAGTGCTTTTTCGACTGTTGCAACTTTTGAAAAAGCTTTGGAGGTAAGGTCAACAACATCGCTAATAGACACTGTTTTACCACTATTGATAGTCAAAAAGTAGTCAGCTTCTTTTGCATATTGGTTCTTCAGTGGCCCAAAGAATGTTAAGTCTAAAGGCTGCAATTTGTGACTACAATGAGGGGGAAGAACTAAAAGTATTATATTATTTTCTCTCGCCTTTAATACAGCAGCCAGTGATTTATGGCTGGTGTGCCCATCTAAAATCGACAATATCGGTTCTTTCTCACTTGGTTTAGTATGTGAAATAAAGTGGTCGAGATATAGCAAAAAATTGTCAAGTGTCCATCCAACCCAAACCGTTAGCAAATCCAACAGATCCTGGACTGCATCCTTTCATAAAATGCAACTGCATACGCTGTTGGGGAAACACATAAAAAGGTGAAACAAAGAACCCAGATGCAGAGATTACACAAGCCATTGTAATATTGGTCCCTCTTTCGGCACTGACTATTCTCCCAACTTGTTTCTCGCCCTTTTTTGCTAAGACCTTTCTAGGAGTCTGAACAGTACTTACACCGGTTTCATCATAATTATAGATCTGCCTAGCTTGTAAGTTATTTTGAACAATTAAGTTATGCAATAAATAAAAAAATTTTGATACTTCAATTTTATTAAATCCAGTAGCTCTGGATAAACTGGTAGGTTCTGGCTCTCTAATTGAAATATCTGGATGTCGGGGCATAAATGATGACAATCAGTCTTTCCCTGCCATTTTCTTATCTTTGTTAAAATTATGTTTTAATTTTAACTGTTCTGCAAGTTCATAGGCGATTTTCTTCTAACCTCCATAGGTGACAAACCATAAAACCGTCTTTGAACATCTATTAAATGTCTTACCAACTCTTCTTCTTCAGATTTGTTGAATACCGGTCTCAGTGGTCCTTCGACTGGTCCATGAATTTGTGTTGGGTTTTCTTCCTTCATTCGCCTCAGTAGACAGGTTTTTGGTATGTTATACCTGACACCAGCTTGCCTAATCGACAGACCTTGTCTAACAGCAGCCCTGGCATCCTCTGCAGTCCACTTTGGTGGTGAGCTCTTTCGCTTATAATTTCGCATCTAAACAAGAAAAGTAAGGTTTTAAGTTTATGTAGCAATACAAACTGAAAAGTAAAACTAATTATGTCAATTTAAGTACATACAATAGTTACTTATGTCTTAAAAGGCAGAACTGTAGTACCATTTAGGCCAATTGCGCACAAATATGTATAATTCCCTTTGTCAATAGTACATTCATCAGTAAATTTTTACAACTTTGATATTAAGCACAGGCTATAGACTCATAGCTAGGTTCGTGCTTGATATTCAAAATTCAAAATGATTTTATATTTATTTTTTTAACATGGGATTCTGGCTGTAAGTTATAGGAATATTAAATTAAACATTAAATTTATTGTTAAAACTTTAAGATACACAATCTGTTTACGAATAATAAACCAATGGAAGTTATCAAATTATTAGTTTGTTACTTGTTGTAGATGTCTTATAAATTTTATTATTAACTTTAATTTCATAAGAACTGGATTTTCATGTAAAATTTCGTAAAATATTTCATTTTGTAACATTTAGGGCAGAGTTTTATTACCAATATCATTAAAATAACATTTTAAGAAATTTAAATTAGATGGGCCATGCGGGACCAGGGTGGGGTAAGGAGGACCATGGTGGTCCTCTTTACCCCATGTTACCATGCAACATTTAAGAAATATGAAAGCAGAAGATATAGGTTATGAGAAAGGCTAATGGTGAGCTTATAGATGTAAAACTCACATAATACTTTATACACTTATGCATTTGTTTTTATATTATCACTACAACACACTCAGTTATACAGAAAGAGTCACCTTGAAAAATTTACAACACTTACCTTCAAAACAACTTTTCAAAGTATAGCGTCACTATACACGTTAACATGGCGGCTTCGTCTCCACGCTTCAACTGGGAGAACTGTTACCAACATAACAACACAAAATTATTGTCGTATCTTCTGAAATATCGTAGTTATTGCTTTGATCCTCTTTACTCCGCTGGTCCTCTATGCACCGCCCTCGCTTACAAATATGAATGCTCAAATGAGAACATAAAAAAATACTCAACTGAGGCAGCCAGTCCAATGCCAGGATTGGCTTTTCACACCACATTTTTAGGAGAGAAGATCTCTGCTTAAATCCCAATCGTAGGCCTCTGACCAGCTACTGAGTTTTGGTTATTCTGAAAGAAACACCGTTACAGACTCTCGCGGGACCTGAACGCGCGTTCTCTTCCTGCACAGAACCAACACGTTAGCCACTAGACCACGAAGTAGATCAGTTTCTCAAGCTACTTAAAATGTAAATTAAAAGATTTTTTATAACCAATTGTATGACACTGCTATTTCTACAACAATGACAGTTTCAATGAACCGAATTCGGTGATACAATATAATGAACCTTGTTTACATCAGGTACGCGTAGGCCTTAAGACAATGCAAAATTTTTAAAAAGGAGTATCACAAAGTTTAATTGGATACATTCACTTTTCAAAGTAAACCACAAAGTTTAATGAAGCATGATTTACTTTCAGTTTTTCAACCTAACATTATTAAATCTCAATACAAGATTTACATTTAAGTCGACAATTATGGGAAATTAATATGAATGGTTTTAAGCTCATTTCGAAATATTATATGAAGTCTGTGTTTGCCTTGCGATTCTCTTGTATGATTATCGAAACCACGTTGTAAAATTAAGCGCTCTGACCTACGCTTTGCATTATCAGTTCCACGTAATCTACGTAAAATAAATATACATACGTATGAGCACGATATGTTACATGCAAACACTCAGCGGATAAAGAAAACACAAAAGGCCTATATTTTTGTTATGATACAAAACTGCAATGTCACCACTGAAGTACCGTTTAATCTGATAATCCTAGAGGATACGAATAACTTTTCCACTTTGACTAGTAGAGCAGGAGGCTACGAGACCGGATCTAAAGAAATTGGCAGCCGCACCATGAGGCAATAATAACATCTTCAGCAGGCTTAAATTAATAATGAAATTCTCAGAATCTGTGGTCACTTGGTAAGGCCCCAAGGCATGCAATGGGTTCGAAATAAACAAACAGTCCATACGATGTAACTCTTGAGTTCAAGAAACAAAGACTGTAGCATCTGTAAAACAGTCAGAGGAACACGGAGACACCCCTAACATCTAGTACGTCTGTGGTCCCTGCGGCAGGAGCTCTATTTGAAGCTCGGGACCCAGCACACGAGCGGGCGACGGGTACGCCCTTCGTCCCGCCATTTGTAGTAGAACACAAACACGATTTCATCCTGGTGACTAGCAATAATTACTATAACAAAAACCCCGACAAAACAAGAGACTGTATTACTTGAAAATTGATAAGGAGAAACATTCATAAAGTAAAATAACAGTCTTGAGACTACAGACTTAAAATATTCTACTTGAGATTACGTTACGCTAAAGTTACGACATTCTATTTACGTCGCCTAGCATCGGCCACTTTACATGTTGCAGGATCATCAAAACTAATCGAGTAACATTCAGCACAGCAGTTCGAGGTTTCAGTGGCACGTACAAACATACGTAACACAAACACATAACCTTCGCGTGTTCATTGGCGATGTCAAAACGAATTACGAGTATTGTGATCAAGTTTAGTTACCGTCTTAAGTTAACCCTGATACGTACGTCTTTACATCCAAGGTCGCTGGCGAGTCCAAGACGAATCTAGTGATACCCCCTTCGTTGGGTATTGACATTTTTAATTCTCTGCGTCAACCACACGGTGTTTGATGCCCGCCGTTTTGTTTCTTCATGGCCCTGTATGGCTTCTCAACAGTATAAACGTCCAAACGCATACACATCGTTATGACTATCGTAGTGGATTATCATACAGAAGAACTATACAAGACCATGCTGCTTAAATGGTCTACCGTGAACGTTTTCAATCGTCGTACATACGAGGTACTAGGGACTAACGTACGCAATAGTTTAGGCCTTCGTTTTCTAACCAGTGGCGTAACTCTATTTTTCTGGGCCCCCCGCAGGAATCCTTTGGACCCCCCTACTACCCTTACTTAATTCATGGCATTGTTCGCGCTTGAATGGTAACCCTCCTTAACCTACATATGCGGCAACTACTAAAATTATATAACGTAAACGGAATAACTATTCTTTCATGTTGATGTATAGTCAATAAATACAAAAATATAACTTTTGTTTCACAGTTTAATAGCTTTAATTGTTATTTAGTACATTTTACATCTATGAGCACTGTAGATTATCAGATATCAGACATGTCACTAGTAACCATATTAATTTTATCATTTATTGAACTTATATGCATCTTGTAAAAAGTACAAATTTTATTAAATTTAAATTCATGAAGGTAGTATATGTTTATATTAAAATGTTATATCGTACGCTCTATCAAGTAATCTCATGTTTTTAAGCCAACCAAAAAAAAAAACAATAAACTTTCTTTCATGTGCTTAAAGCTTTACAGTTTGCAGTAATTTTAATGTATGACTAATATTTGCAAAGGAATTAAAGAAGAATATTCAAATATAAAGAAGTTTTATTTTATAAAAATACGATTTTTTTATTTGAAAACATTACTCGAAATGCACTTAACTGGCATCGGTGCATTTTTTAACTGGAACAACAGCTCTATTGTGTAGTTAATCAAATAATTTATACTCTCAAAATACATCATTAGGTACTCGTAAAGTAACAGTAAAATATCGGTATGGAGAACCATACATGACTTCCATGTTCTAAGATATATATTTAAAATCATTTTCAAACTGAAATATTTCCATAGTAACTACCTCTTTCTTCAGCCTTAACCACAGTACTGTGGTCGCTAACATATACCACCTCACGTTAGCGCACTCGATTTTCACTGACGATGGCAGTCGATAGCACTGCCGAAACGTCTGGTTTTATAGAAAACATTGGACCACGGCCAAACAGCCCAGGAAGGAATTTTTACAACAAACTACTTCTTTGTTGCCAATAACGTAATACACATAAAAATATCTGTATGGAGAACCATACATGACTTAAGAAAATTTATCAAACAAATCAATTGACGTTAGTGTCTTTTGATGTTAAGGTTTGGAACAATAATGAACGCATAAAATATATATATATATATAACAAATAGAATGCTTGTTTATTACAAATTACTCAAGTTAACTTCCGAAACACATATATAAATCATTACCTGAAAATACATTCAGAAACATATAAAACATAAATCACAATATAAATCTGTCTTCGTTGATGGCTGAAAACATAACATACAACAAGACATAGATAAACATACACAAAACATAGACAAATCAAATATTATTCACCCTAAACTAATGCGTTCATTATGTGTCTCAGATGAGTAGCTTTTATATTCATAATATATGTTAACATTATCTTTACTAAATGATTATACAATTTCTCAAAGGTGTTGGTTCTTGGAAAAGAGACAGGGCAGCAGTATTATTATAATATTAAAATCATGAAGACTTAACTTGACATTTTAGAATATCCAATAATCCATCGGTGAAATTTCCTGCTTACTGGTGACTCCATGTGTGCTCGCTCCGTTGATTGGATGTTTTCACTATCACTTTGAAACTTGCGATGAGAATTCACTCGCGGCGTACGCGGTGTGGTGTTGATGTAACCCGTCTTTACTAACAGTTTATAGAGTTCTGTGTAGTGTGGATACAACCATCATTAGTGGGTTGTGTTCAAATAAAATGTTTATTACAAAGATGCTTCATCTAACTGTTCATGTTCTACTTAGCTTGGTCGTGAATGTGCGTTATGTTATACACTTGTGTTTATGAATATTGAGTTCTCTTATCGTTCATGAGTCTGCACAACTAGAATAATTAAGTCTGAATCAAGTTAAGTTTATGATACGAATCACAATGTCCGAAGTTGATACATAACAGTTCTATTATTGAGATGTAACTTCACTTGTTAAAAGTTTCTAAGTTCCATAATGTCGAATAATGAATAATACTTTAAAGTTTATAGTACTGAACTCGAAAGTATAACGATACTTAGATAACTTCGCACGTTCAAAAGTTAAAGTAACTAAGTAAATAAACTACGCAATACTGAGATAAATTTATAGTTTATAAGACTGAGGTAAAATTGTGTAGAACTGAGTTAATAAAACTGAGCACAAAATTTTATGAGACTGAGAGCCTCGTGTACCCTGCAAACGGTTTTCATCAAACGTTTTCTACCACAATGCAATCTTCTGCCTTCCACGCCTTCGGTTGATCCCGATAGGTTCCAGACTTACCCTCTCCTGGGTCACATGTTCCTTCCACTTTGATGATCTTTGGTTTTCGACTCTCTGATTTGCTGCCCTGGTTGTCACCATGACAACAGTCCTCTCCACTTACTTCTTCGGAAGATGCTAACCTCTGGTTGGCTGTTGAACATCCCCTGAAGTACACAGCTAAGGAAATCGCACTCTTTCTAAGAATATAAAGTAATTGTTCGCCTGCCTGTCAAACCTTTGTTTCGTGAGTTTCCCAAGGTTTGTTGTTACACCCTCGCTAAGAATCCGTTGCGTCCTGTTCATTTTTCAACTTCCACCCCGTTTTTTCTACCAATTAATAACTTCTCGCTCGCTGTCACTCTGAGTTGCCTCCACGATTTCTCGTCGTAAATATAAGTTGTCACTCTGGCGTTGTTTTCATGCTGTGCGACACGGTCGTATGTATTCACTGGGTATTCGCTGTATTGTCTCTGTACTATCAAGACTTTCTAAATCCTTTGTCAGCGAGTATCCAGTATCCCTTTTCTTACGTTCACACGTGTTGGCTTAACCCTACAGCGTCCCCTCGTTACAATTTCTGCGTACTTGTGTCACTGGACTCTGCTCTTTGTTCGGTTTGTTATGATGTCGTAAATTTGAGTTGAGTTTGGTCCGTCAAAGTCGATCCCAATTTCCTTTGTTGCGTTAAGTCAAACGTTGTCTTATTGTCTCGTAGCTGGCGTCGGGTTGACGTGTTCTTAATTGCCTTTATTTATTGCTCTGGTATGGGTTGGTGACCTGACTGTGTGAGAATGCACTGCTCGATCAGAAAATTTATAAATTTAAAAATTTTTGATCGCTATAGCGTCCCCAAATTGGATTGGATGTTGGGTCCGCAGGAGATAGTCTGATCCAATTTCCGCGCCCTGTCTTCGTCGTGGGCGTCTTCTTTGGGAACAGCCATGGTTGGGTGACCTACTATCTTTTGTATGACGTGTATTGATTGGTATTCCCTATCTTTTGGTCTTAGTTGGGTACAGGAATTTATTGCTACACATCTGAGCAAGCATGAACGTATTTTACATAATATACGTGTGTGAATGAATTGTACAACAGTGTTTCGTGACAATAAATGAAGATATACAATAAATACTTATGTATACTCATTAGACACTTTGTTTTTGGTGTCTTATGCCATATACATACAATGTAATGAATGAGATGACGATCTGCTAACATCAAACTCAATTAATCAAATATTATGTTAATCACACTAGGATAAACAATATCCTTAATTCATTTCAAGTGTCCCACAGTCTACAATTGCTAAACAAAATAAACACATACATAGAATTATTATTAATCATCATTATATGTCAACTTGCATTCCATATTATTATCGTTCATACTAATTAATAAGATATATACTGTAACATGACAGATGATCCACATTGTTCTGAATGAAAAAATGATCATAAATAAGGTAAAAATTAAATTAAATCAAAGAAAACTACATTAAAAATTAATTAAGGACCACAGTAAAGTAAAATCATAGTCTGAAGAAAGAATATCAATTAAAACCAAATATGTAATATATGATAAGTTATAAAAAATAAAACAAAAAGCCAAGATAAAGTAAGGAAATACCCAGGTAGGATAAGAGAAAATAAGGAAATACCCAGAAGAAACCGACATCCAGAATAAAAGGACTACTTTGGAAAGAAACCAAGTAATAGGATAGGAGTAAGTAAGGAAATACCCAGAAGAAACCGACATCCAGAATAAAAGGACTACTGTTGAAAGAAACCAAGTAATAGGAATATAAAACCCCAAAAGAGATTAAAGGTCCCTAAAAAAGTATAACACCATAAAATAAATACTAATGTAAAGTACATATAAGTAAAAGTGTCTAGAGGTATAATTAAAAGTGTACCAGTGAAAGTTATTTTTATAATGAGAAGAAAAAACAAATCTTAATAATCCTCTGTAAATAAGATTCTTGATCCTATAAGACTAGAAAACTGAATAGAGATAAGATCAAAGAATAACAGGGGACCAGTGTAAGTTATTTTGTTATGAAAATAAACTAAAAACTATGTAAGTGCCACTCTTTATCTTACAACATTCAATAAAATGACAAAAGATAAAATAAGAGCAGGCAATAAATAGTGAAGTGACCAAGGGTACATCCCTAAAATAAAACAAAAACAGCCAAGACTGTACCAAAATTAATTTTAAGGAATAATTTATAAGGAAAAAACAGATGTGTTTTGTGTATATTAAGTTCAATGAACCCCAGGCTTAAATGTTTGAAATAGGGTATAATTTTTTTTTTGTTTATAAAATATTTATTATGTTTAATGATGTTAACTAATAGTAAACCTTACTGTAGTTAGATGAGACTAATTTAGTTAAAGAGTTTATAAAAAATAATCAGTCAGAAGGGTATTAGCAAGCTGTAATAATAATAAACATTGTATGTGAACAAAAGTCAAAATTAGGCAAAATGGTAAATCTCAACAACCTTAGAATGGATAAATAAGTTAAGTAAGTCGAGTAAATTGATGAAATTTATATATTGTAAATCAATCACAGGGTATAATAACTGTAACAATACTTTATAAAGAGATTGAAGGAATGTATAAAAGATTATTAGATAAAATGCAAGTGTAATAACACTGGAATCTAAGGGGGAAAGCCCAGTTTAAAGATAATATTTAATTTAGATAACCAAACCATAAAATTAAAAGGAATTAAGGCTAAACAGCCCGGGAAGGAATTTTAAGAAAAAACTACTTCTTTGTTGCCGATAACGTAGTACACATATAACAAATTCTCCCCCCCCTCTTCAACTATAATTTTCATTAATAGAAAATTACCCCCACCCCGTTCACCTAACCTCTTAATTTATAGATATTTCATCTACGTTTCTACAGTGGATTATTATGAGCTTCTTATCAGGATACTTTATTTATCAAAATTAAGTAATTTACTCTTGTTAAAACATAAAACGTTGCAGGTAAACTACCCCTTTCTCTAAACCGATCTTCACCAAAATCAATAGCCCTTCAGTCCTCTACAATGCAGGGATGCATGCAAAAAAATATTTGATTGTGTTTGAATGTGCGGCAGTTATCGTACGTCATAGAAACATTTCTCTTGTTACAACATAAAATGTTGCAGGTAAACTACCCCTTTCCCTTAACCGATCTTCACCAAAATCAATAGGTCTTGAGTCCTCTACAATTCAGGGATGCATGCAAAACATTATTTGATTCTGTTTGAATGTGCGGCAGTTATCGTTCGTCATAGAAACAATTATTCTTGTTAAAACATTAAAGGTGGCCGGTAAACTACCTCTTTCCCTTAACCGATCTTCACCAAAATCAATAGGCCTTGCGTTCTCTACAATTCAAGAACGTATGCAAAAAATTATTTGATTCTCTTTGCATTTACGGCAGTTATCTATCGTCAAAAAAAATTACCCTTCTTAAAACATACAATGTTGCTGGTAAACTACCCCTTTCCCTTAACCGATCTTCAACAAAATCAACAGACCTTGAGTTCTCTTTAATTCAAAAGGGTATGCAAAAACGTAGTTGATTCTGTTTGAATTTACGGCAGTTATCGTTCGTCATATAAAAAATTACCCTTGTTAAAACATAAAATGTTGCCGGTAAACTACCCCTTTCCCTTAACCGATCTTCACCAACACCAATAGGTCTTGAGAACTCTACAATTCAGGGCTGTATGCAAAAAATTATTTGATTCTGTTGAATTTGCGGTTCTTATCGTTTGCCATAAAAAATACCCTTGTTAACATATAAAACGTTGCAGGTAAACTACCCCTTTCCCTTAACCGATCTTCAACAAAATCAACAGACCTTGAGTTCTTAATAATTCAAAAATATATGCAAAAGAGTAGTTGATTCTGTTTGAATTTACGGCAGTTATCGTTCGTCATAGAAAAAATTACTCTTGTTAAAACATAAAATGTTGCCGGTAAACTACCCTATTCCCTTTACCGATCTTCACCAAAACCAACAGGTCTTGAGAACTCTACAATTCAGGGCTGCATGCAAAACATTATTTGATTCTGTTTGAATTTGCGGCTGTTATCGTTTGCCATATAAAAAATTACCCTTGATAAAAAAACGTTGCTGGTAAACTACCCCTTTCCCTTAACCGATCTTCACCAAAACAATAGGTCTTGAGAACTCTACAATTCAGGACTGTATGCAAAAAATTATTTGATTATGTTTGAATTTGCGGCTGTTATCGTTTGCCATAGAAAAAAATCTACAGACAGACACACAGACACTTTTCGAAAAATGACTTTTTTTCATGTTTTGAGTGAAGTACAAGCAGAATCTGCAATAATATCGAACACGATTTTTTTTGCCATCACCATACTTCCATTTCCTTAAGGAACATGGAAGTAAAATATCCCCTCCCCTTTCAAGTATAATTTTCATTTATAGAAAATTACCCCTACCCCCTTTAACTAGCCTCTTCATTTATAGATATGTCATCTACGTTTCTACAGTGGATTATTATGACCTTCTTTTCAGGATACTTTATTCATCAAAATAAGTACTTTACTCTTGTTAAAACATAAAACGTTGCAGGTAAACTACCCTTTGCCCTTAACCTATCTTCACCAAAATCAATAGCTCTTGAGTCCTTTACAACTCGGGCACATATGCAAAAAATTATTTGATTCTGTTTGAATTTACGGCAGTTATCATTCGCCATAGAAAAAATTACTCTTGTTAAAACATAAAACGTTGCAGGTAAACTACCCCTTGCCCTTAACCGATCTTCACCAAAATCAATAGGCCTTGAGTCCTCTACAATTCAGGGATGTATGCAAAAAATTATCTGATTTTGTTTGAATTTGCGGTAGTTATTGTTCGCAATAGAAAAAATTCTACACTCAGACACACGGCACTTTTCGAAAATATCGGTATGGAGAACCATACATGACTTCCATATTCTAAGATTTATATTTAAAATCATTTTCGAAATGAAATATTACCATAGACACTACTTCTTTCTACTTACTGCTTCAGCCTTAACCACAGTACTGTGGTCACTAACGTATACCACCTCACGTTTTCGCACTCGATTTTCACCGATGATGGCAGTCGATGGCACTGCCGAAAAGTCTGATTTTGCATAAAACATTGGACTACGGCTAAAGAGCCCGGGAAGCAATTTTAACAAAAAACTAGTTCTTTGTTGCCGATAACGTAGTACACATATAAAAAATTCTCCCCTCCACCTTCAACTATAATTTTTAATAATAGAAAATTACCCCCACCCCGTTCACCTAACCTTTTCATTTATAGATATTTCATCTACGTTTCTACAGTGGATTACTATGAGCTTCTTATCAGGATACTTTATTTATAAAAATTGAGTATTTTACTCTTGTTAAATCATAAAATGTTGCTGGTAAACTACCCCTTTCCCTTAACTGATCTTCACCAAAATCAATAGACCTTGAGCTCTCTGCAACACAGGAAAGGTTGCAAAAAAGTATTTGATTCTCATTGAATTTTCGGCAGTTATCGTTCGTAATAAAAAAATTACCGTTTTTAAAACATAAAACGTTGTTGATAAACTACCCCTTCCCGTAACCGATCTTCAAGAAAATCAACAGACCTTGAGTTCTCTTTAGTTCAAAAAGGTTTGCAAAAACCTAGTTGATTCTGTTTGAATTTACGGCAGTTATCGTTTGCCATAGAAAATACCCTTTTAAAACATAAAACGTTGCAGGTAAACTATTCCTTTCCCTTAACCGATCTTCACCAACACCAATAGGTATTGAGAACTTTACAATACAGGGATGTATGCAAAACATCATTTGATTCTGTTTGAATTTGCGGCTGTTATCGTTTACTATGGAAAAAAATTACCCTTGATAAAAAACCGTTGCAGGTAAGCTACCCCTTTCCCTTAACCGATCTTCACCAAAAACGACAGGACTTGGGTGCTCTACAATTCAGGCCTGTATGCAAACAATTATTTGATTCTGTTTGAATTTGCGGCTGTTATCGTTTGCCATAGAAAACACCCTTAATAAAACATAAAACGTTGCTGGTAAACTACCCTATTCCATTAACCGATCTTCACCAAAAACAGTAGGTCTTGAGAACTCTACAATTCAGGGCTGTGTGCAAAACATTAGTTGATTCTCTTTGAATTTACGGCAGTTATCGTTCGTCATAGAAAAAATACCCTTGTTAAAACGTTGCAGGTAAACTACCCCTTTCCCTTAACCGATCTTCAACAAAATCGAGAGCCCTTGAGTTCTGTATAATTCGAAAAGGTATGCAGAAGAGTAGTTGATTCTGTTTTAATGTACGGCAGTTATCGTTCGTAAAAAAAAAATTACCCTTGATAAAACATAAATGTAGCTGGTAAACAACCCTATTCCCTTAACCGATCTTCACCAAAACCAACAGGTCTTGAGAACTCTACATTTCAGGGCTGTATGCAAAATATTGTGTGATTCTGTTTGAATTTGCGGTTGTTATCGTTTGCCATATAAAATACCCTTTTAAAACATAAAACGTTGCAGGTAAACTACCCCTTTCCCTTAACCGATCTTCACCAACACCAATAGGTATTGAGAACTTTACAATACAGGGATGTATCCAAACATCATTTGATTCTGTTTGAATTTGCGGCTGTTATCGTTTACTATGGAAAAAAATTACCCTTGATAAAAAACCGTTGCAGGTAAGCTACCCCTTTCCCTTAACCGATCTTCAACAAAATCGAGAGCCCTTGAGTTCTGTATATTTCGAAAAAGAATGCAGAAGAGTAGTTGATTCTGTTTTAATGTACGGCAGTTATCGTTCGTCAAAAAAAAATTACCCTTGATAAAACATAAAATGTAGCTGGTAAACAATCCTATTCCCTTAACCGATCTTCACCAAAACCAACAGGTCATGAGAACTCTACATTTCAGGCCTGTATGCAAAATATTATGTGATTCTGTTTGAATTTGCGGTTGTTATCGTTTGCCATATAAAATACCCTTGATAAAACAAAAAACGTGTCTGGTAAACTACCCCTTTCCCTTAACCGATCTTCACCAAAAACAAAAGGTCTTTAGTACTCTACAAAACAGAGCTGTATGCAAAAACGTATTTGATTCTGTTTGAATTTGCGGCTCTTATCGTTTGCCATAGAAAATACCCTTTTAAAACATAAAACGTTGCAGGTAAACTACCCCTTTCCCTTAACCGATCTTCACCAACACCAATAGGTATTGAGAACTCTACAATGCAGGGCTGTATGCAAAATATTATATGATTTTGTTTGAATTTGCGGCTGTTATCGTTTGCCATACAAAATACCCTTGATAAAACAAAAAACGTGGCCGGTAAACTACCCCTTTCCCTTAAACGATCTTCACCAAAAACAGTAGGTCTTTAGTATTCAAGAAATCAGGGCTGTATGCAAAAACTTATTTGATTCTGTTTGAATTTGCGGCTCTTATCGTTTACCATAGAAAATACCCTTTTAAAACATAAAATGTTGCAGGTAAACTACCCGTTTCCCTTAACCGATCTTCACCAAAAACAAGAGGTCTTGAGAACTCTACAATTCAGGGCTGTATGCAAAACATTATTTGATTATGTTTGAATTTGCGGCTGTTATCGTTTGGCATAGAAAATACCCTTGTTAAAACATAAAACGTTGCAGGTAAACTACCCCTTTCCCATAACCGATCTTTACCAAAATCAACAGATCTTGAGAACTCTACAATTTAGGGCTGTATGCGAAACATTATTTGATTCTGTTTGAATTTGCGGCTGTTATTGTTTGCCAAACAAACAGAATTACCATTGATAAAAAAAACCGTTGCAGGTAAACTACCCCTTTCCCTAACCGATCTGCACCAAAAACAATAGGTCGCGAGTACTCTACAAATCAGGGCTGTATGCAAAAAATTGTTTGATTCTGTTTGAATTTGCGGCTGTTATCGTTTACCATAGAAAACCAGAATTAAGGAAAACTGAGGTCACTGCCTGACCACACTAGCTGCAATAAGTATTGGTGAATTATTATCAATATCACATGTAATTATAAAAGAACAACCACTGCAACACAATCTTTACACTGTAAAGACAATTTAGAATTAAAAGAACCACATAAAGATGGGTATATCATTAATTCAGAATTACATGAAAAATACATGGCATACTAAACTATGAACAATACATTTTACGTTAAAAACATGCAAATAATTGTATTCTAATAAAAACTAAGCTGTTTAGAACTTGTAATTGACATCTTAGAATACCTATGTCAATAAATAAAGAGAATTTTTTATTAAATAAAAGTGGTATGTGTGGTGTTTAATGCAAATACACAGACTGACATTGGACAGAAAGTGTAGACATTAAACACGCTCAGAATTTCTACAATAATATAAACCAGTGAAGGACAATGTCATAAATGTGCAATATGATATGTATTACCACTATTATAGTACACAATGATTATTATGAGAAAGTAATTTCACCAGAATTATGAAAACTGAGGTCACTGCCTGACCACACTAGCTGCAATAAGTATTGGTGAATTATTATCAATATCACATGTAATTATAAAAGAACAACCACTGCAACACAATCTTTACACTGTAAAGACAATTTAGAATTAAAAGAACCACATAAAGATGGGTATATCATTAATTCAGAATTACATGAAAAATACATGGCATACTAAACTATGAACAATACATTTTACGTTAAAAACATGCAAATAATTGTATTCTAATAAAAACTAAGCTGTTTAGAACTTGTAATTGACATCTTAGAATACCTATGTCAATAAATAAAGAGAATTTTTTATTAAATAAAAGTGGTATGTGTGGTGTTTAATGCAAATACACAGACTGACATTGGACAGAAAGTGTAGACATTAAACACGCTCAGAATTTCTACAATAATATAAACCAGTGAAGGACAATGTCATAAATGTGCAATATGATATGTATTGCCACTATTATAGTACACAATGATTATTATGAGAAAGTAATTTCACCAGAATTAAGGAAAACTGAGGTCACTGCCTGACCACACTAGCTACAATAAGTATTGGTGAATTATTATCAATATCACATGTAATTATAAAAGAACAACCACTGCAACACAATCTTTACACTGTAAAGACAATTTAGAATTAAAAGAACCACATAAAGATGGGTATATCATTAATTCAGAATTACATGAAAAATACATGGCATACTAAACTATGAACAATACATTTTACGTTAAAAACATGCAAATAATTGTATTCTAATAAAAACTAAGCTGTTTAGAACTTGTAATTGACATCTTAGAATACCTATATCACTGCAAAAGACAACTTATGTCAATAAATAAAGAGAATCTAACTGACTATGCTCCAAGCCTTAGAACGCATGGTTCAAATTTATTAATCTTAGACAATCATTGTACTTGGAAATTAAGAATTAAAATAGGTTAATTACAATTATATATTCTCAGATTAGGAGAGTAGTTATATCTATTAACCATATGTTCTTAATCTAAAACAATAAATCTCGTCTGAAAATGTTCGACGTTTTGAGGTTACCATTGTATGAAAAGTAATCATCTTTAAGCTATGCTTATATTTAATTTACAATTTAACAATAATAGTGATAATTTGAATAATGTCTTGATGATAGTGTAATTATTGACAAATGTGTAATTAGTTCAAAGTGCCTTCCCAGATATTACGCTACCATAGTAAGTAATTAATATTGCAGTAGGGCGTATACTTGCCTTAAATTCACTGAATTGCAAATTATTATACACCTTCCAATTGTATGAGCACTGGAATAAACTTTATAAGCTTTTAAAAAAGCTAGTATTTCGAACGGCAGATAAAATCAACCTTATAGCTTCAGAACTTTATAAAAGTCGGTTAACGGTAAAAGATTTTCGGCTAACAGCGCATTGCACTCTGGGTAACATTATTCAAAAAAAATAGACGTCTGCTTTCCTTAAATATGATCCTTAAATATGATAGATTTCACAAAGCATTTTCTATGGAATAAAATTTACAATAAATACTATTACAAACATGATTCCCTTATGCATCTTGAAATTGCAAATCATGGCATAAATTCGTCCATTAATATCAACATTCACTTTTTTAAACTAATAGTCGATCGATTAGTCGATACAATATTTTGATAAACGTATGCCTTAAAACTAATTACTGATTGAAAGATTGTTATTTAAAATAACTAGGATACGTATACAGTTCTTTTATAACAATTCTTAACATAATAAACATCTTAAATTGACAAAAATACAATGTTTAGTTCTAGGCTTAAGTTGGCCTAAAACATCATAAGTTAGTTTTATCGGAACTTATCATAAAACGTTGCAGGTAAACTACCCCTTTCACTTACCCGATCTTCACCAAAATCAACAGGTCTTGAGACCTCTATAATTCAGGGCTGTATGCAAAACATTATTTGATTCTGTTTACATTTGCGGCTTTTATCGTTTGCCATAGAAAATACCCTTGTTAAAATATAAAATGTTGCAGGTAAACTACCCCTTTATCTTAACCGATCTTCACCAAAACCAACAGGTCTTGAGAACTCTATAATTCAGGGCTGTATGCAAAAGAGTAGTTGATTCTGTTTGAATTTGCGGCTGTTATCGTTTGCCATAAAAAATATAAAAAATTACCCTGGATTTAAAACAACAGTTGCAGGTAAACTACCCCTTTCCCTTAACCGATCTTCATCACAATCAATAGGTCTTGAGTACTCTACAAATCAGGGCTGTATGCAAAAGAGTAGTTGATTCTGTTTGAATTTACGGCAGTTATCGTTCGTCATAGAAAAAATTACTCTTGTTAAAACATAAAATGTTGCCGGTAAACTACCCTATTCCCTTTACCGATCTTCACCAAAACCAACAGGTCTTGAGAACTCTACAATTCAGGGCTGCATGCAAAACATTATTTGTTTCTGTTTGAATTTGCGTCTCTTATCGTTTGCCATAGAAAATACCCTTTTAAAACATAAAACGTTGCAGGTAAACTACCCCTTTCCCTTAACCGATCTTCACCAAAAACAATAGGTCTTGGGTACTCTACAAATCAGGGCTGTATGCAAAACATTGTTTGATTCTGTTTACATTTGCGGCTTTTATCGTTTGCCATAGGAAATACCCTTGTTAAAACATAAAACGTTGCAGGTAAACTACCCCTTTCCCTCAACCGAACTTCACCAAAAACAATAGGTCTTGAGAACTCTACAATTTAGGGCTGTATGCAAATAATCTTTTGATTCTGTTTGAATTTGCGGCTGTTATCGTTTGCCATAGGAAATACCCTTGTTAAAACATAAAACGTTACAGGTAAACTACCCCTTTCCCTTAACCGATCTTCACCAAACTCAACAGATCTTGAGGACTCTATAATTCAGGGCTGTATGCGAAACATTATTTGATTCTGTTTGAATTTGCGGCTGTTATCGTTTGCCATAGAAAATACCCTTGTCAAAAAAACGTTGCAGGTAAACTACCCCTTTCCCTCAACCGAACTTCACCAAAAACAATAGGTCTTGAGAACTCTACAATTTAGGGCTGTATGCAAATAATCTTTTGATTCTGTTTGAATTTGCGGCTGTTATCGTTTGCCATAGGAAATACCCTTGTTAAAACATAAAACGTTACAGGTAAACTACCCCTTTCCCTTAACCGATCTTCACCAAAATCAACAGATCTTGAGGACTCTATAATTCAGGGCTGTATGCGAAACATTATTTGATTCTGTTTGAATTTGCGGCTGTTATCGTTTGCCATAGAAAATACCCTTGTTAAAAAAACGTTGCAGGTAAACTACCCCTTTCCCTCAACCGAACTTCACCAAAAACAATAGGTCTTGAGAACTCTACAATTTAGGGCTGTATGCAAATAATCTTTTGATTCTGTTTGAATTTGCGGCTGTTATCGTTTGCCATAGGAAATACCCTTGTTAAAACATAAAACGTTACAGGTAAACTACCCCTTTCCCTTAACCGATCTTCACCAAAATCAACAGATCTTGAGGACTCTATAATTCAGGGCTGTATGCGAAACATTATTTGATTCTGTTTGAATTTGCGGCTGTTATCGTTTGCCAAACAAACAAAATTACCCTTGCTAAAAAAAAACCGTTGCAGGTAAACTACCCCTTTCCCTCAACCGATCTTCACCAAAAACAATAGGTCGCGAGTACTCTGCAAGTCAGGGCTGCATGCAAAAAATTATTTGATTCTGTTTGAATTTGCGGCAGTTATCGTTTGCCATAGAAAAAAAATCTACAGACAGACAGACAGACACACACACAGACACTTTTCGGAAAACGACTTTTTTTCATGTTTTGAGTGTAGTAGAATCAGAATCTGCAATAATCTCGAACACGATTTTTTTTGCCATCACCATACTTCCATTCCTTAAGGAACATGGAAGTAAAATGACCATGTTCTGAGGGTAGTACAATCAGAATCAGCCCTTATCTCGAACACGATTTTTTTCGCCATCACCATACTTCCATTTCCTTATGGAACATGGAAGTAAAAAATAAGTGTATTTGTTTTTGATGTTAAATAGGTACGGGGAAATCTGGTTTTACTTAATTTCAATGATTTATACCCATTCGTAAAAGATTAAGGGAAATATTTACGCGGGCCCGGCAGTTACGCCACTGTTTCTAACCTTACACAGATATACGTTCCGAGAAACGTTAGCAAAAACCAACTGCTGTACTGCTCCTTCTTCAACACATCAATCTCAACTTATTGTTCAGTATCCCTCTCAGTTTGAAATGTAAAACCACAGATTCAGTACTAATTTGTAAACAGTACAGTTCAGTTTGCATACAACTACAAAACAAGCACACAAGCACTGTTAAGTACAATAAGGCAAAACTAAACGATTATAACATGCTGTTCAATGGCAATATTATTAATATAATACAAATAATTATTTGAAGAGTATGATTACAATACTTGACTGGAACAAAATGAGAATGAGACTGGAAAGTATTTCTTATGGACATACATACTCAGAGCCGGCCGCCTTAGGCAGGTGCGACCGGTGCGCTATAAAAAAAATTTTAAGTTGGAAAAATAGGATTTTGTTTGTTTGTTTCATATATAAAACTTTAGTCATAATAATGCCTAGTTGTAATACGACTACTGTACTAGGCAAGTAGTGAAGAAGTGTCGAACGATAGAACATCCAGTTCTTGCCATGTTGTCAACAGAACATGACGTAGTTTCCAAACTTAATTTTGATGACCTGATTGATGATTTTGCTCGACAGAAATCAAGAAAAAAGAATATTTTGTAAAGTGACATTTTAAAAAACTAAAGATTTTCTAGATGTGTCAAATGTGTAAATATCTCAAAATATACAACAGTATATTATTATATAAAAGTGTGTCGTTTATTAGTTAGAAGGTTAAGAGTGTAAATAATATTGTAGGCCTATAGGCTACTCTATAAATTTTTGATTTTATATCATGAGAAGAATTCCTGATAGTTAGTTTGTTTCTATTATTTATAAGTTAATTAGGCTAAGTTTGACTAACGTTATCACAGTAGGAAGGAGGAGGACTCCTGTGTTTTTAAACAAGGTATCTTAATAGTTATTACTTTGTCGATGCTCTAGTAGACAAAAAGAGTATTATTGTTCAACAACATTGTCTGTAAAGGTACATAAAAAATGTGAAAACCGATTTCATAACGGTAAAGTTTAAGTAAGTGATAGGAAATGGGGCGGGAACGAAAATTGAGGGGCCCCGCGGGAATGGTTTGAACATTGCCCCGACACAGCTAGGGCCGGCCCTGCACATACTTAACGTGGCCCAACCCCCTCTCATCTAGATATATGCCAGATGAAAATAATTTAGTGTTTTACTTTGCTGACATTAACAAAATTCTAATGTTCTTATGAATAAAACAGGTCACCACTTTTGTTCGAGAATGGTACAACACTTAATGAGTGGGTATCGCTTTGTACTCAAGTGAAGGCTAAAGTCAACTGTTACCAAAGCTGCAGCTAAACAATTTAGGTTAACACCAGTTTTTATCACTCGTTTTATTACTTCCAATGTCTGCACTTGCGTACCTTACCGGATAACGTCATTAAACTCAACCTCTCTACGTTGGTAACTTCTACTCACAACGCACAACGTTTGCCGTCTTTGTAAATCACGGAGAATAATGAACAATAATAAAACTTTATCGTTTCATTAATTCCTAAATATACGAAACCTTATACACATCATCTCAAAATGTGTACTCAGATTCTGTGCATTATGGTCTGTCTAGTTACCGATTACATCTCTACGTACGAATTAGTAATCGTCGACATCAACAAAAACGATTTACGGCATTTGTCCGAAGTGGGTTATACACACATTATCATCAAACATAAAAGTCTTTTATTAGGTAACATTATCGTTTAAAGAATAAATTTTGTTATTCATGAATATTCGGATGGAAATTTTTAAACTAAATTCCTTCGGCATGGTTCGTACGATATATTTAAACCTTCAGCCTAAAACAACGAGTGAGATAGGTCGCGAGGCGATGATCTCAAACTACCGACACGCAGTTTGTATACACACATGGACAGCAGCGCTTCGTTCAGGAGTTTCTGGAAACTACACATGCTTGACCTTGAAACCACGTGATGCACCTCGCGTCTTGTTACGGCCACTCCGGGGCCTTGACCTTCCCGAAGTACTTCGGTTAATTTCGGATATAATCGAACACCATACGTTTTTGAACACAAACAAAATACAGCGTTAATACGAGTATTTGTATCATACTTCACAAATAACACGAACTTTACAGCTCGTTAAATTCACATAAATGTATTTACAAACAATTTACAAAGAATCGTTTGTTAATAACAATTCACACATTGTAAACCCATGATAAATAACTTAGACGATGTTTAGAATTACCATTCGTAATTAGTCAATGTTTAAAATTTTTCTATTTCATCTGTATGTACGTATCATCATACTATTCACAAAATTCAGAATCTCTTACTCATAACACCGAGATATGTTTAGTTACAAATATTTGTTATGATCTGTTATAATGTTATAATATTTTGTACCGCGTAAGTTTTTAGTTAGAAAGCCCCGGCCTTTGCTCGATTAGGTAAGAAATTTTACTGTAAAAGAGAGAAAAGGTCTTGTCAGAACAAGGGGGAATTTTTTTATATAGATCTAAATGGGGTTGGGGGGGGATCGGCACCAGGTTTGACTTCTATAGAGTAAAGTAGGCATATCCATTATACTGTAGACTTTTAACTTCGTTCTTTGTTGTTCCTTTATTTTTACCAATGAATACTAAAATGTATTGAGTTTATTTTGTATGTCCTTATCATCTCTTTTGTCATAGTTAATGTCAGACTAAACGGCAACGTGGTACTACGGAGCACAATCGTCAATGCTACAAACACATATCATTATAAATCATGAAACATTAGCAAATCTCAATCGATAGAACAATTTCGATTTAAATTCGTCTTAGCGTTACGTACCGTCACAAGCGACATAATACAAATACAGTATTTATATGGATTTTCACTACAATGGAACAGCGACGGATTTTAAACAGAGCTTTTTCTGTCACTGTTAATTTGTCTGCTGATAGCTGACTCACGCAAAGGCCACATGCCTTTGTTATTAGGAGTTAAACGTTACGGAGGAGGAGTTGAAAGAAAGACGACTGGCGGAGGGTTAGAGTCAATTGGGCAAATCCATATTATCTTCAGTTTAACACTTGCATAAATATGTATTTACTATTACCAACCCGTCTTACAGGGTAACAGGGATTTAGATTACACACCGCGCGCGCATAAACTAATAAACTGAACTACAAAATGCCAATAAACTGTACATGGACAATGGCAATAATGAGTCCATCCACCCATAATGAGTAACCGGATGCTTACATTAAGAAATTAATTATGATTCGAAAGTCGTAATGTAGACAAACAAGTACAATAATTTCTCCTCTCGTAAATACGAATGCACCACCAGTAATCAAACAATACACCGTCTTTTTTGTTAGTACTGCCGAGCACATTGTCGGAAGGAAATTGGGGTTTACACCCTTACAAACTGTAAGGAAGGAAACATTGACAGAATCGTTAAAGGAAAAATCCCTTTGGTCTGCAAAATGTTACACCGAATAAACGTTTAGGCGCATAGTAGACCATGTTTACTTTTCGACACTGCAGCCTTTAATTCGTGTGCGTATTCAGAGCCAGAGCTTTTTTCAGAAGTCTGACGCTATTATGCCCGGGACCTACTCTAACAGTTATTGACCTATAATATTAACCGTTGCGTTGACGTGGTATGAATAGCCTATATAAATAGCCGGAAAACCAGCTGTTGGTGAAAACTATGAAAGACGACAATACGTTTACTTAATCAGTACCATAAACTTGTTATCGCAAAGATTATACATATATCAGAATAGATTTACGTCTATAAACTATATAAATTTAAATACTACATTTAACAGACTGGCGATTTGATACATTGAGCTATGGATTGCTACACAAAAACCACAACATTACGGACGTTGGGGTTAATCGAACACCGGTTGAGCGTCCTCAGATACTATAAAAATAAGCGCCAACGTGCCGGACGCTCGCGCGCACAGTGTTTGCTTCAGCTGCATGTAAAAAAACAACCAAACATTCCGAAATTCCTTTTTCACGTTACGTACGAAAAAATAAATCAAATCAGTTTGGCCGGCGCGCTGTTTGTTGCAAGAGAGACAACAACGGGAGAGAGAGGATGACAAGGCAACAGATGAAACATGCATAATTAAACATTAATTTTCAGCCGGCTTGAATACTAATATCGGCGAGTAACGGGAATCTAGCCTTTCCAACACAGCCAACATGCCAGTTAGTTATATGCTGCTGCCGCTGTCGTACCGCAAAGCCGCCGCGTCGTCTCTCTCAAATTCACTCTCTCTCTCTCACGCACACACACCGTACGCTTTCTCGGATACAACTTCTAAATCTACACTAATATTCAGACTTGATGTTTTTTTGGAGCTACTTCACACGCTGATTGATTTACACTGGTAATGAGAACTAATTGTTGAATACGATATGTGTTGGGATAATAAAATTCATAGCTGAAGTATTTAGTGTTACCTTCTGTAGAATCTATAACATTACAGAACAGTTCAATCGATACACTAAGTACCAGTCAACTAAATCGGCCGTTTTACTGAACCAAATACTCTCATTCCAAACCATAGGATTGTACCATGTTATTTGTCTACGTTTTATTGAATGGCCCGCTTACACGAATGGTTTTCTGAAATCTTAAAATGATTCTAACTAGTAAGCTCCCTGAGTTGCACAACTCGGTCACTGTTTTGAACGAAGAACATTTATTATCTACTACATATAATTCGATATTAGATAATTTTTCAGATAAAGGAAAAATTAGAAATATTCCGATTTCTCTATTATTTCTTTTATAATACAACTGTATAGCACACAATCATACAATAAACATTAAAAATTCGTAACGTTTGGATTTGGTTACAATTAATTTTAGCCTTAACACTAGTGGATTTTCTCGTTTTTTTTTTTTTTAATTTTGATCCCTTTTATGAGCCCTGATGTCCAAAACTTTGAAATTTTCAAAAATGAACACTATTTTTAGATTGTGGTTTAAATTCACTTTAATTTGATACCACACAAGGGCTGTTGCAATTTTCTTCACAATTTTAACACCCCCACATTTCTGACTCCCACCCTACTTTTGGAGGGATTAATCTCAAAACAATAGGTTTATGCGGGCGAAAAGTACACGAACGCTAACTTTACGAAAATCGGTTGATGTGCTCAAAATTTATTGCGAGACATACCCCGAACAGACAGATAGACAAATGCCAAACGGTCGGGTCAAAACAGAACTCTCCTCGCTAGTTCAAAAAACGGAACTTATTTTAAGAGCTTAATTTTAAGAACTTATCCACTCTTAATTTACGTTGAACATATATCTCGCAAAATGTATTTATTTTTCGAATTCCCTTACGTCAAAATGATGCCGGATTCTTACAAATACTAGGGCTACATTTTTTTATTGTCTATGGACATCACATTGCAACAGAAAGTTATTGCATAGCCCTACATTAATTCATAAGATCATCCTTGTATAATACGACAATTTTTGTCTATTAAATCAGATAAATCAATTACCATAAGTTATAATATTATTCATTAATGTCCACGTGTTCGGGACTAGTGCTCCTTATTCTCGCCTGAAGCTTTGCATAATTCCATTTCCCTTACTCTTCCATTCTCCTTACTGCTTGTCCATAATTCCTCTGGTTCCCCTCTTTTCTTTTTTATTCTTATCTTCGACTCGTATGTTCTCTTCGTTTGTCTGCTATCGTTCATTCTTTGCAAATGATCCTGTCTCAGGTCAATGTACCCCAATACCAGCTGTGCTCCTAAACCCTTACTAACTGTTCATTTCTAACGCTATTTTACCCCTCTCACGCGTCTCAAATGTTTCATCTCTGCGGCGTATATTATACTTTTCTGCTGTTTGGTCAATGTCCATTTTTCACACTGAGGTACATATTGTCCTACAACCATTTTATTTACTTTTTTACTACCGGTACAGGAAACGTTTTTTGTTTACATAAGCGTGATCAAAGCGAAGTAGGTCTTAATTGTTTTTGTAATCCTTTTACAGCGACATAATTTATTACAGCAGTAAAATTGGAGAATATAAAAAGTGTCTCTGTAGCGCAGTTTTTACAACCGACTGTAGATAATTTGACGTTGTTTGGAAAGTTGCTGTGTTCTTACGCTTACAATGTGAGGCCGTAACAATACTTTGAGTATACTGCAGCTACTGTGCAATGCCAACAACAATAGTACTAAATTAACAACTTGTAATGCCACCAGCACAACGGACCGGTAATACCAGCAACCCAGAGGTTTTAAAGCTATTCGATATAAAGAGGAACCAACATTAGATTATTCTTACTGTTCAAATACGATATAATTGTATTTAGAGACTGCTATCTGTACACGCATGCTTGTAGTACATTTCAATTTAGTGTAGGCACGCACCGTAGCGTGCGTGTCCACTGGTTTTCTTACGGAACTCTAGTAGTAACGGCCACGTGCAGCCGCGCCACATACAGGAAACTCGCATGCTGCTTTACCAACGCCTTGCGAGCGTTTGAAAGTCGTCCGTTATACATTTACCAGGAACGGTAATAGCAGACGAATCGCGTACTGAACCGAGACAACGCCCTCCCCATGATGCCACTCTGTGAATGTATAGAAGAAGTAAATTATATTTTTAAATATCGGTATGGAGAACCATACATCACTTCCATGTTCTAAGATTTATATTTAAAATCATTTTCGAAATGAAATATTTCCTTTCGAAATGAAATATTTCCATACAAACTACTTCTTTCTTCGGCCTTAACCACAGTACTGTGGTCACTAACATATACCACATCACGTTAGCGCACTCGATTTTCACTGATGATGGCAGTCGATGGCACTGCCGAAACGTCTGGTTTTGCAGAAAACATTGGACCACGGCCAAACAGCCCGGGAAGGAATTTTAACAGCAAACTACTTCTTTGTTGCCGATAACGTACTACACATAAAAAATTATCCCCTCCCCCTTCAACTATCATTTTTATTTATAGAAAATTACCACCTCCCCCTTTAACTACGCTTTTAATTTATAGATATTTCATCTACCTTTCTACAATGGATTATTATGACCTTCTTTACAGGACACTTTATTTATCAAAATTAAGAACTTTACTCTTGTTAAAACATAAAACGTTGCAGGTAAACTACCCCCTTCCCCTTAACCGATCTTTACAAAAATTAATAGGCCTTGAGTACTCTACAACTCAGGCACACATGCAAAAAATTATTTGATTATCGTTTGCCATAGAAAAAAGTCTGCACACAGACACTGTTCGGGAAATGACTTTTCTTTATGTTTTGAGGTTAGTACAATCAGAATTAGCCCTTATCTCGAACACGATTTTTTCGCCATCACCATACTTCCATTTCCTTATGGAACATGGAAGTAAAAATTAATACTCATGGCAGGTCTCGGGAAAATAAATAAAATTACATAACTTTGTAAACAGCCGTTGCACTATTTTGGACATAAACGAAAATACTATAGGTTTCCTGTTAAAACAGCAGCACACAGAAATGTAAATCATCTCTCTTACCCATTTCTTCCGGCAATTAATTTCTCCAAGTTAACCCGAGATCCCAGTTGTAAGCGATTCTGCAGTTTGAGCGGCTAAATTATGGACACGAAAATCCGAAATTCGTTAATCGGATCAAGCAAAACAAAACAAGCGAGTGTGATCATAGTTTCAACATCTGGTATTACATGTAACGATACCAACGTCTTACGTACCTCGAAGAATGTACATTACAGTATATGACTAGTAGCGGTGTCTTCGTGTTGTGTTTGTACAATTATAATGTATCTCTCTCTCTCTCTCTCTCTCTCTCTCTCACACACACACACACACACACACACACACACACACACACACACACACACACACACACACACACAATATTTACATCCACCTTCAGTTGCGTGAAGTTGAAAACACCTGTTGGAAAGATATTTGGGGGGGGGATCGAAATTTTGGGAAAAGTCTTATTTGGTTTACAAAAAAAAAAAAAAACACTACTTACGTTATAAACGAAAAATTATCGAAATAATATTGTTACGACTGTCTACTGATCGTCGTATGGTACAGTGGAAAACAAAATACAAGACACCAATTAAGTCACTAATCACCAGCTTTAATTATCACAATAAAACAGTTTGGAATCAAGATAGTCTCTTACAATAAATCAAATAAAAATTGTTCATACGCAATAAAATGTCAACTAATATAAAACACAATTGTACTGCAATTGTCCCACACGATTATAAAACGCATAACACTTCGCCACAATACTTCAAACCGCACTGTGTAAATCGTCACTTAAACGCACAGAGTAATCGTCCGACAATAACTGAACTATAATACTACGAACCGCATTCCAATAAATCGTAACTCAAACTGACTGAGCGTCGCTGAGTACTTGTATTTATACCCCGCCGAAAATCCAGAACATTCCACATACTACTTATTAGCTCTACGCTACACGTAATTGATTGCGGCCTTGACACAGTGCGCGGCTGGCGGCGTCTAGAAAAGTCTCGCGAATGTATGTTGAAATCTCGTACACAACATTATAGCCGGATTCTTCTGGAACATTCGAGAAACACGTTGATTGTTCTGTAATGTAACAATATAATCGTTACATTTCACATTCACACTTTATGATCATCACGTTATGGAACAAATAATTTGATACATATTTATACATCCCCCTCCCCCCAAAAAAAATAAAATCTAGAATAAGGTATACAAGAGCCTTTTTGAAACCAGAGGCAGCGGTAAATATAAATGTATGAATATTTTTATACGAGCTTCCGTTTACCGAGAAATACTACGATACTTCCCTATAAGTTAGGAATTATTGAATTCGGCAGTAGGCGATTTTATTAAATGGAAAATCATACAGACGGCCAGTCTGATAATCCGCTGTGAAATACGAAGCTGTGAGATAAAATGGGATGCAAGTGAAATGCGATCAAACGTATGCCGGGCATCGTAATAAAGCGAGAACGATTAACCTTTACGTTATGTGTGTGTGCTATCTCCGCATCGCTTTCATATTTTACACCACTCCAGTCCTTAGTCAATCATCGCAAATTTGTGCTTATTGTCCTTTGCTCCGTACTCTTTATATAAAGGTTAGAAAGCTTCTCGCTAATGGGCAAATGGGCAGCTTCTAGCGCAAGATTCCTCGAACACGATTCTGAATGCACTGCAATCTACTTCTGAGTTAAAGAAAAACATTTTTTATCTGAATTACTGGTGCAGAAACAAACACGATACACGATGAGTCACAAATCAAAGCACATTCATTGTCACGTCGTGATTATCCCAACATAAAATACCAGAACGACCCTGAATTTAGATTTTTTTCTTTAATTTATTAATTTGTGACGGCATGACTTTACAGTTTTTATTACGTATACTTGATGAAAAGTGTATACACCTGAAGACATAGAAAATCTCGTTCAGGAACGGCGATCGCTTCAGAAGAAACCTACAGAATAATCTACAGGCTACAGAATTTTCATCATCTATTTACAGTGACTGAACGTGCATACTGAAAATTATATTTCGGCAGTACTGACAATGAGTACGCAAACTAACGGTACCAATACATATGTTTGCGCGATAAATTTTCCCTCACACTTCCAATTCGTCTAGAGGGAATGCCGTTTTTAGTGAAAACAAATAAGTGGGTATACAAGCTAAAGTTATATTAGTTTATTTTCAACGCAACTACAACGGACTATACACAGTATATCGATATTTATTTTGTACGTAACTCTTCAATATTTCTTGCAGGTTTTCTATATTATAAATAGTTCTTCAAATATTAAGTACTTCTGCAAGTAAAATTAATTACAGCATTGCATTTTCATCTGACGTATGTTTCACTGATTATATCAGTATCATTACAGGTTTATAAATTAATTTATAAAATATTCACATGGAGGTTTATAAAATAAAATAAATTCATTGTGTGATGTGTAATAGGTCGACCGTACAGTATCTATAGATAATATAGACATTACGTATAACTTTATACTGATTCCAAAAAATATAAAGGGTCAACATTTTGAAAAAAGAAATCGCTAAAAATTCAAGTGCTCTATCAAATGAAACAAAATTTTAACACAATCTGACTAGGCCTATATTGTTCAGTTTTCGAAATTTCAAAATTCTGTGGCATTAGGGCGCAAAAAGTGTAACATTAACAAAAAAACGCAAATCCAATGCCGGCTATCCATCCAAACTGAATTTTAACCAAAATCTGAATACAGTTTTGGTAATTTCGACACCAGGGTCCAAAAAACTTCAAAAAAAATTTAAAATCTATGTCATATCAGACTAACAGGAATTTTAACCAAACTCCTAAAGTAGTATTTACACCGAAAATGTTTTAACTTTAGGAGCAACATGAGGCCAAAAAAAGCGACATTTTGGGTCTATGTGGCGAAAATGATTACGAGGATTGTTCAATAGAAACACGTCTGATCTGCGCAGCCGTGACTTCGTCGCCATGGCAACGTTCATTTGTTTATATTGTCTGTTTTAGTACTAATGCCGCGTCCGTCAAAAATATTTGCAGTTTGCTCTTTTCTAAGCGTTGTGACTGAGTTGAAAAATGGCATCTATGATAGAAAATCCGTCCAAAGATAATCTGCGTGCCGTTATTCAGTGTTTGGCCGCTGAGAGGCGTCAGCCAATGGAAATTTATACGAGAATGAAAGCTGTATATGGTGACTTTAGTTATTCTCATACGGCAGAGGTTGAATGGTCCAACTAAATTTCGACAAGGAAGAGAATCCACTAAAGATTTGGCCCGTCCCGGACCTGCAGGTGTTGCAGTATCAGATGAAAATGTGAGACAGCTGGAAACTGCTTTACTCGCAAACAGGAGAATTTTGAGAAGTTAGAGAACTTTCTCAAATGTTGAGCATCATCGTGGGAACTGTTCATTCCATCATTCATAGTCTTGGCTATCACAATGTTGCTGCTCAGCAGATTCCACGACTGCTTACTGATGAACAGAAAAATTTGCGGTCGGCCTTATCATTACAGCATTTGAAGCGCTATCAACAACTAGGTAATGCCTTTCCACACCAAATTGTTGCCGGTGATGAGTCTTGGTGTTATGACTACGAACCAGAATCCAAACGTCAGAGTATGCAGTGGAAGCATGCATAATCTCCGAAGGCGAAAGAATGTCGGCCCCAACCTTTATCAGGAAAAGTAATGGTGACCGTATTTTTTCATTATCAGGGTGTGCTGCTTTTAGATTTTAAAGAAGCTTAAAACGCTTACGGGTCAGCATCAAGAATAACGTCCCGGGAAGCTCATAAATCGTGTCATTCTTCTGCATGATAATGCTCGACCCCATGTAGCCCAGACGTTTCAAGATCTGGTTGGTCGCATGAAGTGGGAAGTCTTACAACATCAACCTTACAGTTCCGACTTATCTCCGTGCGATAATCATGTTTTTGGCCCATCAAAGAAATCACTAAATGGACGGCGGTTCAAATCGGACGCTGAGGTAGAGTTTGGTGTTAGCGAATGGTTCCGCAAACAGCCGCAACAATTTTACCAGCAGGGAATCTACAGATTAGTGCAACAGTGGAACTCATGCCTTGATGTTAATGGAGACTTCTTTTAAAATCGTTAAATAAAAAATGCTTTACAGCCTCTAAACGTGTTTCCATTGAACAATCCTCGTATGAGGAAATTTTGAAACTGCTAAGTCCGTATCTTTAATAATTCGACAAAAATTAATATCTTCCAACTGTCAACAGCTATCGCAAATTTTTGACCGCCTTAAAAAAGCATTTGTAAGTTATTTTTGCAAAAAATATCTTTACATATTGTTACCAGTTGAATACATGTTTCTGGAAAATATTACATACAGGACTACTGATGTCTACGGAACTATACTTAAACTTAAAAACTAGAATTTAATTACCTGTCATTTAGGCATTACGGTTACAAATGTAAGTAAAGAAAGCGATGCATTGTTCAGGATTTCAGTGTTCATTGTAAAAAAAAAAGGAGTAGTAGTTAAGTTTCCGTAATTTTTCTTTTTTTTACTCTTAAAGGTCCAGAAAAGCTCGATTAATTTTTCCGGGTGGTGTTTCCCGGCTATCGTCAAGAAGAGCTTTAGGAAAATACAATTTATTAATTTGATTTTATGTAATAATAAATGTACTTCGTTCAAAACAGTGAGCCAGTTCTGTAGCTCAAGGAGCTGACTAGTACTATCATATTAAACATCATGATTACGTAAAATCCTTTTAATTCAATTCGACTCTTAAATGCCGCCACAATGTCCACACGTAAACATCCTCAGTGTACCGTATCGAGTTGTATGTCCGTCCTACTATTGTTCCCATTGAAGAGCCACTGCTTTTGTCTACCTATCCGGGCGCTAACTCACTACCACACACGTTTCATTAGAAACGACTAAACATTAAACATACCGTACCCACATTTTACCACTGAATGGGAAATATTTTCACTCATACCTTACTATCATTTTAGTTACTATATGGTCGCCTGATTTATTTCATTTGTTCTTACAGAGAGATTAAGTATACACACCAAATAAAACTGCGTACGATGTTCTTCTACACAAGTAAATAATTCTTTTGCTTTCAGTCTCATTTGGATCATAAGGTCTCTACGTAACACCTCAGTTTTTTCTTGTTCTTGACCAGTTTGGTTACACGTTCAAAAAATAATTCAACCTTCGTCGACTCCCTCTGAATTATTCTTTATCAAGTGCCAGTTGGCCGTTCTCTACTTCTTTGTTCCACTTACTGAGAGAATCTCTTGTGAAACATTACGTTTCTTTAAAGGGTAACAGATAGCCTATTTCCCATTTTCTTCATATTATTTCTACCTTCATTGGCATCTAATTCGTTTTCTTATTTTTACACGAGTTATTACGTTTGAGTACCAATTGAATGTAAACAACTACGAAGATAAAAAAAAAAATTTTTTTTAAATATTTTTAGTAGGTAAAGAGATCGTACGTCACGAAGAGGCGTATATTATATTAAAACAAACAGAAACGTTCAGAACATTTAAGGCAATACAAACGTTGCCAGTCAGCACAAACTAAGTATCACACGCAGGTTACCACAGATTCTAAAGGATTTATTTGACAGATTTGCATTTAGTATTGTGCTAGCTTTACCAGCAACAGAACATATTGTCTGGCACACATATACGATTATTAGCGTTTTGGTACAACATACCTTATGAGTATACCTTACATATTGTCCTGGGCACGCGTCAAAATACGTAGAGTTCATTTTCGTATGCATACACTTGTAAAACCAACACGTCTGATAATAAACACTACTTAATGTTCGAAACGTACTTCTAGTAAGGACAAAACCATCTTGATTGTATAAAGTATATAGCATGAAGTTTATATGGTGCGGTAGTGGTAAAACTACCAAAGTCCAAGTTCTAATGAGATGTTTCACAAACGAAATTTTTAATGCATTTCTCTACTTAGTTTTATTCTTTAACCGCTACATAATCAATAAAAATTCTATTAATAATAAAAATTAACCCTGATAATCAGTTTTATGATTTATCCTTGCACTTGAAATCCTACAATTTCAGTTTTCTGTAAATTCATCTAAGTGGACTTGGGTAACTTTACCACTAACCCTACGACATCGTTGTGTGTGTGTGTGTGTGTGTGTGTGTGTGTGTGTGTGTGTGTGTGTGTGTGTGTGTGTGTGTGTTCTGAACGTATTTCTAATACATTTACGTACTCAATCAGGTCGTAGGATTTCAGTCTGAACTGCGTCCAAGCGTTACGTCATATACAAAATAAATGTTACAGACAGGTGGGAGTACGATGAAAAGAAATAATTACTTTAAATTGGAAAAAGAATGAAATTTTCTTTTATTTAAAAAAAATGAAAATACAAATTCATAATACGTCCCATTCTATAGATGTGCATGTACGTAGAATAGTCAATATATTAATATCTATTAAAAGATTAAATTTTCAAATAATAACATATTAATTCACAAATAAAATAGAATAATTTATATTGGGTGAACGGCTGAAAAATAATTAACAAAATAATCTAAATAATCATTTCAAAAAACAAACTACCGGTACGTAAAACGTTTCAAAAATTAAAAATCAAATTACAAAGACACCAATAGGTACCTATGAAAATATTTAAATATTAAGCCTTTCAGTTAAACGTTTATTTCACATTACTCAACTTCCTTTATTTTTACAGTTTCTGTTTTCTTTTATCTTTTTCTGTTAATTTAATAAAACACATCAATCCACCGTCACCTGAAAATCAAATGGTGTAACTCATGTACACAGTTCTGCACAATGTCTCAGTGTTTAATAAAAACAATATAATTAATAAATAATTATCAGTAATTACACCAATCATGTCTCTACGGATGTGAAAAATTATTGCAAGTCGTTAGGTTCGGTTTCTTTGCATAGTACCGTATAGTTTTACACAGTTCGCGTAAAGCAGAAATTTGCGAGTCTCAAATTTCCTGTCTTTGCAAGTCTCTCTCTCTCTCTCTCTCTCACACACACAGTCTTAATGTTTCCTGACATTAAATCACGTGACACACTCCTGGTCAAATTCAAGTTTCTATTAACCTTTCTTTTTAATTACATTTTCTGTTTAACGGTCACCTATATTTACATACTCATTTTAGACACACTACGTGCATAATTCTGTAGTGTTGCAATATAAATATAATTCTCTAAATACAACTTTTGGAGGAAAAGAGACGTGTCAAAAAAATAAAAGCTGAAGTCTTACAAAAAAGTAGTTACTCCAACGCTAATGAGATTAAGTCCAGAATGGATTCTACCAAAAATAAATAAAAACCGAATAAATGCAGCCGAAACGAGCTTCCTGAGGAAAATACAAGGACAATGAAAGAAGGATAATACAAAAAATGAAGTTTTCAGAAGACAATTAAAAGTTATAGTGGAAATTATTATCTGCGTTTGGACAATGATTAAAACACTTACGTATAAATCAAATGGTGTAACTCCGGTCGTATGTCAAGAAGGACACTGGGGATGGTCAGAACCCTTATATAGAATTTTGAGGAAGACTCGCGAGGAGAGCAAGCGTGCAAAGACCTATCAGAAGAGGCGCACCCAGAAACTACGACCGTATGAAGTGAGCAATCTGGCGAAAGAGAGAAATATACAATTACAAGAGATTAACAAACTGATTCGAAAAGGATATGGCCTAGTGATAAAAGATCAGCTACCTTAAACCATTCTTATACCTCAAGATGCAAAGACATTAAACTAAGGAAGTGTTTGAAAAATGTGATTTTGGAAGGAGAGCGGTGGGGAGTGGAAGTGTTACGTGCCTCGTACCGAACATGGACGCGCGTATCGTGTGTTTCAGTCTCAGCTGTAAATACATTAAATAACCGTGTTTACCAATTCAAACAATTGCCAGGAATTTTCGTTTATGTATAAAACACATACGGGTCACAGAATCGGTCGAGACAACAATAGGCAAGGGGAAAGTCACACAGCAAAACGACGACGACGACGACGACGACGGTAAAAATAACTGAGGGCTGTTCGTGCCTAACACGAACAACATCAACACGTAGCACGCTTGAATTATGTAGATGCATACGTGACACCGGCTGTGTAGGCTGAAGTATGCATTGCACACCTAGATTTTATGTAGATCAGTCTGGCCATGCACAGCGCCTACATACACCGAACCTTGCATGTTCAACACACTAACGCACAAATTACATCTACAACATAGTGACCTCACTACACAATACAGTATAACGTACAGTCCGTTCAAGTATCGGTCAGAAAGATGAAGGGGTCGGCATAACTATGGTACTCCCAATATTTCCTTCTTCACCGGTATGTTTAGGTCACTTTCATGACAATATTCAATGCTCTAAATTGATTGACTAGCTTTTTTACACAAATTCAGGATGGACCATACATAAGTGGCTTAACAAAAATGTATTTTTTAATGATTTCTAGTGATGGAAGATTTTGTAAGGTAGACACTTTTAAAACATTTGTATCGAGATTTCGACACTTTACTGTTGAGGTTTCAAGTTTATTGTTAAATCAATTTCAATATTACTCGTACATAATTTTTCAACTATAAGAAATATTATGAAAATTACGATTACTCTACCACTTTTTTTTTAGTAAAATAACAATTGTAGAGAAAACAATCATACGATAAACACTAAAAATTCCGATATTTCTATTGATATTTACACGGCCTATATCTAATACTCTTCACAAATATACACAACTGGTAACAGTAGCCTATGTAACGTTTTTTACAAACAAGCTTACAAACGTTTTGAAGGTGGTCAAAAATCTGTAAATGAAGGGTGTGAGATATTAATTTTGTCAAATTATTAAAGATTCCGGAGCTTGTATTTTGAATAAAAATTCTCATATCTTGATACCTCACGCTCACTTTTACAATTTTCTTAAAATTTTGGCTCGTGGGCTGCTAAAGCTAGCTACAAATGTTTCAGAGTAACGCTACATTTGAATCTCGGTTATAATTTCCTTTGGTCTGATACACGACACGGACTTTTCAAATTTTTTGTCTCTCTTCTGGGCCCTGGTGTCTTAAAATTTTGAGTTTTCAAAAACTGAACACTATATTCAAATTTTGGACAAATCTGTCTTTAATTTGGGACCCAACATTTTGGGATTTTGCGTTAAGAAAATTTTCAGTTCACTTTTTTGGGGCCTGGCGTCCCAAAATTATTGGTTAAATTAAAATTCTTTACATTTCGAAAACTGAACACTAAGTCCAGATTTTGGTTAAAATTCTTTTTAATTTGATATTCCACATGAACGAATGCGAACGTTGGTGAAGAATGTTGATAAAAATGGGTAGCCTACACTGAAATCACAACTTCTCTAACATGTCAGGGCCAGCGTTTCTAAAATCTGTAAACTATCTAGGATCCTAGGATATTTTTCAACAATCTTCGTTAACGGAACAGAATCCAGCTCCGTCTAGGATAACTAGGATAAAAGATTTTTTCAAAATTTTTACTCCTCACAGTTTTCCTCGATCCCGTATATTTGGGGGGGGGGCGGAATCCCCATAACTATAGGGTTCTCTGGGGTAAAAGTACGGGCATGCATGCCAAGTTTTACAAAAATCGATTGACGCACTCAAAATTTATCCTTGAGACATACTCCTGACAGACAGACGGGTAGACAAATGCCAACGGTCGAAATAAAACTGAGGAGTCGCTCCGCTCGTCGAATGAATATTAATAGTATTATCATTGAGAATGATAAAAAGAGTAATAATTATTGAGAATAATAACAGGTATAGTTTTAATAGTTATTATTCTTGATGCACATGCACACAAAACACTAATGACGCGAACTATTTCTGTAAATGCCTGGCGACAGCGTACCTGGACCTGACAAAACCTTTCAGCATTTAGTATTCACGATCACTTCCAAACTAAGGATACCATCTCGTGTCAACCTATTTAAGGTTCGCCTTAAGCCAGAATATAGAAAAACCGGAGATGAAAGTACTTACATTTACTTACGGATTTATACACAGGAGTTACAGCAATAGATAGAATTACAAACATAGAAAGCAGAAGGGATCTGGAAATGGAATCTTTAAAGAAGGAAGACAAATGAGTTGGTTGTGAAGGAACACATACAAGAATGGAACAGAGAAGCAAGTTATTTGGGAAGCAGAAATTGAGAAGGATAAGAAAATTGGGGAAACCTACAAATACCGGGGATTTAAAACAAAATTCAAAAGAATAGGAATAACAATGGTGTGACGCGAACATTGTGCAAAATTACAATCTAATGCAAATTTACAACAAGCATATTTTCGCGCTCGTTATTATTAACGGCGATGAAATTAAAATTTGGGATTTAATTATTAAACATAAAGCGAAGTTGCAAAAACACAAGTAAAATATTATGGCAGGTCAAACAGTAATTACAACTAAGCAACTGTGAGTACGAGATTGATTAAAAATGCACTAAATGTTCAATTAACCTATATATGAATCGCTTATTTATGAAAGGCCTCTTGTCACATTTTTTAATAAATCCACTTTTATGGAATCTTAATGCTTCCATACATTGTTTGTATATGAAAGGTCTCTTGTCCCATTGCTCCAATACTGTCATTAGACCATATGAAATATGCGTTTATTTAAGAAAGGCCTCTTGTCTCGGACAAGAGGCTTTTCATAACTAAAAGTGTTGTGGCTGCACTGGGAACCAGCTGTTTTTTGTTAGTTTAGTTCTGTTGTGTTGGTCACATTTGTTTTCTGTCACAGTTTTCTGAGCATTCTCAGCACTGAGGTTATGTTTACATTTACACTGTGATTGTGCAAAGCAAGTTTCATTTTAGTTTTATGTGAAATATTTTTTTAAAAGTGTTCTGTTGTCTTAGTGAAGTGAACAATGTCAGATAGTGAGGGTGAAAGTGCTAATGAAGGTGATTTAGAAGTATGTAAAAAGCGTAAGAAAGGTGTTCGTAGGCCTATGAGCTACAAAGTGAATCGAATAAAGAAAGCAAGAATTCATGGATATGAGTATGTTAACTATAAAGGACACATTGCGGAAGCCCGGAAAACAGGAATGCCTTGCACGTAAGTAGATTAATGCTCTACTTAAACAGTCGATGTTTAACAGGAGTCTACTGTCTGAAGGTGTAATAAAGAGTTTAATAATTAGGCTTTTATAACATCACTTATATTTAGGCTCTCTATCTTTGAAATAGATTCGTATTTGGTGTGATTCTTAAAAGGAAAAGTCTTGCGTTTTTTTGCTGTTCCAAAACTAGTAACTTAAAATAATATTCTCTGCTTTCATATCGTAGGCTAATTTTAGGTTTTTTTTTGTTTTTTTTTTCAGGTGCAGACTGAAATGTTTCAATAAAATAACTGAAAATGACCAAATTGAAATCCTACACAAAAGTGGAGATTTTAACAGCAAAGACGAACAAGATCAGTTTTTTCAGTTCTTAATAGAAGCACTTCCTGTGAAGACCAAACGCTCTAGGCTTAGGCCTACAGAAGATAATGGGGAAGCTGAAATGCAACCCAGGCCCAGTCACTCTGTGGATCATGCAAGTTCATTTAATTTTTTTGTAATGGTTGGAAAATCAAGAATTAAGATATGTAAAACAGCGTTTTTAAGTCTGCATGGTATTGGTGAAAAAAGAGTGAGAAGGCTAAAAGAGCTATTATTGATGGGTAAGAGCCCTAGAGATCTCAGGGGACAGCAAAACAATCGCAAGACTTTTCCAAAGGACTTTACAGACATGATTAAGGATCATATTAATTCATTTCCTGTGAAGACTAGTCACTATGCTTCCAAGGAAATCAAGTACTTAGACGCAAAGCTTGACATTAAAATGATGCATTCTTTGTTCAAAGAAAAATACAGTGTAACTGATTCTAATTGTAAATACAGTTATTATTATAAAATGTACAAGGAACATTTCAATTATCGTTTTAGTAGGCCTCAAATAGATACGTGCTGTGAGTGTGAGCAGCTCAGTGTAAGACTTAAAAACCCACAGCTCAATGATACTGCAAAAAGAGTAGCAGCTGCACAGCTCCTTGTCCATAAAAGGAGGAGTAATAAATTTTATAACAGTTTGCGTAATACTAAAGTGTACTGTACCACCCATGAAAATGCACTCCTTTTATGTTTTGACTACATGCAAAACATCTCGCTACCAACAATCCCTGTTCAAGAGATGTACTATCTCAGACAACTGTCCGTTCTTCCTTTTGGCGTACATAATGCCAAGAACGAGACTGCAACTTTCTATTTGTATCACGAGGGGGTTGCACAAAAGGGGAGTAATGAAGTATGCACCTTTTTATTGAGATACATCAATGACAATGTTCCCTCTACTGTTGATGAACTCTACCTGTACAGTGACAACTGTGCCGGGCAGAACAAGAATCATGCTATGATAAGATTCTTAATGTCTCTTACTGACAGTGGTAGATTTAAAAAAGTAGTCTACAGGCTACCAATCAGAGGCCATTCTTATTTACCCTGTGACAGGGATTTTGGTCTAGTTAAAAGGAAATTGAGGAAACAAGACAGGTACTACACTGTAAAAGAAGTTGCATCTATGATTTTGTCCTCAACAAAACAAGGGAAATTTATGGTTGATCTTGTTCAAACAAAAGATATTTTGGATTTCCAAAAGTGGTGGCCCCAATTTTACAAAAGAATTACAGCTTCTGAAGAAAGTAAGAAAGAAAAGAAAGGAAAAAGGGAGTTTCTTACTGTACCAGTATACCATGAATTTATCCTTGAAAAGTCAAGAAAAGGAGAAGTCTCAGCATCTGTCTTCATTGATGGAATCCAGAGGAAAACGTTCCAGCTTATTTCCTGCAAATCAGATTTGGTCAGTTTACCAACGCAAAGAGCATACGAAGAAAAAAGGCCAATCCGCGAAGAAAAGATTAATGACTTGAAAAAGGTGTTGCATTACGTACCAAGTGAACATAGCTGGTTTTACAATGAGTTGTTACAGTGGCCGACTAAAAAGAAGGACTGAAAGAAAATGTAAGAACCACAAGAAGTTTACTTTTATCTTTGTAGTTACATATTATTATATTTTTTATTTTTCAAATAATAAACCATAAATAATAATAATGTAAATAAAACATGTTCTTTTTTAACTTAAACTAACAATTTACTTTGAGAAAATCAACTGTATTATAATTTTTTTCACCTTTGTTTATGAAATGCCTCATGTCAGCGACTTTAAAAAAATGAAAAAAAGGTTCAAATGTTAAGACAAAATTTCAAAAAAAAATTGCGAGTTCTGAGGATATCTAAAATCGTAGTAAAAATTTAAATTTCATTTTTTTAAAGATGTTTAAGAAATAAACAGTTTTTCTTTGTTTACCGTAAATTTGGTTTTTGTGACAAGAGGCCCTTCAAAAATAAGCGATTCATATATAGGTTAATGTACGTATTAATATATATATTTGATACGTGCCAGTTTAAGATTTCATAAAACCATAAATATTATCACCAAGTTACAACACGCGAGTAAAAAAAAAAGAAACTTGTTCATATGCACTTAAATTTAGTGCGCAAATTGATTGTTTACGGTGTATCGGAGACGTCCTTGTAGACTTCTCTGCAGCTACTCTACATGCAAGCGAATAGACCAAACAGACAAACCAGTCAACCGTCGGATAGCAAGTAGGCCTGTTCAGTTTTCTACGGCCATGCATAGCTACAATTTGTTGAAAACCAATTTTTTACTTTCTGAAAATCGAAAACTACTAATCTTCAATTATTACAACACGACGTTTTAACGTAATCTATATATGTATATATTGCCACAGGGAGATGATAAGTATAACTGTATATCTCACATTGCGATCAGTAGTCGGTGAAGACGTTGGTAAACAATGTCTACGTCAATAACACAACTTGTCTAATACATCACGGCCAACATTTCCAAAATCTACAAACATTGGTCTCGGATGATTTTTAACAATCTTCGTTAACGGAATAGACTCCTGATCTAGTTAACTTGGAGAATAGACGTACGTAATGTATCAATGTCAGTCCAGTAACACTAACGCCATCGTCAAATCGACGCCAAATATAAAGGACAGTCAGATCCATAGGAAGCACGCGGTAACTAACACTACTACGATAAGTTACGGTGACTAGTAAATTGTACAGGGTGATTCAAATTTGCTCGGAAATCTCCCGGGACCTGATTCTATAGCTAAAAATAAGAAAAAAAGTTCATATAAACATAGGTCCGAAAATGGTTTGTTAGTGAGTTACGGCTAGCGAACCAGTTCGCCTTGATTTCTACCCCCACGGTAAAATGACGCCATACTGAAATTCTTAGGGTGTAAAGTAAAGGGTAAATTTGGTTGTTTCTTACTGTTTTTAATCTGAAGAATTGAATAACAGAGGTCTCAGAGCTCTGTCTCAATTAGTTTCTAAGATACACTGCGTAAAACACAAAACATTGCAGTCGAAAACAAACATTTTTAGATTTGGGATAACTTCGTTAATTTGCCAATAAACACATACAAATTTCTAACTAACTTTGTAGAGAATTTAATTATGAGGAAACTGATGTGTATAATGTTTATTCAAAATAAGTGCAAATTTGAGAAATTTGATTTTTAATTAAAAACACAACAGACCAAAATGCGCCAGAAAAGTGTTACATTTTAAACAAAACAAAGATTTTCGTAAACGTTTTCACAACAAATGTAATTGAAAACAAATTAAAAACATTAATAATTAAATATCAATATTTTTAAATTGATAATAAAGCTGCAAACGTTCATTCAAAGCAGCTGTTCAATGTGGCTGCCATTTTATTGAATGCAAAATTCGGCTCGGGGATCCAGCCTAACCGTGCACGTCTTATAGCATCAGGATTATTCTTAACAGTAGCTCCATATTCTATTATGCGATGTCTCAATTCTTCTTGTGTGCCACTACGAGCGAAATAACCTAACGACTTCATCCAACCCCAAAGGAAAACGTCTGCTGGCGTGAGATCGGGAGATCGAGGTGGCCATTTTACTGGTCCGTTTCGACCACTCCATCGCTTACCGAATGTATTATATAAATGGTTCATCACATCACGACAGTAGTGAGCAGGTGCACCGTCATTCAAAAACCTCATCTTCACTCTATCTGCAAGTGGAATATCTTTCAAGAGTTCCATCAGATTCATTTGCAAAAATTTAAGTACTGTCTTCCATTAAGCCTTGGTGGTAAGAAAAAAGGGCCTAAGAGATTATCACCAAGAAGGCCGCACCACACATTAAATGAAAAAGTATGATGGTCATGTCTTGCAGGAGTTTTATATGGGTTTTCTTCTCCCCAAGTGTAGGTGTTTCGAAAGTTTACAACGCCATTTCTTGTAAATTGTACACTTTTCTGGCGCATTTTGGTCTATTTTGTTTTTAATTAAAGTCAAATTTCTCAAATTTTTACACATTTTTTATAAATGTTATACACATCAATTTATTCATAATTAAATTCTCTACAGAGTGAGTTAGAAATTGTTATTTATTTATTGCCAAATTAATGAATTTATTTTATCTCAAATCTAAAAATGCGTGTTTTTCGACTGCAATGTTTTACACAGTATTTTTTAGAAACTAACTGAGATAGAGCTTTGGGACCTCATTTATTCAGTTGTTCAGATCAAAAACCATAAGAAACCACCAAATTTACCATTCACTTTACACCCTAAGAATTTCAGTGTGGCGTCATTTTACCGTGGGAGCAGAAATCAGGGCGAACTGGTTCGCGAGCCGTAACTCGCTAACGAACTGTTTTCGGACCTATGTTTATATGAACTTTTTTTTTAATTTTTAGCTATAGAATCACCTTTCAAGAGATTTCCGTGCAATTTTGAATCAATATATATAATGCTATAGTTTGTGTTGTATCACTCATCAAATCATGCACACCACAAGGCTCTCGTTAAAATGGAGTTCAACCACTCTCAGACATCGAGTACGAAACAGTCAACAATAAAATATACATGGAAGACACTGCAATATGCAAAAGGTACACATTTTTTAATACACTACAGTATAATGTTATGGTCAATACACTAAAAACTTGAAAGAACGTATGCATTTTCAAAACTACAACATGTAGGCCTGTAACGAGCAAAAAATTTAAAATTTTTTAAATTTTCACCTCGACGGAGTGCGTTCACACGAGGCGGTGTCAACGACTTATAGTTGACGCAATAAATAAAGCGTAATGAGAAGATGTCAGAGCAGCGTCGCTAACTTGACAATAGAAAGACATTAAGTTCGATCCGACTATAGAAATTGGGTGCACAAGATGACAGGGAAAGTTTAGTTCAGAATTATTGCTCACTACAGCTGTAACAGTGTAGGCAAGGACATTCACACTTGTACTGAGAATTGTGGCAGATGTTCGACCATGTTACGTCAGTATACGATAGACGACAAAAAGAGTGAAACTACATATTACAATGGAACGGATGCACTGCACCTTAAGAAACAATACTGAGGGAGAGATCAGACAAAAACTCAAGTCATGTTACGCAGCTGGAGTTATCGTCTAAGTGACAGACAGAATTTACGAGTGGAAAGTTGGGGTGACTTCACCAGCCAGCAGATGTCCAAAATTATTAATAGCTACAAAAAAGGGGTATGACACAAGACAATACGCCGGGAGAACCGAAAGTACAGATAATGGCAATCTAGAGAAACACTGAGTTTACTTCAGACAATAGGTTGATGGACAAGTGGGTTATAGCCATAGTTTCTACGAAAAGGGTCAACGTTCGACAGAGCAAAATCGGGGGATGTCTAAGAACCTATCAGATGCCTAAAGCCATGGAGAAAACTGGTAGAGAGGATTGTTTCCATAGCAACAGAAACGAAGAGCCTATCGGAAGAACGATGACGTAGGATTTTGACATAGTGGGACAAAATATTCCAAGAAAACTCAAAACTGTCCAATCACGAATAAGGAAGGCGTAAACTGCGCCAGGGACAAAATTTTGAGTAGGGACGAATTAATAAAACTATCTGTCCAAGACGGGGAAGCAAGTTTTATACTCAAATTTTCAAACAGTTCATTTCAATTGGACGGGGACAGTATATCTTAAATGTTCAAGTAATACACTTTAAGTACGAGGAAGTTTTTACTCAAATTTTAAATAGTTCACTTCAAGTATTCGGAGTAGTATTATTACAATTTTCAAAACAGTTTACTCTAATTGTTCGGAGTTGGTTTTACTCTAAGTTCACAAGAGTATATTAATCGTTCGGAGAGGTAACTACAGTTCGGGAGTTAGTACGTCAATGCGTAACTTAGAAGACTTAGTAAACTTTTAATAGTGGATTTCGAAGTGCGATGTAACGGACTTAGATAAAAATTATTCAAAGTGAACAATCAGATCGTTACACGAACAGACATCACCACATATGTAATATGCTACACAGTTGAACTTAAGTCAGTGTTACTACACCTTATTAACACCATAAAGAACATGAAACATTAAACTAATTAATCAATGACACGAATATTTGATAAAGCAGTGATAGAAGTGGAACTAGACATGTATATTAATGTTAAAACGAACACACAACATATATCGTAAGATGAAGTATTTAATTGAACACTAAACATCAACTATTCACATAACATACGCCAACGCGAGTGACCGGAGGAGTGTGTGCAAAGTGTTTGTGATAACAACAGCATTCAACGAGATGTGTCTTCATGTCATCCTCAGCACTGGGACTGGACTTCATCAAAGACTAATGGATATTTCATAAATCAAGTAATCATTATTTTAATCATTACTACTTAGTTACTTCTACTGACCTGATTCTTTCAAAGAATTCATCCCTGAGAAAATTATTAATAAACGCAATGAATAAATCAGAATTAAAACGTAATTAATGAATATATTAACAAAGAACTATCTGGGATTAATGAACGCATTAATAAGTAGAATATGAATTGTTGTCTTATTTGATTTATATATGTATGTATGTTTCTTTGTTTCAGCATATATTAAAATATGAATTTGTTCTTATAAAATATGTATGTATTACAGGTACATCGGCGTATCATATGTACGATTATAAATTATTGTGAATGATAAACTAGTAATTTAAGTTGATCCTATATATGCGTTTATTATTACCAAATACAACCCAGATATTAACTTAAATTTTGAAGGAAATATAAAGTAGAATTTTAAGAGTTTCTTTTGCTCAGTAAAGTAATGAATTGACAACATTAATTTATTAAATGATATCAAGTATTTTGTTTACGAATAATCAGAATAGTTATACATTGTATTAAATAGCTGCATAACGCGCGGCATAAAAGTATTTAATTAATGCAAGTAACTGCATCTTATCCATTGCAAATAAACATTAATATAAACTCATTATATTGAATGGCACAAATGTAAATTACATTTACATTAAAATCATTGTATATTAATGGTGCTCCAAGATCGTGGGGCACGGCAAACACAATTATATAATTAACAATTGATCGATTTATGCAATTAAAACGCATAATATCATTGTATATTAATGGCGCCCAACCGCACGGCATGATACGTAGTAACAAAGATAGTTAAAACGTACAGCTTTGGTAAAGAACAGGCAGTAGAAGAAGTAGATAAAGTATCGTTATAGAATTAGAAATAAGATAAGTATTAGTGTTATAAGTCAGTTTGAATGATTACGCGTAGGAAGGCAAAAATGGCGAGCAATTCCGATAGCGTAGAATTCGACGTTAATAACCAGTTAGGTACGGTAAATACGGAAGAGAATACTACACCTAGCGAACCAAGTAGCGCTGTAGAGAGTCCAGAAGATAGGGCGCGAGGACAGACATCAAAACCAGAAGATGTAAGTCTACAAATGTTGATGGAGTTCATCCGTCAACAGAGCGAAAAACAAGAAGAACGAAGCAAGAAACAAGAAGAAAGTAACAAATTAATTAGTGAGAAACTAGAGAAACAAGAAGAAAACAGTAAATTAATTAGTGAAACATTAGAAAAACAAAATGAAAAGCTCGACCTGCATAAGGAAGAGATTAAACGTCAGACAGCGGAACAAATTATGCAAATAAGGTCCGAGATACGTGAATACCAGCAGGCCTGGGAAGGAAAGGTCAACGAACTACAGAAGAAACAAGATGATATCGTGCGAGACTTGAGAGAAGAAGCCAACAAGAAGTACGAAGAGATACAAGAAACACGAGAAAACGATCGTCAGGAATGGATGGTAGCGATACACAATACCCAAACGACCGTTAAAAAGATTAATAATAAATTCGATGCTCACGTCAAGGATTCCAATAAGAAGCACGAAGAATTCAAGGCCGAGATACATGACACCATACGGCAGAAACAACAGGAGCAAGACGGAACAAACAATAACATTATACAGAAGTTGGAAGAAGTTGACGGTAGACAACGTTCAACGGAACAGAAGTTGGACCAGACTACAAAAGAAAAGACGACGCGGATCGAAGAGTTAAAAGGACATTTGACTAAAGTAAGAGAAAACCAGGAGAGACTGCAGAGACAGTTAATGGAAGGTGAGTGTGGTATATTAAGCCGAATTAATGGACCTAACCACAATGACCTTAAATATAATGGTACGGACAGATTCCCCATGGAATTCCTTAAGGAGTTGTCTGAAATACAAGAGTTATACTACCCCACTGACAATATCAAGTGGATAGGTAGACATTTAGAATTAGACGCTGGAATTTGGTGGCGGGTTATACGTAACCAAATATCAAATTTTGAAGAATTCAAGGAAGCGTTCTCACAAAAATATTGGGGACAAGAACGACATACGGGACCATTTGGAATATGGTAGGTTTGATTGGCGTGGACCGATTACTGCGATTCAATATATAGAACGCATATTGTTGGAGAGTAGGCAGTTAACACCTACTCTGACTGATAATCAACTGATACGCAAGATATCTCGTCACTTTGGGCGCGAGATTCAGCTCGCTGTGGTCACGAGAGGAATTGTGACAATCCCAAATTTCGAATCTTTAATCATAGAATATACACAGATACAACCGAGAAATAATAGGGAGTCAAGCTATGTAACGACGAACGAGGGGAGGAATTCTTACAAGGAAAGTGAAAGCGGTTCGAACAAAACAAGTGGAATGCAGAAGAAAGCATGGGTTGACAGACCGGCTGTAAATACACAACAACATCGCACGGGGGACCGGCGCGCAGTCAACACAATGGAATTCATAAATACGACTGCCGGTACATCGGGCACTGAACCCAAAAGGGTTCGTCAAGAAGAAGAAGAAGAAAAAAAAATCCCTTTACTCATTAACGGAGATAGCCGATAAAACGAATGACTACCAGACTAATATAATTCTACCAGATTTACGAAGCGATTTATTATGTAATGATGACGAGGAGATTACCCAACGAATAATAAAGTGCCCAGAAATAAATATAAAGTTTAACAATAATGTTACTGTACAAGCGTTGCTTGACACGGGATCCGTTATTGCCGGATTGTCCGAATCGTGGTTTAATCAAAACAAACATAACATAGTACCTTACGAAATTTTACCAATGACTAACACTTTAATAGTTAGCGCGGTTGGCAATAAATCAAAGTTAATAAGGAAGCAAATATTATACGATATTTATATAGAAGGAATTAAGTATGAATGTGTTTTTCTCAATATACCGGATTTAATAAAACCTTGTATATTAGGAATCAATTTTCTTCAGGAAACAGGATGTCTCATTGACATGGGAAAAAGGATCGTCGAGTTAAGAAGAGAGGCTGACGAAGCGGCGTGCACGGTGCCAATGATGCATATAGAAGTGCTGGACAAAGAAGAAGAAGAAGAGATCATCAGGAACATTGATAAGAAAGTAGAGAGTATTGACTGCGGAGATAAAGGGACGTTGGACAGATTAAGGGAGATTCTAGTAAGGAATAGAAGTTTATTCAGAGAGTGCCCCGGAAGGATCGAAGGGTACGTTCACGAGTTCCAGGTCACCGACCGAACACCGTACTTCCAGAGAGGATGGCCTGTCCCATTAGCATATAAAGGGAAGGTGGATGATGAGATTAGAAGAATGTTACGGTATGGGGTCATTGAGCGATGCAACAGCGCATATATCAACCCACTTGTTACTGTAATTAAGAAGGAAGGTAGTGTACGATTGTGTTTGGATGCGAGGAAAGTGAACAGCGTGACTATCCCGGACTACGAGGGTGCCCCACCGATAAACGACATTTTGGCTAGATGTTGTGAGATGAAATATTTATCTACCGTAGAGTTAACTAGCAGTTTCTGGCAAGTACCACTGAAGCCGGAGTGCCGGAACTTCACCGCTTTCATGTACGAAGGCAAATGTTATCGCTTCGCAGTTACGCCGTTCGGACTGAGTACCAGTTCTGCTGCACTAACCAGGGGATTGGACACAGTGTTGGAAGATGAAGTTAAGGAAAATACCATTATTTATGTAGACGATTGCCTATGTTATTCAGGAGATTTAGAGACGCATTTATTACATTTAGATTTATTATTATCCAACTTAAGAAGAGCGAATTTAACCATCAATTTGGATAAGTCGCAATTCTTTAGGCAAGAAATTGCGTACCTTGGATATCGATTAACTACGCAAGGAATACAAGCAACGGATGAGAAGATTGATGCCATTATGAAGCTTCCAACACCTCGGAACCAAAAGCAATTAAAGGGTTTCTTGGGCCTGACAAATTTCTACAACCGTTTTACAGATAAATACGCTGAAACCACCAAACCATTACTTGAATTATTACGGAAAGGACATAAATTTACCTGGACACAGGAATTAAATGAATGTTTTCAACGAGTTAAAAGGTTATTCGTAGAAACAGTTATCTTGAAGTTTCCTCGAATGAACCAACGGTACTATATGCAGTGCGATGCCAGCAACTTTGCATATGGCGGGCAACTATATCAACTGGACGAGGAAGGAAAAATCGGAGTTATAGCTTTTACCAGCAAAACATTCAAGGGTGCAGAAAGAAATTACTACACCACGGAAAAGGAGCTCTTGAGTATCGTACGATGTCTTGAAAAATTCCGTATATACATATTAGGGCAACCTTTAACCATTATTACAGATAATAAGGCATTGACCTTTATGAACAAATGTCATTTAAACAACTCGCGAATTACACGCTGGATTTTAAGTATCCAAGAGTACAAATTCGACATTGTCCATTGTAAGGGCAAGGACAACATTATTGCTGATCTTCTAAGCAGAAACCCAGAAGATGCCACGTTACAAGAAATTAGTGACAATATGTCCGAATACTTAATTAATCACCTGACGATCAAGATGGATAAAAGGGTAAGCAAGACAATTATGGATATTGGAAAGTATCAATTTAAAGATACTAAGCTTAAGACCATTATAGATAAGATTAAGGAAAAGTGTTTAGATAAGGAATTAAGTAAATTTTATAGGTACGTCAATGAGAAACTGTATAGATTACGTAAGGGGGAATGGAAACTGTACATACCGAACAGTGTATCCAGCGAAATAATTGCCGAAATACACCGGATGTATGGACACCCTGGGGCTAAGAAATGTATAAAGTTATTACAGGAGCATTTTACCATAGACGGTATGTTGAAAAGGGTGAAAGATTACGTACGGACTTGCGACACCTGTCAAAAGAGGAAGGACTCAGGCAACAAAAACCTGTTCGGGGGAACGAAAGCCATTATTCCGTTAAGCAAGGGTGACCTAGTGAGCGCTGATTATTTTGGGCCACTACCTGTTTCGTCCGCTGGAGTAAGGTATTTGTTTGTCATGGTAGACAACTTCACAAAATACGTGCGACTATTTACACTTCGGAGGGCAACGACCGCAGCCACGTTAAGAAGAGTACAACAATATTGTAAAGAGTTAGAATGTCCTAGAATAATTATCACTGACAACGGAACGCAATTTACCTCTAGGAAATGGTTAGACGGTTTAAACGAATTAAATATTCAACCAAGATTCACCGCAATAAGAAACCCATGTGCGAATCTGGCTGAAAGAATCAACAGACAACTTGGAAATTTATTCAGGATCTTTGTCTGTGACCAACACACAAAGTGGTCGCGTTATGTACCTATCATTGAAAGTTGCATTAACGAGACGTACCACGAGACTATAGAAGTAACACCCTATGAGGCACAGCTCGGAAAAAAACCGACAAGAGTTTGGGAGAAATACCTAGACAAGGACATACTTCAAGTTAAAGGAGCTGACCACAACCAAATATTTGTCAAAATGAAAGAGAAGAGGGAAAAGCAAGCGAAGTTGTGTAATGAAACCAAGACCATTACAAAATTCAAAATTGGTGAGAAGGTGTTAATCAGGACCTATTATCAATCGGACGCGATCCAGAAAAGGATTGAGAAATTTTGCGAACTGTACTGCGGACCATACAAAGTACATCGAATTCTTGGAGAAGCTACATACCTACTCGTCGATTGCGATGACGAAAGCAAAATCCGTGGGAAATTTAATGTAAGACAGATGAAAAAATATCATGAGCCAGAAAATTGAAGATGAAGGAAGAGGAGGAAGTAGAAGAATATATCATAATAAGTTAGCTGATGGTGATGAGTCATCTGCGTTAGGGTAATTGACGCGCTTATCTCATTCAAGCTGGCTTAACTAAGAAAATTTATGTACTCTAAATGTCAAATATAACATAAGAGTTTACTTAGTTAATTAATCACTAATTAAATGTTAGATAATAAGATGAATTAACGTTTTGAGTGACATTTTATAAAATATTGTAGTGAATACAAGGGACATTATAGCTGCTATTACTTGATTCACATAGTAATAAATTATTGGGACAAAGTGAAATAAATAGGACACTTAAAATTAAATGAGTGACATTATACAAAAAACTATATCGTAAATGAACTCTGTTAAAGTGAATGTATATAATTAATAGACTAGGATTGTAAATGATGCTAGAATGAAGTAAATAACTCATTAGCAAAATGTATTACGTGAGTGATAGCAAAATTCTCTACAGAGTGAGTTAGAAATTGTTATTTATTTATTGCCAAATTAATGAATTTATTTTATCTCAAATCTAAAAATGCGTGTTTTTCGACTGCAATGTTTTACACAGTATTTTTTAGAAACTAACTGAGGTAGAGCTTTGGGACCTCATTTATTCAGTTGTTCAGATCAAAAACCATAAGAAACCACCAAATTTACCATTCACTTTACACCCTAAGAATTTCAGTGTGGCGTCATTTTACCGTGGGAGCAGAAATCAGGGCGAACTGGTTCGCGAGCCGTAACTCGCTAACGAACTGTTTTCGGACCTATGTTTATATGAACTTTTTTTTTAATTTTTAGCTATAGAATCACCTTTCAAGAGATTTCCGTGCAATTTTGAATCAATATATATAATGCTATAGTTTGTGTTGTATCACTCATCAAATCATGCACACCACAAGGCTCTCGTTAAAATGGAGTTCAACCACTCTCAGACATCGAGTACGAAACAGTCAACAATAAAATATACATGGAAGACACTGCAATATGCAAAAGGTACACATTTTTTAATACACTACAGTATAATGTTATGGTCAATACACGAAAAACTTGAAAGAACGTATGCATTTTCAAAACTACAACATGTAGGCCTGTAACGAGCAAAAAATTTAAATTTTTTAAATTTTCACCTCGACGGAGTGCGTTCACACGAGGCGGTGTCAACGACTTATAGTTGACGCAATAAATAAAGCGTAATGAGAAGATGTCGGAGCAGCGTCGCTAACTTGACAATAGAAAGACATTAAGTTCGATCCAACTAT